>JAWDJE010000004.1:120875000-121357500 GCA_035047345.1 Bradypodion ventrale
AGGGAGGCAGAGCTGAAGACTATGTTGAGGAGGGCACTGGGCTTCCTTTTCTCTGAGTGACAGTCGCCCATTCCTGACCAAAAATGTTTTTTCTCCTCCCGATCAAATCTCGTAGACTTTGAGAGCCAGATAAATCCATGCTCCGCAACTGGAGTTGGCCCATCCATCCAGTGCATATCTGCTCAGAAGCAAGTCCAAAGGATTGGAGAAGTTGGTTTGATCTATGGAAGCTCATATTAACATATACAGTAACAGTTAGTCTTTAAGGTGCTACAAAGTTTCTTTCTTTCTTTCAACAATTACGTGATCCATTTTTTGAAAAAAAATTGACCCCTCCCACCATTTAATCCGACCGTACTTTTCGCTTCAACCCCCTCCCCCCTGTAAAATTACGTAATCAAGAGCTTTTGTATCCAAACTCTAATTTTTAGAACTTTTCACTATTGGTGCCTAATGCACAACAGCTACAAATGGATTACGTAATCTTTGACCTGCCCCCACGCCCCCACTTAATTTTCCCGTAATTCAGATGGAAGACCCCCCCTCCCCCTTCAAGGATCACGTAATTGCTGAATGGCCCCACAGCCAACAAAAGTGGTCAAATTGGAGAAGGGGGGGGGGCAGCCTGACTGAAGAGCTTTAATTGCTTCTTCTCCGGCCAACCCGCGGACCGCTCCGGTTTTTGGTCCGATGCTGATCTGCTCTTTTTCCCCCTGGTGTGTTGGGGCGGGGAGGGGACAAGGAGAGGGGAAAAGGCTGAGTTGCTTTGATTCCTTCCTCCTGGCATGGAAGGGATCGGAGGGGAGGGGCGGAGAAGAGGAGAGAGACGGCGGCTTCCATCAGGCTGGGCTCGTAGCTCATATTGATGAGAGCCGTGCCTGAGTCTGACATCAAATTAGTGGCCTTCATGTACCAAATCTGGGGAGAAGTGTCTAACAACGCTTCAAGCTGGTGGGAGGCGAGCGGAGTGGGGGGGGGGGTGTGGAGAGAGAGGGATGGAGACAGAGACTGAAGGCAACGCGTGAAGGACGGGAGGAGAGGAGGAAGGAGTAAAAGGAGAAGGAGGAGAGAAAGAGGGGGAAGGAAAAAGGGAAGAAAGAGTGAGAAATCCGCTGTCTCGTTAGTTGCTCTACCTGGCAGGGACGTGAAAGCCCACCCCCCCTCCTTTACTTCTTCTCATCAATACAGTAGAGCTCTTTGTCCGTAATTTGCAATAAATGTCTGGTGTGTGTGTGTGTGAGGGGTTTATTCCTCCCTTCTTCAGTTCTTTTTCTTCTTCTGTTTTTTTCCCTTTTTCTTAAAAAAAAACCCCAATCATTATTGGCCGCAGATCCTCTCGCCCTCTAATTGGAAGCATTGGGCCTTATCAGCAGAGGATTTTCTAGGACCTTTGACAGATCCCAATACGGAAAAAAATCATTGTTCTCTTGTCAATTTAAAAGACCATTAAAGTGGGCTTCTGGTTTTTAGTTTGGTTTGGGGCTTCTTCTGGTTGTTTGTTTGCTTGGGACAGGATGGTTTGGGTTTGCTTCTGATATGGGTTTCTCATGGGCTTTTTATAGGGACTTTCCCTGATGCGCGTTTTTTGCGTTGTGGGTAAAGATAGAAATTAGGGAGACACACTACATGGGTCAAAGAGATTAAAAAAACGATTGGTGTGTGTGTGTGTGGGGATATCAATATTAAGGCATAGGGCTGTATTGGGACTCAGCCATACTCAGAAAGAACCACTGAAAATGATAGGGCTTGACTTAAATCATGACATCCCCAGATACTAAATACCAGTGGTTTGAGTTAGATGTAACTACCGTAAGTGTGGATCTGCTCCTTTTACACACTAAACTAGTTCTCAACCTTTTTAAGCCAGGGGCCAGGTCACGCTCCCTCAAACAGCTTTGGGGGCCAGACGGCCATTTTGCCCTTCCTCCAGCACATGTCACTTCCTGGTGTGATGGAGGTGGTGGGCCCCCCACATAAAATGGTGCCATGGGCCGCAGGTTGAGAATCCCTGCCCTAAACCTAGACATGAGTAAGACATCAAAAGGTCTTAGCACATATTATCCTGAATCCTCCTTCCCAAATAGGGTCCTTTCAGATGTGCGGGGCAACAGTTCCCATCCTGCACAACCATGGTGGCATGGGCTCATGAGATTTATAGTTTAACTCTGGAAGGTGCTCTACTTGGAGAAGGCAAGCCTATATATTTATAATCTGTCCAGTCTCTAAACTCAAACTCAGAAACTTTGCTCTTAGTTCAGCAGCCAAGACATTTTGGTGACTGAGGAGCATGATTAGGTAGCATCCTCTTCTGTTTCACAAAGAGAAGCCAACTAGTCAAGTAGCTGACTCTTAATTCAACCCTGACAACAACATCTTCCACTAGCAGCAGACAAGTAGGAGAAATTTTCTGGGATAGATATCTATCCTCCAGCGTTATTTATGTGTCTTCCCAACGGTCTGCCATCTGTGGTAGTTGCCTCACTCTGGCTAACAGTAGGGCCATCCCTATGATCCACTAAAGTCCATCAGGTTGGTGAATAACAAAGGTGATGTCTTTCCTCAAAGGTGATGTCATTTCCACCTTTGTGACACTCTGACCCTCAGGGACTCAATTTGGGGCCCTCTTCAAGTTGATCCTTAACATTTCTTCAAAATGTCTGCCCCACGTCTTACCAGTTTCACTGCCAGCTCCTCTTACATTGTCATGGGATGGCGAACAAATGATTCTGCTGTCCTTCTCTAATTATACTGGATCATTTAAACCAGGGTTTCTCGACCTTGGGCCCCCAGATGTTCTTGGACTTCAATTTTCAGAAGCCATGATGAGCAAGTATGCTGACTTGGGCTTCTGAAGTCTAAGAACACCTGGAAGTCCAAGGTTGAGAAACCTTTGAAACTTTGTTATGACTAAGCTGTCTTATGATGGCTTGTCACCTAATGGAATAAAGTAAGTCCAATATATAGTCATGTCAGTAAGAAGCATTTATTGAGTTTGCTTGTGGTTCCTTTAGTCTTTGTATCTCTGATCAGCTTGGATCTGAATCAGAGAAAATCCCTCTACCACTGAAAGCTCATTATGGATTCAGTGTTACATAGCACTGAATTTAAGGGTGAAATCTACAAGGACAGTGACACTGAGGTACCTTATAGTCTGGGACACTTTGAGATACACTCTGGGCCTTCAAAAATGGTGATATATGTACATATGTTTTATTTACTCTGCTTTGTGTAGAACCTATACTGAAATTATGGAGTTCGTGACCAAGGGACCCAAACATAATGACTGCTTTGGGGACCTGGGTTTGGCTTAAAAGAATGACATCTGTCATACCAGCCTGTTTTTCAAGTCAGAAAGTCAGTCCTTTATATTTATTGGGGTTCCCTCTCTGCTCAGTAGATGTATACTTTCAGCTGCAGCTATAGAAGTCATAATAAAATAACAATAGCAGTTGCACTTATACACTGCCCAATAGTGCTTAGAGCATTCTCTGGCTGGTTCACAAGCTGATTAACATTTTACCTTCAAAAACGTGAGTTCTCTATTTATCGACCTTGGAAGGACAGAAGGCTGAGTCAACCTTGATCCCTTCAGGATCAAACTCAGATCATGACCAGAGTTTTGGCTGCAGTACTGCACCTTAACCATTGCACCATGGGGGCTCTCTCATGGGCGGATGCAGGCCATCCATTTCCATCCTTCTTCCACTTATATTCAGAACAAAGGATACTTCATTTAAAAAGTAAATTATTATAATGGGCTGTCCATTCTGTCTCCCGTTGGCTCTTTCCTATTTTGCTAAAACTGGCACAGGCAGCAAAACTAATCTGTGTAAATGCTTTCAACCACTAATCTGCTTCCAGCGACACTTCCCCAAGCAGGAGTGAGGGTGGAGCTTTGGGGAGGAGGTTGCAAGGAAGGAAAAATTTTGAAAGATGACATTTGGAAGCCTGGGAAAACAGAATTGTTTTGACGCTGTCATTGGCAAACAAATTAAGCTGCTAATCTATGGGAAAGATAATTGTGTGGAAGGATGGCATTATAAACCAAACACATACATACATACATACATACATACATACATACATACATACATACATACATACATACATACATACATACATACATACAGTGGTACCTTGGATAAAGTCTGATTAGGATAAAGTTGTGGTTTTCATGCACACGTGATGCATCACATAAAGTCCAAAACTGCTTTTAAAATGGACATTATTCGAGGTATTTGGTATAGGAACCTCGGATAAAGTCTATTTTTTGGATGTTATCCGATGCATCGCCCATTAGATTTGGATAAAGTCCAAACTTGTGGAACAGAGTTTGGACCTTATCCGAGATTGTACTGTACATACATACATACATACATACATACATACATACATACATACATACATACATACATACATACATACATACATACATACATACAGAATCACATTAAAAGTGCCATGCCATTCCTGATTGCAAACCATTCAGAAGACATTGGACTGATTTTGTTGTATCCCTATCTGAAGCTTGTTTACATTCTCTGCACTTGGTGAATGGCAACGGAAGGTGTGGTATGGATCCACTGAATAATACAAGGTGGATATCAGAGTTTAGAAAAGTTGCCTTTTTTGGACAGTAATAACAATTGTATACTAACAAGTTGGTTTTGACTGACGGTGACCCTTTCCAGGCTTTTCTAGGTAAAGCAGGGGTGCCATAACTCTTTGGGCCGCAGGCCAGTCATGTGTTTATGACAGCCATGGGTGCATTTATGACAGCATTTTGTGCATGCGTGGGTGCATTTTACTTCCACTTCTGGGAGCAACGAGAGTGGAGCACACCAGATGATTTGTCACCACGGGCCAGATCTGGCCCATGGGCCATAGTTTGGGCACCCCTGAGGTAGAACATATACAGTTTGCTGTTCCTTTCTTTGGGGGTGGGGGTGGCATCCTTTGATTACACAGCTTGCTGATGACTACACAACACCAGCTCTTCTCCAAGTGGGGAATCACACTCCTAACCTCAGGCTCCACCTAAACCACTGAGCTATCTAGCTTACAATTGGACTACATTTCCTATAATCCCTGGACATACAAATTGAGGATCTGTAGGAATTGTGGTACCCTCCAAAAAGGAACTTTTCCAAACCTTGGTTCACCAAAAAGTCTATAGCGGGGTTTCTCAACCTACAGCCCATGGGCTGGACTCGCCCCCTGGTGCCAAATCATCTGACCCAAGCCACCCTCGCTGCTACCCAAAGCAGAAGCAGACATGTTTACATCAGACATAAAATGCACCCATGACTGTCATAAACATGGAAGTGGACGTTTTTATTACAGCCACAAATACGCACACTTCTGCTTCTGGGAGACATGGTCCTGCCCGCTCTGCTGTCCGGGGTGTGTGGTCAGGCACACAGCATAAAAAGGTTGGAAACCCCTGGTCTATAGAATCTATTTGCCATTGCAGAAGAGCCAGGAAGAAACTGACAGAGAGAGAGAGAGAGAGAGAGAGAGAGAGAGAGAAAGAATTGGGTTCACTTATCTTATAAAGACTCATGACTCCCTGCCTCCTTCTACTCCATAAGGATCTCACACTAATTACTCATCTTTTTAATAAAAATGGTCACACAAAGCTATTTGCTTAGCCGCTCTCCCAGTCAGAATACATGTGGGTTTTCATTTCCTCTACTCTTAACAAAAATCATACACTGTTTTGATTCCTCCCTCCCACCGTTTAGTCATTCTGGCCAAATTTAAGTAGCTGATGTTTTGTTTGGCTGCTGTTTTATTTGCTGTCAAAAAGGATTTGATGCCGAAACCATTTAAGCATGTATACAACCCATGGAGGGATTCATTTGACCTCATTATCCTGCAATAAAGAAGAAATCCTGTTTGTTAAATATCACCAAACTGCATGCATTTCACATCAGATCATAAGAGCGATGCTTCAAAAGACTCTTCCAGGTTTTTGTGTAGTGTTTTCTTTCTATTTCCCCCCAATTTTTTTTAAAAAGGAAGATGGAACGGGTTAACTTGACTTGCCAGAAGGTGTTCTGACAAACACAGGAAAAAAACCAAGGGAGATGCAGCCTCCTTTAAGAGCAGAGCCACTGAAGAAAAAAGAGATTTATGCTTTTAATTAATGGCAATTAAACCATGCCTGTTGGCTTGGCCTATGGCAATTGTTCCTTGCAAAAAAGCAGGCCGAGCTGGTGACAAGCATTTGAATCCGCTAAGTTCTGTCAAGGGATCTGACTCTGCAGGCATCAAAACCAAACTAAATCAATAAAAGAATTAAACTTTTATAAATTGCATTTTGACAAGTATCAGATACCGTTAAGCTTTGATATTATGAATTCCTCGGAGGTGATGCATACAAGAAGGGCCGCAGTTAGAGATCCAAACAATCAAAGAGGCTTGTTAACATGCGCTGTCAAATGCATCAGTGCTATTAATTACTACAAATTAATGTGACTCTCTCTCTCTCTCTCTCTCTTCCTCTGGTGATTGGAATAATAATCAGCTGGATTTCATAGAATGAGCACAGAGAACATATGCAACCCTGCCAAAAATAATAAGGCAAGAAACCAGCAGACATTTTGCAAGCATTCAGCTCACGGGCTCGATAATTTGCTCGAGAAGAACATGGCCCACTTTAACCAGTCACACTGATTACTGGGGAGTGTCTCTTATCCCACCCAAATAGACAGAAAAGTCAATATACCTATATATACTGACATAGCGATATGAACAATGTGTCTGTTGAGAGGCTCTGTAATTCTGAATATCAGACACAGAAGACAAATTAAGGGGGAGGGCTATAGCCTTTTTAGTCTTATTATCTGACATCCAAATTTGACCAACCACTGCTTCTGCTTATTCCGTGTTTAAGTCAGACTTTAACCTGCCAAAACAAAGCCACCTTTTGGTGAGTTCATTCTGCAGGTCCTTTCTCCTGACCTAGTGTGAGAAAGATTAGCCAGCAACACAAGGTTGCCATTGCATGGAGTACATCTGGTTCAAAAATATCACAATTTTTGAGGAGGCTCTTTCTGTGTGCCCCACCAACTATTGCTAGAAACGGGATATTGGGTTCACTGGTTCTGGGTTCTGATTCAGCAGGATAGGTTTGAAGGACAGCATTTCTTCCAACACAACTAGGCTATGATATAGAACAGAAACTCATTGGAGTTTCCCCTCCAACAAAATGGCAACTTTGACCAATGCTCACAAGTAGGAATGTACATGTAGAACTCCAAGAATTCTCCAAGAATTCCTCTGGCAAGATTTGGGAGGTCCAATTCACACCTACACACACCTTTGTTATACTCACCTGGAACAGGGACAAATCCTAAAAAATTGTGGCAGCATTCTAAGCCTTCATTTCCCAGGAGGAAAACTGCTGCAACGCTTCCTGGACTTCATAGTTTTATGTGGAGGCAACCTCTATAGCTGGGGCTCCCAAAATACAGCCCGAGGGCTGGATCTGGTCCCCTAAACCAATTCATCCGGCCTTTGCTGCCCTCACCATTCTTGGAAGTGGAAGTAAAACATGCCCATGCATGCACAGAATGCTGCCGTAAATATACCCATGGCTGTCGTAAACGCATTTACGACAGCTGCGGGTGCATTTACATTAGCATTTACATTCTGTGCATGCGCAGGTGCATTTTACTTCCACTTCCAGTAGGAAGAACCACGTGACAGGCCTGCAGCCCAAAAAGTTTGGGTACCCCTGCTCTATAGAGCCCAAAGCAGTGTTTCCCAAGCTTTTGGTTTTTGGACTTCAATCCCCAGAAGCCTAAATCAATTCCCCAAAGCACTGATCAGCCAATGTACTGATTTAGGCTTCTGGGAATTGAAGTCTCCCTGTGGGGTGTGGGCCACATGTTGGGAACCACTGGCCTAATTGATAGTGTGACTACGATGCCCAGGAATTACTACAGCAGGAAATAAAGGCCTAGAACAGTGATGGCAAACCTTGGCACTCCAGGTGTTCTTGGATTTCAGTTTCCAGAAGGTCAAGTCTGTGTGAAGCCACATGACTACAGTAAACCCATTCGTGTGGCTTCACAGAGACTTGTGCTTCTGGGGATTGAAGTCCAAGAACACCTGGAGTGCCAAGGTTCACCATCACGGGCCTAGAATGCCACCGCTTGGAAGGATTTGGCCCTGTTCCAGGTGAGCAAAATGAAAGTATTGTTAGGTTAGAACTCCCAAAATTCTGCCTGGAGAATTCTCAGAGAATTTTGAAAGTTGGAGTAAAAATAATAATCACTAATCTAGTTTTTTTTTAAAAAAAACAACAACAACATACACATGAATCTAGTCACAAGCCATATAAGGAATAACATGGGGAGTCAACTCTTGAGTTATTAATCAAAGTTCCAAGCAAGAAAATGAATTTGGGATTATAAAATATGGTGACTCCAAATTAACATCATCGGGATTCTTCTGCTGCTGATGTTCATATGGAGCATCTCCTCAACCAGACACTGATAACCTTGCTTCAACGCAATTGTTGTATCACCTACCTTCAGATCATGGCCTGTTAATTATTTTTCTGTTACTGTTGGAGAATATAGCCATCTTGCCTGCTTTGTAGCATTGGATATGAGTGGGAAAAGGGCTTTCACAAGCTAAAGTGTCTGTCTACTGCCACTAACCAATTAACAGAGTTCTTTCCTCCCATCTCTAGCATATGAGGCAAACCCTGTCCTTCCACCTCTCCTTTTCCTGTCTGTTTTTGCTTCTTTTTAAAAAGTTCCTGACTGTGATGCACATGGTAAGGTTAGCTTTCCACCTACCATATGACTGTGAATTATCTTCTTTTATTTCCTTTTATTCCTATCTTCCTTGCCACTCATCTGAACTGTAGGCTGATTTTAAACTGATTTTTTTAAAAAAAACTGTTTTAAGTGTTAGTGAGGGGAACAGTTTAAGAAACTAGTGCTACTGCTCTCTCACTTTCCCCCCTCTTCTGTTTTGTTTATTTCCTGCTTTCTAATCTGCTAACTAAGAAAGAAATAATCAGATTCCAAAAATATACATTCAACAATTACATTCATTTTTTGCGTGGCACTTGGTCAAGCTCAACATCTTAACCACTAAACCACCACGGCTCCTTCCAGGGGAGTAGTGACTGTTTAATATTGTACACAGTGATGTAGCAGAGTCAGAGTTCACAGAGCTGAAGGACTGAGAGCTTTTGATTATCACGGATCATGACCTCATTTGTTACCACCACTTGAACTTGACTACAATTTGTCCAGTGTTGTAAAGACTGCGGAGGGAATAATCGGGCGTACTCTTCCCACTCTAGATCAAATCTATGCCGCCAGGTGTTATAAGAAAGCTATAGAGATTGTGCAGGATAGTACGCACTCCAGGAATGATCTCTTTCAGTTTCTGCCTTCTAGAAGAAGGTATAGGGTCATAAAGACCAGGACCAGCCGCTTGAGAAATAGTTTCTACCCAAAAGCTGGTCTGGCTTTGAATGCAGTGAAATGCAGTTTATGAGGGAGCTTCTGTATACAGTAATACCTCATACAAAGTTCGCTTCTTACAACAACAAATTCATACAACATCGCCTAATTCCTTGAAAAAAGTTGCTTCATAGCAACTTTGCTGCAACTTTGTATGAGGCATTGGGGTTTTTCCCCATGTTGGTTTGTCCCCTAAAAATCAGGGTTGTTTGACATGTTTTTGTAATGTATTTAGCCTTTAGACAATGATTTCTTAAAGTTCTGTCAGTTTCCTGTCTGTTTCCTTGACTTTGCCCTGAAGTCTGTGCTGTTACAGTACAATGTATCTCTATGGAAACAACGTTGTATGAGGCATTACTGCAAGGATTTGGACGTTGTATGAGGCATTGCAGCTAGGATTTTGTATGCCTCATACAAAGTCCAAATCCGTATAAAGTCCAAAACTTGTGGAACCAAGTTTGGATGTTGTCTGAGGTATCACTGTATAGTTTTTAGAGTTTTAGAGCTTTTTAGGGGTTAAATGTGTATATGTGGGGTGGGAGTATGTTGATAATTTTGTACAGTTGTATTTTGTTTAGGTTTTGTTGAGTCGATAAATGCATTTTCATTCTCATTCTGTGCAGGACAATGACAATATCTATCTATCTATCTATCTATCTATCTATCTATCTATCTATCTATCTATCTATCTATCTATCTATCTATCTATCTATCTATCTATCTATCTATCTATCTATCATAGAATCTGGGGAGGTTGGATTAATTCTTACCAGGACCAAAGTATGAATGTGAGCTATTCTTACAATTAGACAAGGTCTTTGGGGTGGCTTAGTCTTAAATGGGAAATTAAGAGCTACTAGATTTGCAGAAGATGGAAAGTATGGGAACTAATTTGTTGGTATGGATCAATGCAGTTGCCTTCTTTTTTGTTCTCATTAGAGACATGACTATGGGGACTCTCAAAATCAGCATTTGCTCTTCAAGTCCTCTGCGTCCACCTCCTCCTTTCACAAGGAGTTGAACCTTTTGACCACCTGCCCAATGAGCATTCAAGCGTCCTCTTATCTAATATGGACCAAAACCACATTCTCTGGCCCAAATGGTAGTTCTTCTTCTTCAGAAGAAAAAACAACAACAGAAGATCAGCATAACACATGCTTTATCCAAATGAGCACAAGCCAGCAGTTGCAAACAAGGTGTGAAATGCAGCTTGTCACCTTTCTTTATGTCCCTATGGGAAATGCAAAAGAGATTCATTGCTTCAAAAGCCACACCATTATTATTTTCTCTTTTGTATTCAATTACTTGGAGATGCTATCAACACAACCCACCAACCAGCCAAAGAAGAGGCAGTATATCCTGCTGTCTTGCTGAAACCCTGTTTTATTACAACCAGACTTTCATCCTTCTCCCTGCCTTTACAGATTTGGAGGGACTGCTTGGGATTTGTCACTTAATTTTAACAATATAATTTTTGTTGGAAGGCGGAAGCTTGCTAAACTTGACATGTGATATTTAATCACATATTGACCACTCAGTATTGTTTTAATGCTTCCTGTCAGCTAGAGTGCAGCTGGCAGAGTTCAAGCAGCACTTTCGCCTGGAGTTCAGTATCCATTTAAATCAAATTTGTCAGCTTTCAATTTATTAAAAAGAGGGAAAGAAACAAAAACACCCACGTGCATTTCTCCCCTTTTACTACAATGCAAGTTAATAATGCCTTGTAAAGCCGAGGGCATGTTTTAATGTGAACAACTTAGATGTTAAATGAAATGGGGGTCTAAATGCCTCCCTTAATACACTCAAGACTTGATTTGGTGCCAAATTTGTAATATAAACATTCACTTTGTGTTACATTATTATTACTATGTTTTTACTGGCAAAACACACCAAATCACACATAGGCAAATGTGTGTATGTGTGAAAGAGAGAAAGATGCATACGTGTGTGTGAGAGAGTGAAAGGGCGAGAGCAAGATGATGATGATGTTGATGAAGAAGAAGAAGCAATCTCAATTTCAGCTTTCCTTCTCCCCCCCCTCCCCCCCAACACACTATTCTCTCTCTCTCTGTGTGTGTGTGATGAAGTTTGTGTATGCACAAGTAAAGGCAGGAGCCTAACAACATTGATCCATGCACTGGTAATCTTGATGATAGATTACTGCAATGCTCTTTACTTGGGGCTTCCCTTGAACTTGCCATGGAAACTTCCACAATGCAGTGGCTAGATTGATCATGGTGTGGTTAGGTTTGCCCTACATCTCTCCAATCCAGGGGTTCCCAAACCTTTCATGTCATGGGCTGGTCACATGGTTGAGCTGGCTGGTCACGTGGTTCCTCCCACTGTAAAACACACCTGCATCTGTCATAAATGTGTTTATGTGTTTATGTGTCATAAACACATAAATGTGTTTATGACAGCCGCATGTGCATTTATGGCAGTGTTTGCTACAGCCGCAGGTGCGTTTACTCATGCATGGGTATATTTTATGGCTGTTGTAAATGCACCCATTTTCACTTCCGGGAGTGGTGAGGGTGGCTGCAGGCCACATAAAATGTTGCTGTGGGGCAGATCCGGCCTACGGGCCATAGTTTGGCCACCCTTACTCTAATCTTAGCTAGTTTGCACTGGTTCCCGGTCCTTTACCATGCTCAGTACATCATGCTAATCTTGATCTATAAGGCTGTACATGGTTTGGGAGTCTGCTGCCTCTCAGACCGTCTTCTTCCAAATGTGTCTGGTCATCAAACTCATACCTCATCAACAAGTGGTTTGAGCATTCCCACCCCCAGAGAAGCCAAGAATTTGAGGGTGAAGATTACAGTCTTCGCCACGGTGGGTTCGTCTTTATGGAACACCCTCCCTGCAAATATTCTGTTGAGAGATTTCCCCCTCCCCCCGTCCCCAGGCATTATGATATTTAAAATTCTTTCTGTTGTTTTGTACCCTTTTCCTTTTTGGATTTGGATTTTTATCTGGTTATTTATGTTTTGTTTGGATTTTTAATTATATAATGCACACCACTCACAATAGTTTACTAATGGGTGGTAAGCAAGCAAGCAAACAAGCAAACAAATAAATAAGTGTTGTCATGTCTTTTAAAGAAGAATTATGATCCTAGAAGCCTGTCTTTTTTTAAGTATTGATACTTCAACTTTTTTCAATTTCAATTTGCTTTTTTGGTTGAATTTGGTGCTTATATTAGCTTTTGTCAACCTTCTTGGACCTTTTCCACCAAAATAATGAATATGAGAATATAACTTTCTCCTTCCTGTGCAATGCAGTGGAATGAAGAATTAGTACAGAAAGTTTAAAACAAAAAGCAAGGAGGAACTCTATCCTTCAACTTCAGCCAGGTGTGTTTCCAGCAGTAAAGAGAACAGATTTATGGAAAGTCTTAAAAATACCCTTGTGGTACAGTGATTAAACTGCTGTACTGCAGCTAAAACTGTTGACATTGTGAGTTCAATCCTGCCCAGGATCAAGATGGACTCCACATTCCATCCTTCCAAGGTTGGTAAAATGAGTACCTAGCATGGTGGGGGCAAAATGCTAATTAACTTGTGGACCGCCCTGATTGTTCACTAAGTGCTGTGGAGTGGTATATAAGTGTATAAGGGGAAATTACTGAAATGAGGAGAAAATCAGTGACAACAGTAAGCATTTCTTTCTGAAGAAAGAAGATGTGACCTAACAATCTCTCTTTTGAAAAAACAGAGTACTTTCTCCAGATAGCCATAGAGATCTAGTTCTCAGAAGAAATTCCAGATATAACATCTATAAATGCTGGTGTAAATCATTAGTTATGTATACAAATACAGAGATGAATGCATCTATCCCATTCATAAACATGTTACATGTATATGATATTTCCATATACTTTGCAACAGTTGTCTTAGCAGAGGATGTAAGCTGTTATCTTGTTCCTGCAGTTTTTATGAAGATAAATGTCAGAGCAGAGATCGACTATTGTGTTTTCTTGAAAAGACAAATGGATACTAGCTACCAGTAACATGTTTACAACATTAGTTTACCGTCTATTGCCACTAACAGTGATGAAATAATGCATCATTCTAGAAAGGTAGTAACTAACGAATGGGGAATTCTAGAATCCAGGTTAAAACAATTGAAAAATACATCAATATGAAGGAGATAATCCTAGAGCAGTATCTTTTATTTCCTAAGGTTGGGGCTCCCAGGGTCACCAATTGTTATTGGACTAGAGATCCCAGAATCCCTGATTGTTGGGACTTCTGGAACCTGAACACTAAAAGGCGATGAAACTGGTAAAACTTCAAGGAGCCCTAGTGACACAGTGGTTAAACTGCTGAACTGCAACCAAAAGGTTGTGGGTTCGATCCTGACTGGGACTCAAGGTTGCCTCAGCCTTCCATCCTTCCAAGGCTGGTAAAATGAATACCCAGCATGTTGGGGGCAAAATGCTAATTAACTTGTGAACTGTCCAGAGAGTGCACGAGTGCTATGGGGTGGTATATAAGTGTGACTGCTTTGCTTTTTTATTATCTGGGGAACCTATCTGGGGAAGTACAGTTCTTAGGGGAAAGTGTGACCATTGTAATATTTGAGGGATGGCTCGGAGACGGAATGGGGAAACCATTCCCCTACATCTGCATCATGGTCACCAACATGCAGAGACATGCTCAAGCTGCCACAAGCTGTGGGAATCGTTGGAGTAACCTTGGGTCATTCAGTCTCTCTCAGCCTGGTCTCACTGGAAGATAGACAAGATATACATTCCACTAGTTAACACACAGGTAATAAACAAGTGACTCACCATAAGTGTGGGTCAGTAATACCAAGAGCTGTTTCTACTTAATATAGGGGAAGAGCTAAGGAGCAGTTGCTGTAGTAACCAAGCTAGAAGACCTGGGTTCAAGCCCCTGCTCGGGGATGAAATTAATGGGTGATATTTGACAGTTCATTTCCTCTTGTGAGTTGCACGTCGGATCTCCTTCACATGTGCCCTACCGACGGGCTTGTCAGGGCTCTCTTAGAAATAGCAACTGAC
The DNA here is from genome assembly GCA_035047345.1 of Bradypodion ventrale. Lineage (NCBI taxonomy): Eukaryota > Metazoa > Chordata > Lepidosauria > Squamata > Chamaeleonidae > Bradypodion > Bradypodion ventrale. The sequence goes on from JAWDJE010000004.1 coordinate 120,889,521, forward strand.
TATGCAAAACACGACTCCAGTGAAGATAATAACAATTATAGAACAAGTCGTGATATCAGACTTAAATCTTACCTTGGTGATTATGTCAGCAAGGAAGGAGAACTCTTTAAGGGTTGGTATTCCCTGAGTGCTCACTGCAAGCTCTTGGGAAAGTTCAGATGAGGCAGTATCAGAAAGAAAGGTCTGCTGCTTTAGTGGCACATACAATGAATTAAAGGCTGATCCAAACCTGACACTATCTAGGACTCCCAATATATTCCCCAGATTCCTGAGTGTCCAATGAAGTTAAGAGACAGGTTTTTTTATTTAAAAAAACAGATCAAATACTGCAGGATATGTATGTGGAAATTGTTGCCGTCATCATCGTTGGTTGCAACTCGTATCCAAGAATGCATTTTTCCTGAAGCAGGGAAAATGCCATTGGCATGAATTTGTTTAAGGTGGATCCCAGCTTGCCATGAAGTGATCCACACACTATGATCACAGAGCCATCTCCTGCAGAATATATGAAATGAGACGTACAGGATTTGCAATGGACTGTTGCAGCCTTGAGGATATTATCAAGGATCGCCTTTATATCCAGTCCATCTGGCATAGCCTCTTCCACCTCCATGACCGTTGGGAATCATAAAGTGGTTCCTCCTCTGCTCATTTCGCCATTGGACCCAATATGATGGTTTCCAGTGGCATTTCCTCCACTGAGGGGACTATCACACCACCTAAAGGGGCTCATCCACCCATAGCCATTGGCCCCTTTAGTCGCGTTGAGTCGCTGGTTGTACAGTCTAACCCTAACCCAAACCTCTTCTCCAGTTCTCACTGGCAGCCAGTCACTCAGAGCCAAGACAAGGATGTATACACAACCAGAGTAGTTGAGGTTGTCTCTTTATGGGGCACATACCTCAAGGCAGTTGTGAGCTGGGTGATTCAGGGCAGGTAAAAGGAGGCCCTTCTTCACACAACACACAATTAAGCTGTGGTTTTGGGTACCTCCTTAATCCCACAATCCACAACCAAATTGAAAAAATATGTAGATGCACAAACTGTTCTCCTCTGTATCCTGGATTATTGGCTAGTATTCTAGTATCTATGGATGCCAGCCTGACTGAATTAAGATTGCAGCTGCAGCATATTACTGCTTTCACACACAAGCAAATGTGTGACCAAATAATGGCCTTCTGCCAACCTCTCCTTTGCTTCCTGCCTCCTGTCAAGATCTAGTTCAGACTTGTCCTGCCTGGTCTTGGTTTGCACAGAATATTGGAGGGAACCGAGTAGCTGGTGACCATTTTAAAAAAATATGCAGACTGCTGGCAAGGAAATGCCATTAATTTAATATTCAGATTTCTCTGTGTGTAATGAAGCATACCTGAGAAAAGCCTGGTTCAGATTACACCTCAGCCGTGAATTCATTAAATGACCTTAGGTAACATGGCATTGTTTTTCAGCCTTCTATATAAACAATGGAGATGACACTGATTTAACCTTACTAGGTTGCAGAAGAATGGCTGACAGACCCAGCCCTAACTTTAGATTGAAACAACTGCCTTAGATTTAGCTGCAGATACTGGAAAAGACAGTGTCAGATCCCTGGACATTTCTCCTGACTCACTGCCATTAGCACACCACATGATTTCCTAAACTTGTTTGTTGTCCCACAGGTATAATAAAGGATGTTTTTTTTTTTGTTGCCCAGTCACACAGTCGATTCCAACCCTTTGCAACCCTATGGACCATTGTCCTTCAGGCACCTCTGTCCTCCACCATCCTTCTCAACCCACCCAGCTCTGTGCCCATTGTGTCTACAGTACCATCTAGCCATCTCATCTTTGGCTGCCCCCTTCTTCTTTTGCCCTCCACCTTTCCCAGCATCAAGGCTTTCTCAAGTGAACCCTCTCTTCTCATTTGATGTCCAAAGTACTTTAGCTTCATCTTTACTATTTGACCTTCTAAGGAGCAGTCAAGGTTCATTTCTTCTAAGATCGACCTATTTGTCCTCCTTGCTATCCAGGGTACTCTCAAAACTCTCCTCCAACACCACATCTCAAAGGTATCTATTCTTCTGCACTCAGCTTTCTTAATGGTCCACCTCTCACAACCATACATTACCACCAGGAAAACCATTGCTTTGACTATACGAATTTTTGTTTGCAAGGTGATGTCTCTACTTTTCACTATGTTCCCCAGGTTTCTCATAGCTTGTCTCCCATAGCTCCCATCAGTCACCTTTTTATTTCGTGGCTGCAGTCACCATCTGCAGTGATCTTTGAACCCAAGAAAGTAAAATCTATCACTGCTTCTACTTCTTCCCCATCTATTTTCCAGGGACTGATAGGGCTTGTTGTCATTACATACAGTATCTTGGCATTCTTGATGTTGAGTTTGCACTCTCTTCTTTCAACCTAATCAGGAGCTTCTTTAGGTCTTCCTCACTTTTTGCCATTACGGTGGAATCATCTGCGTATCTCAAATTGTTGATGTTTCTTCTAGAAATTTTGATCCCATATTGTGATTCCTCCATCCCTGCATTGCGCATTATGTGCTCTGTGTATAAGTTGTATAAAATGCAGCCTTGTTTTACTCCTTTTCCAATTCTGAACCACTCTGTCATTCTGTACTCTGTCCTAAATGTTGCTTCTTGACTCATGTACAGATTTCTCATGAGGCATATAAGATGTTCTGGTATTCCCATCTTTTTAATTACTTGCCACATTTTGTTGCAGCCCACACAGTCAAAGGCCTTGGTTAGTCAATGAAACAGAAGTAGACTTGTGTCTGATATTCTTTTGTTTTCTCCATGATCCAACGTATGTTGGCAATGTGGTCTCTAGCCCCCCTGCCTCTTTGGAACCCAGCCTGCACTTCTGGTAGTTCTCTCTCCATGTGCTGCTGATGTCTATCCTGTATTATCTTGAGCATAACCTTGCTAGTGTGTGGGATGAGCTCAATTGTTCGATAATTTGAACATTCTTTGGCATTGCCCTTTTTTGGGATTGGAACATATACCGTATTGATCTTTTCCAATCCTGTGGCCATTGTTGCTATTCCCTCACAAAGTATGATTCAGTTGTAGTAGTTTCATCCCCCCACTCCCCTGACATCGGAGCCTCCAGCCTCCACTACCTCTGAGAACAAAGTAAACAGTACAATCTGCATACTTATTTTCTGAGGTAAGTCCTATTCAGTCATGTGGGTTTTATTTCTGAGAAACAGAGTGTCAGAAACTGAGATTTGACCGAATGCATGAAAAATAAATTTGCAGTACATTTACATTATTATTACCATCATCCACACTTATCCCTCATTAAGATTTTAGTTATCCAATATCGATTTGTTGTCGCTTTTAGCACAAATCAACTGAACTTCAAAATGTTCTATTCTTTGCCTTCTGTTTCCATTCCTGGCTGAACAGCTTTACCATCGGCTCGTCCCATCATTTCCGGGGTCTGCCTAGTGGTCTTTTGTGGTCCCTTGGTATCCAGTCGGTTAGCCGACAGGTCCATCTGTTATCCTTTAGGTGGGTAAAATGGCCTGCCCATCTTCTTTTTGCAATTCACCGACCACATCCCGCAGTCCGGTTCTTTGGTGTAATTCCTTATTGCTGACCTTATCCCTGATTGTTACTCTGCACACCCATCTTTTCATTGCTCTTTGGCTGACAGCCAGTTTTTCTTCTTCTTTCATTCTTTATTCATGTCAGAGGCACAACCAGCATATAATAAAATACAAAGCTAAAATTAACATACCTAAAACAAAAATAATTAAAAAGACTAGATGACATCCACCCAATATCTGGCCACTTCAACAGCATTTCTTCTTGCCAACGTAAGGCCCTCCTCAGTGCACGTTGAAGGGCATTGTGCGCATTGTATCATATGGGCAATTGTTTGCTCTTCCTTGCATTCACACAAACTGCCATCTACAGGGAAACCCAACTTTCTCAGATGGGGGGTGCAGACAGTCTATTTAAAGCTTTGCACACATGCCATTGTTGTTCTTGGCCAGGCGGTAGAGAGTCATGTGGTTCTGCCCAGTTATCTGGTAGCTCCTTGCTCGCCTTCCATAATTCTAAGGCAGTCTGTGGGGGCTAGTTGTTCGCAGGGGCATAAGTTGTGAGGAAGCTATGCCTTGATTTCAGTCACTGCTTTGGTGGTTGGTGATTAAATAGTAGGTGTGTTTCTGAGGAACTTGTTTTGACCCACTCTTTCTGAGCAGCATTTACTCGACGGAATTTTGGTGGAGGGATGCTAGCTAAATAATGCACCTTTTCTATCAGGGTTGGTTTTAGGCAGTGATGCACTGTAAAAAAAATTACTCCCACTTGGTTGGCATGGCTATCTATGGCCATGGCTATCTGTAGGTGTGACCTCAACCCCCTAGGAAAAAAGAGAAAAAGAGAAAGAAACCTACCTTGCTCTCTTGCTTCACAGAGATGAGGAGGAGGAGTCCCAGAGCAGCAGCGCTGCTAGGAGGTGAGCGGGGCGGGTTGGTGGGCTGGCGCTGGCTGACCTCCCCCTCCCAACCCAGTGCCGCTGGACACGTATCCCTGCCAGCAGTGCTGTTGGGAAGTGAGCAGGGCAAGTTGGTGGGCTGGTGCCGGCTAGCCTCCCCTTCCCAGCGCTGCCGGAAATGCATCCCATTTGCCTCACCCAAGGCCAAAGTTGCAAGGGAAGTGCGGAGATGAAAGCTCGCCTTTGGCCCTGGGCGAGGCAAATGGGACGCATTTCCAGTGGCGCTGGGAGGGGGATCCCGAGAGGTGGGCGTGGCTGGTCAAATGGGCGTGGCCTGGACTTTCTACCACCTGTTGGTGAGAACCGGCCACAGTACCACACTGGTTTTAGTCATCCTGTGACCAACCTCGCTGTTTCATTTAGGGCCACATCCACTGAAATGTCATTAGTTGGGGACTGTGAAGTGGGTGGGTGCATCCACACAGGAAACTGATTGGCCACTGACTAGACAGAATGCTGGAATGGATATTTCTTTAATATGATCATAGACCTGAACAAGGAGTGATCCCTCCCAACATTTTTGGGGCACCTCCTTGTATCATCACAAGTCACTTATGAAGCTGATCCCACTGGGCTCTTCTTCTTTTAGTGGTTCTCTGCATGGGAAAACATTATAGCGAATTTACCTAAACAAAGAGTAGAATTTTTGATAGATAGATTTCTATTTTACACTACAGTACTTGTATTTTCCCACCATAACTGTACCTCCTTCATTGTGTTTTCAAACTATCCACCAATGTCCTAAATTGGGTTAGGACCACACCACAGTGATGGCAAACCAGTTAATCTTTCCCCATATTATTTACCCATTTCATCACCCCTTTTCTCCCTGATTCACTCACCTACAGAGCTCAAAGCTACCATTTGCCTTGTTAGGAGAAACTTGAAGATACCAGAGTGATTCTAGTGGGAAAATGCACTAATTATTCCAGTGCAAAGACTGCCTAAAGAAAAAGAGGTGAGAGATGCAGAGGTTTGCATCAAGCCATTGTAAAGTTGTTTTCAGCTGTCCAGGTAGAATTAGGAGCCTCCTTTTGTTTATAAGGAAAAGCAGGCAACAAAGCCGATGCATATGAATTATAATTGCACAGTTCAAATACCAGCTAGTTTACATTAGGGTAATTAGAATCACAATTGACCTTTACATAAATGTGGGGTTACATTTAATTTTAGCCAGAGGCTTTCAAAACATGGATTTAAATATTACTCATATGTTATGGCTTCTAATTATTATTATTTTAATAGGATATGAGAACAATTTCCATAGTAAACTAAAAAAAAACATGTAGTCTTCGAGAACCGTAACTACAAGAGAAACACAACCCAAAAGATGAGATGCCCTTTGCTCTTAAAAAAAAAACAGTGAAGAAACCCCCAAAAGGAAAAACAGGAAGCAAAGAGTGTGGCAGCCTCCCCTTATAAAGGCATAATTTTTTCAATGACCTGGAGGGCTGGCCTTACCACTGGGCAGAGTGGCAGAAGACTGACTGAGTGACTGATTAATTAAAACAATTATATTCTGCCCTGTATTCAAGAATCTGTATTCAAGAAAACAGGATGCCATAAATTTTAATAACATGACAGAAGATTCTGGAATAGATTAAAATACAGTAAAACCCCTACTTACGAAAAAAAGTCTGTTCCATAGGCTTTTGCTTAAATCGTTTTTTAATGTAACTCGAAGAAAACCCATAGGAAAATTTATTATTTTACATAACTCGAAGCAAACCCATAGGGAAAATGAATTTTTTATGTAAATTGAAGCAAACCCATAGGGAAATTAATTTTTACGTAACTCGAAACAAACCCATAAGAAAAAGAATCTTTATGTAACTCGAAGCAAACCCATAGGAAATCGTGTAAATCGGGACATGGTTTTAGCACAAAATCATTATGTAAGTCGAATTTTATGTTACTCGGGGTATTTGTAAATCGGGGTTTTACTGTAGTTGCAAACAATTCCAGACCATGTATTGTATGCCATATATGCTAAACCAGAAATCTATGTAATTCAGTCAAGCTATATCACTAAGTCCCAAAAACTTTGACAAAAACCCTTGTTTTGATTTAGCAGCAACAGGAAGCCAATGCCACCCGCATCAATCAAGCGTCCATGAGTAGAGCATTCCAAGATTGGGGAAGCAAATTAGAAAAGGTTGATCCCACCAAGGGGATATAGAGGAGGGCATCCTCAGCAGATCTCAGTGCTGAGGCAGGTATATACCAGGAGAAGCATCCCTTTAGGCATCAAAGAGCAAATGTCAGGGAAGTAGCAATGGTTCACTATCTCTGGACTCTTCTTCTGTACCTTTCTCCCAATAGACAGTGGAGGGTGATAAATTCCACTTTGTTGGGAAGGTAAACTGTGGTGTGTGTGTGTATAGGGGGAGATTCCACTTCATTGGGAAGGTAAAGATTGTTCGGGGGGGGGGGAGGGGGAGGGAGGATTCCACTTAATTGGGAAGGTAAAGAGTGGGGTGTGTGTGTGTGTGTGTGTGTGTGTGTGTGTGTAGGGAGGAGGGGGAGATTCCACTTCGTTGGGAAGGCAAACAGCATTCTGAGGGTGGGGGTAGGGTGGGGGTGAGAGGCATTGAGCTTTGGGCAGGATCTGGGGAAGACTAAAGGGGGGGGGGGGAGTTCCAGGGAGGAGGGGGGGAAGAGGGCCGTGGAGTTCCCTGGGCCAGTTAGTTTTTAAGGTGCCACAAGGTTTTTGTCTTTTTGGTTTTTCCCCTGATATGCTTGAAACACAGACTAACATGGCTACTATTTCAAAAGTTTTATTCTGTTCAAGCATATCAGAGAGTAAACAAAACAAAAAGCCAAAAACGTTGTGGTACCTTAAAAATACCTGCTGTATTTTAATGTGAGCTTTTGTGGATCAAGTCCACTGGCTCTTTGGCTGTAATCAGAGATGAGCACTGAACTCTAGAGTTGGATACGACTGGCTTTCAAGCAAGGGCAACCTTTACCTTATAACAGAAGATCCCTGATTGGTATTCATATTTGCTGTGAGGTTTTGGCCGTGGTTAGTTGTAAGTGGCTAGTAAAGTTAAAGGTCGCCCTTGCTCAAAAGCTAGTCATATCCGACTATAGGACTGCAGTGCTCATCTCCATTTATAGCCAAAGAGCCAGTGCTGCCTATGTTTGCAGACGTTTTCATTGTCATATGGCAGGCATGACTAGATCGCCCTCAATGTAGGCTCCGCCCATGGTGTGGTAGTGAAAATTTTTGATGCCCACCACTGGTGATAATTCCAGTTTTCCAGTGTTGTTGAATCTGTTCTGAGTTTAGCCTGAAATTTACAGGAGCTATTTGAACTTCTGATTTGTGTAAAAGTTTAAGGTAAAGCCCACAATAGATTCACTGCCCCTTTGAAACTGCAGTCACCAGTATCCTCTGAATCACCAGCGGTTGCCCTTTCTTGGAGGTCAAAGCTGTGCACTTCACAGAGCTTTTCTGCAACTCCCCTAAACTTGTCTTTTACTCTCTATTAAACTCCCCTAAACTTGTATTTTACTCTCTATTATGATAGAGGACCTTCTCCTCTGCCAGTGAGGAAGTGAAAAACAGCTGTCCTTCCAGTTAGCTTCTGTAGGTGGAACAAAAGAGATGCCATCTAATCCTTTGCCTTGGGTGACAAAAATATCCTCAGACAGCCCAGGAAGCAGAGAAGCATGTTAGCCATAGCTGTCAAGTCTCCCGTATTGGCTGGGAAGCTCCCATTATTTACCCCTCTTTCCCGCCATCACCTCATATTTGTATTTTCCCATAAATCTCCCATATTCTATAATTTTTTTTAAAATGGGCCGGGAACTACAGCCCCCATGGAGCCTTGCGTGGAAGGAAAAGGCAAAACCCGTACTGCGCATGCCCACCGGCGCAGCGACTGCCCAGCGCCGCTGGATTTTCCTTATTTTCAAATTCAAAACTTGACATTTATGCATGTTAGCACACAAACTCCATACTTTCACTACTGCAACAGGCTGGATTCCATTCCATTCCTTCACCAGATTTATTTGTTTGTTTGTTTATATCTCACCCATCTAAACAGTTACTCTGGGCAGAATCAGTTTTAAAAAAAGAAAAACCCAGCAAAATATTATACAAAATAAGCCCATATAGGGATAGACCATACCTGTCAACCCGCGGCTCTGGAAAAACGGGACCTGCGCACATCGCTTGTGCGCAGGTCACTTTCCATGCATGCGTGGAAGGGTTTTACCCCTTCCATGCATGTGCGGAAGTGCTACGCCGCTTGCGCTACGCAAGTGGCGTAGCGCTTCCACGCATGTGTGGAAGGTGTTAAAAACCCTTCCACGCATGCGCAGAAGCGCTACGCCGCTTGCGTAGGGGCTGTGCAAGCGGCATAGCACTTCCGTGCATGCGCAGAAAGTGTTTTCCCCCGCTGCCAAATTACGGGGTTTTGGCAGCGCGGGGCGGGTTATGATTTCAATCGACGTCAAATTACGGGGTTTTCCCGGCCAAATCAGGATGGTTGACAGGTATGGGATAGACAAGTGAATGGGTGATCAAAAAACCAACCAACCATTTACTAAACCAGTTTAAAACAAACAAAAAAACATAATGATGCAGCAAAATAAAATATTTAGTCAGAGCTCATGTATTATGGACAATTTCTAAGGTACTTATTAAAGTCCAAATGCAGCTTTTAATGTACAGAAAACCAAGGTGTGCTCTTGTTACTCTGTTATGGTCGTAGCATCCAAATTTTTTATAATCATATCAGAAACACACAAAGGTGCTTTGTGGGTTGAAGGATTTTTGCTGGAGGAACTCCAGCATCCAATGGACATTATCCATGTAAACACTGGTATTTAATACTGCACTTCCAATCACTGCCCTCTGTTTCTGTACTAAATGGTTTTTAAATGCTTTGAAATTATCACAATACTGTAATGTAGTTACAATAGGAAAGCTAGACAGTCTAGGTATGGCCCAAACAAACAGGCCATAAGAGTAGTAGAACTACAGAGGCTGTAAACTAATCAGAAAATCCCCAAAAGGTGTACACAGGTTAAAACAAATCCTAGCTCTCTAGCATTAACCTTATACTTTTAGCGATGAGAATTATAAGGTGCAAAGGACAAAATGCAGAATAAACTAGATGTATCCAGGAACAATCTGACCTCTTGATTTTAACCTTTATGCTTGGCTTGCAGTCAGAAGCTTTTCATTGGTGGCCTCCCAAATGTAGGAGGTCCTCAATAGAGAAGCTCACCTGGCCCTTTGTTGTGATATTTTCAGGCCTGAGTTTAAATTTTCTGGATATTTTAAGATTATATGGGAAATTTCCAGTGCTTTTAATAATGTTCTGCTAGTGTAAGCACTTCTCTTCTTCATTTTACTTATTTATTTAGTTTGCCCTGTGGTTGACTTTATGTTGATTTTATCATTTAATTGTTTTAAATGTTTATTGATAAGCAGTGAGAGGACAATGCTAATTGTCAGTATGCAAATTTTGTAAGGAAGGAAGGAATGGGGGGGGGGGGAGAGAGAGACTGTTATTTAGGAAGAACAATGATACTGTGGATAAGAAGACGCAAAACAGCTTGGATTGCCTTTAATATAAACCGAACAGTGCTAACAGATGACAGTCTGCCGATTAATATCAAGGCAAACGTATTCAACATGTGCAACAAAAAATTAAGGGAAGAAAAACTGGCAGTAACCCTTAGAGCAATGGAAAGATGGATGTGTGGAGTAACAACCAGGGATAAGGTCAGCAATAAGGAATTACTCCAAAGAACCGGATTATGTGATGTGGTTGATGAACTACATGTGGCAAAAAAAAATAAAAAATGGGCAGGCCATATCACCTGCCTAAAGGATAACAGAGGGACCTGTTGGCTAACAGACTGGATACCAAGGGACCACAAAAGACCACTTAGGCAGACCTTGATAACAATGGTAAAGCTGTTTGGCCAGAGATGGGAAAAGAAGGCAAAGGATAGAACATTTTAGATTTCAGTTGACTTGCGCTTAAATAGATAAGTGACGACAAATTGATATTGGATATCGGAATGATGTTACACACTTTAGATCCCTGGTGGCAAACCTTGGAACTCCAGCTGTTCTTGAACTTCAATTACCAGAAGCCTAAGTCAGTACTCCTGCTGATCAGGGCTTCTGGGACTTGAAGTTCCAGAACAGCTGGAGTGCCAAGGTTCACCATCACTGCTCTAAATAATTCTGTAGTCCTTATATAGCTGGGGAAGGGGGAGGGAGGAATGAATAAAATAATGCAAACCTAATGTAAAGTGAAGTAAATTTGGATAGCTTCATCTCAATTAAGACCCTTCAGTTTAAATAAAGACTTCCTTCTGATAAAGATGATAACAGCCAGAACTGAATTGTGGATTGGAATTACCAGACTTGCCTGCCATTTTGGATTCTCTTTTGGAATAAGGCTGCAAGTACTGTCACTTAGAGTGCCACCATTTTAGAATGTAACACTATCTCTCTCTTTCTTTCTTCTGACCATGTTGTGGCACATAGGACAAACCTAGTGGTGGGATTCAAAAAAATTTAACTACCTACTCTGTGGGTGTGGTATGGTGGGTGTGGTCAGGGGGAAAGCCCTGCATTATTTCAAAACTTAGATGGGTGGGGTCAGCCAGAATTTCTGCTACTGGTTCTGGCAAACTGGGGTGAACCTGCTGAATCCCATCACTGGACAAAGCTAAATACAGTAGAACCCCGGATAATGCTAAAACTTGGTTCCAACAAGTCTTAGTGTTATCCGATTTTTAACGTTATGTGATACATGCATCGCATAATGTTAAAATCATATGGGATGAATCCCATAAAGTTAAAACTCCATAGAGATATATTGCAACTGGCACATACTTCAGCGAATGTTATGCGATACATCCCATAGGATTTCAACGTTATGTGATGCATTTTTCCCCCCCGATTGCTTAGCATTATGTGGTTTTAGCTTTATCTGGTGCAAACGTTATCCGAGGTATTACTGTTTAAGAAAAGCAACTAAGTTACTTAGGCCATAACACAAAGAAAGTAGGCAGAGGGAACCAGGAACAAAGAGCTGAAGTTCAAATAACATTCAGCAACAACAGCATACAGATGTTTAGGAGGGACAGTGTTTTGACTCAGTGGTTAAGTTTATTATTAGACCTCTGAGAGGCACCACATTAAAACTGGGTCATATTCTTCAAATTAACCTGTCCCTAGAAGTGTTCTAACAGCTATGACAACACCTATAATACCATGCGAGACAACTTCAAACAGCATGTTTATGGGAATCTCAAAGCCTGCACACCAGAAGTTTGATCCTGGTCAAAATAAGACTGTAAGCAGAGGAAGGATAGCATATTCCAAGCACTTGACAGAAGCAGTAGGAGGTTACTTTGAGCATCAGTTCCCTGGAGCAACACAGGAGCATTTGAGCACTGCTGGAATACATTACAGGATTGGAGCCATCACAGAAAGAAAGGACAAGGTAATAATAATCATAATTCACCTCCTACAACTTTCCAGCCATGTTTTCCTCCCTCCCTGTCTGACCCTCATGTCACCTGTAGGTGTCCCTGGGAAACCGAATTAAGTGTTGAGTAAGAAGGACATGGACATGAGAGGAAATAAATGATCAAACATAAAGCTTTGGGCCCAAATCCAAGCTGTCCTGCAACTTGTGTAGGCATTTAAAAGCTTTACAATGTAGGGGTCATAATGTGATAGAAGAAATGAAAAAAGAGAAGGAGAGAGAAAAAGGAAAGAAGCCTATCTTGGAGAAGCTAACTTCTGCTTTGCAGGTCTGCTAATAAATGCTTCCACAGTCTTCCCTCCAGTAAGAAAGCAAATCTACACTGTTAGTAAGGTTCTGCATTGTATTACGTTTATAAAACTGTCTTGTTATGGTTGTTTTGTAAAATACAAAAGCAGAAAGTATTTTGTGTCATTGGAACTCTGTGATTGCCCCAAAGCTAATAAAGTTTCACATCGTCTTTAAAAGGAGGCACAATATTTCAAGAAAGAGAGGAATTTTAGAGGAGATCAAGTGGTAGAATGAGAAGAAGAAGAAGTAGTGGTGGTGGACACAGATTAGTAATTAATCGCTTCTAGGGGCCATGCTTTTGTTGTTGTTTTGTCCCAGAGAATTCAATGAATGCAGTAAACTGAATAAGAATTCAACCTATATGTTATTCACTCGTTTATTTATTTATTTTTTAAAAAATTCTGAACTGCCATTCTACTCAAATGTGTAACTACAATGTCATTGCAGCACCAGACAAAGAAGGTTTACTCAAGTTTTCCTAGATGTCAGTGATCAATGTAAGTCCAGCTGTGGGCAAATGGATTTACAAACAACTGCTGTACACATCTTTGAAGTCAATGCATTGGAAAGAGAGCATAAAAGCTACCTGCAGTGGCAATAGTACTACAGAAAGGATGTGGGAGAGAGAGTGTGTCATTGACATAAGCGCTGCAGCCCAGAAGATTTGCACTGTTGTAGGCACCACTTTCAGTTTATAATTGAGATGTAATATTCAGCCCAAGACATAGCAAGCTATTTTGCAAACCACTAAGAGTTGAGAAAAAAAAAACTGATCTGAGAATCAGATTTTTCTGCACTTGAGGAATTCACTCTTATAATCAATTGCTATCTACAAAGTATAATTTTGCCCTAAAATACCAAAGCGTGACTGAGAGCCTGTCCAGACTCTGGCCATGGTTTCAACTGGCAATATCCAAGCACACATAGATTTTCCCCCTTGTATTTAAGAAAAGTGATGCATTGCTTCACTGATCATAGAAGATGTAAAAGAAATTCTTCTTCTTCATCATCATCATCATCCTGCCCATCTGACTATGCAGTCACTCTAAGTGGTGTCAGTATAACAAAGTAACCAAACCTAGCAAAAAAGAATAAAAATAAAAGAATAAAGCAGGGGTGCCCAAACTACAGCCCGTGGGCCGGATCTGGCCCCCAATGCCAATTCAGTCATCTGTTAGGGCAATTGTAACTGTTCCGTATGGGCACATTTTACTTCCACTTCCAAGAGTGATGAGGGCAGTGTGGGCAGGATGAATTGCCACCAGAGGCCAGATCCGGCCCACGAGCTGTAGTTTGGGCACTCCTGGTTTGAGCAGAGAAAATGGCCTCTTAAACTATCTTATCCTGTTGCAAAACAACTTGCAAGGTACGCTTTACTTCTGCTTCCGGTGGGAGGAACCATGTGACTGGCCCATTAAACCACATGATCGGCCCATGGCCCAAAAAGTTTGGGCACCCCTGGAATAAAGCAATGAAATCCAAACAAATAACAATAGCAATAAATACTAAGTAAAACATACAATGATGGCAGTAGCATAATTTAAGTGGGGTGGGTGATTCATTGCAGCGCAGCAGATGCATAAAAGCTTAGTTAAACAGTTCAGTCTTAGCCAGCTTCTGAAAAATAAACAACAACAAAGTCCAACAAACATGTAGTGGAAGGAGCTATTATTTAAAAGGAACTATTCCTCATGTTAGTCTTTCGTACTGCCCTTGGAATAGGCACCTTAATGCCCCACGACTGTGAGGGTCATATTGCATGATTAAATGTGCTCCAGCAGGTATAAAGGTCTAAGCTGTTTAGGGCTTTAAAGGTTAATATTAGAACTTTGACTTGGGCACAGAAGCCTACAGGTAACCAATCCAGGTGCACCAATGTCAGGGCAACATGACTGAATCTATGCATACCTGACACCAGTCTCATAGGCTCATTTTACACCAGCTGCAACTTCTATCCAGGAGGATACCATGATCAAAAGCTGCTGAGAGTTCCTGGAGGACCAACAGATATACACTGCTTCTGTCAGCCTTCCCCAGGAGGTCATCTAGCAGAGTGACCAATATGGTCTCAGTCCTATGACGTGGCCTCAACCCCAATTGAAATGGATCCAGACAATTGGTATCCTCCAAGAACACTTGCAACTGGTTCACTGCCATTCTCTCCACCAGCTTTCCCATAAAAGAGATGTTCAAAATTAGCCTATAATTGTTGACAATACATCATCAGTGGCCAGATTTGATTCTTCAGAAAGGGGTACACTATGATCTGCTTCAGGCAGGACAGCATATGGCTCTCCTGAAGTGGCATGTTGATGACCTGCATGGCCCATCCAACAGTTACCTCCTAAACCTCCTTCAGAAGCCTTAAAGGACAAGGGTTAAGTGGGGAGATTGTGGCCTTGCACTATGCAAGCACCTTGTCTGCATCATCAGGTGCCACAGGCTCCAACAAAACTAGACAAGACCGTGTGTTAGACATCTCTTTATGATTATACCTTTCAATGAGTCTAGTTCCCTATGGATGGCTTCAACCAACCTGGGGTTGAAAGTGAGCCACAAGCTGATGACATCTCAATGTCCAGCTAACCTGAGGTCGTTGACCTCTCTAAAGAGCTCTGAATGCCAGTTTGAAGACTTATGAATGAGCTTAGAGAAATAAGCTTTTTTGGCAAATCTTATTGCCCTACCATGTTGTTGTCGTCCAGTCACACAGTCAAGTCCAACTCTCTGCAACCCCATGAACCACCGCACGCCAGGATCCTCTGTCCTCTTCCATTCTCTGCAGCCCAGCCAAATCTACATCCATCACATCAACGATTCCATCCATCCACCTCATCCTCTGCCACCCCCTTCTCCTTTTGCCTTCCATCTTTCCCAGCATCAAGGCCTTCTCAAGTGAGTCCTCTCTTCTCATTAGCCGAGCAGCAAGCCAGGTTCACATCCATTTGCCAATGATCAGGGGAAGTGTATAGTATCTGATATATTGAAGGAGCTCACTAGCCCTTTCAGCACACCAGTTGTTTACACTGAAATCAGCCTTTGACAGATGCAAGGTTCCCATATATGCTGTTTCTAGTGTGCATAGGCATTGGCATATATGAGAGTGCACTGAAAAAGTTGGCTGGAGCTCAAATGTCATCTGTTAGGGCAACTGTAACTGTTCCAGCTTCCAACAAGTGTAGATGCTGTAAGAAAAAAGGTGGACAAGCCTGTCTCCAGACGTTATGCCTGTCTGGACAGGCTCTGAATTAAATCTCTATATAGGCTTTAGAAAATGTGTTAATAAAACCACATTTCCCTTCAATCCACACATTTTTTCAAAAGTAAAAAGCAACACAACCTCTCAGCAAGTCCATCTCTAAAACTAAGTGCAATCATTCCATGTAGAGAAAAGACTACGGTATTTCTGTTTAGAAACTGAATAAATGTTTCGGCAGCAAAGCAACAATTACACCAATGTCTGTCACTTTCCTGAAGAAAAAATAAATAAAAATCCTGGCATTTTATTTTATAAAGAAAAGGTAAGATCCAGAAAGCTACTTTAGAGCATATTCAAGGACTTGGGCACAATCAGTGGGATTCTTTTCCCACTTTCCCGGCTCTTCGAACATTGGTTTTCCTGGCCATATGACAAAATGCTTTTGAAAGTCCCCTCTGTTCCAAAAGCAGCTTGCTATGTAGTGCAGGAAGGGAGGGGATGATTCCTGTTAGTGAAACAGAAGCACAAAGACCCACAGGGAGCCCACAGAACTAGTCGTGCCATTCTTTGGATCCTGGCCAGAATCTTCACAGACACTCTGTAAGATATTTCATTGCCAAGTGTTTTGAGTTTTCAACATGAAAAATGTTCCCTAATGTGTACTATATTGTTTGTTTGTTACAGAGGACATTAACATTTTAATACTTTAACAAGATGCGACTACCTCTTTAAAAATATCATTGTTCAGCCTAGCATGCAGAAATGGAATTATGTTATTCCAGCCCAGTCAATAACAGAACTGTAGCTTGCACAGGTTCCCTAGTTTGATTTAGAGATATATTCTGGAATTTGGAATATATGGAAGGACTAATACAGTACCTCCATCTGATTTGAACAGTGCTCTGGACCCAAAATGATTTATACATTTTGTGAAGCAAATGCATTGCTAACAAAATTGGCAACATCTGGTTTACTTTTGCATAGACGTAGACTGCAGTGGCTCAAAAAGAGGAGATTGAAAAATGATAAAATAATCTTCAAATATTTGAAGGGCTGTCACATGGAAGATGGAGGAAGCTTTCTTTCTATGGTTCCAGAGGGTAGAATCTAAACTAAGATTAAATTAGTTTTTAGGTAAACACTATGGAGAACATCCAGCTAGTAATAAGGGGAGAGAGGAGGTTGAAAAATAAGCATGGCAGTGGAATTTTCTCTTCAAATATGACTAGTCTTTTCTCTATGGTGTATCTTAAAACTTCCAGTCAAAGTGCAAGCAATTCCAGCTAGAATACAATTTCTTTGTGATATGGGAAAGCCAATCCTATACTAGGGACAAATCTGAAGATCTCCTACACCTGTTGATCTGCCCTCCATCAAGATGGATTCAAGTGTGACTTAATCCACTTGGGGACCATCACCTTTCCCTGTGGACTTCAGCACCCAAGGCTTTTAGTCCACAGGGTTGTCAAGTTAGTTAACCACTACCTGACACTCCAGGTTGAGTTGCTGGCAGAATGGTCTACTCCAGTGCTTCTCAACCTTTGGTTTTTGGACTCCAATTCCCAGAAGCCTAAGCCAGTACTTAGGCTGATCAGTGTTTTGGGGAATTGATTTAGGCTTCTGGGAATTGAAGTCCAAAAACCAAAGGTTGAGAAGCACTGGTCTACTCTATTACCATAGCAGGCAAAAATTTGGAAGAAGGCTAGAATTGTTTCTAACACAGCTAACTGTGGAAACAAGCATGAGAAAAGTTTGGCATGAAATCCAAATAATATCCATCCAACCAAGTAATGTGGTAACTCAAATCCAGGGACAATTGGAAAGCCTGCCAGGAGGCAAAATGGACATAGTAACTGAACTGACCCCTGCCATTTCCACTAGGACCTGCATCTCAGGCTGCCTGATCCATAGTGTACATATGATTTAGGTAATATTTTTCTAGGCTGTATGCTGCTGTTTGGGCTTTGTGGAAAACTAATTGCCATACGTTAAGGATTCCCCCCTCCAGACCAGGGTTTCTCAATCTTGGGCCTCCAGGTGTTCTTCAGCTCCAATTACCAGTAGCCTAGGTCATCACATCTGCTAATTACGGCTTCTGAGAATTGATGTCCAAGAACATCTGGGGTCCCAAGGTTGAGAAACCAATACCCACCAGATGCTGCAGCTTGTACAACAGCTAACAAGATGTGGGACTTACACTTAATTCCTTGCCCTTTCTAAATGACACAATGGGAAACAACTCTGTGTGATCATTAGCTTATTTTCAATCTCTTTCTTGTTACACATGGCTTTTTTTAGTGTGTGAAGATTGTGCAGGTACAACATAAAGGTAGTGGTCATCCTTGCTCAAAAGTCAGTCGTATCTGCTCCACTCCATTTACAGCCAAAGAGCCAGCACTGTCTGTGTTTTCAGATGTTTCTGTGGTCATGTAGCAGGCATGACTAGATTCCAGAGCACACAGAACACTGTTACCTTCCCACTGAAGCAATTTCGACTTGCAATTTCTTGCTTTCAAACTGCTAGGTTGTCAGAGAGATTCTGATGGTTCGGTCCAATAACTCCAGAGTCATTGATTATGTTTTAAAAGTCTTTATTTCCACTGCCCACATGGCGGGATACAGTGGTGGTCTCAAAGGTCAGCAAGGAGAATGGCCAGCGGGAAAGTTAGGGTCCTTTAATAAGTTTGGGTGATGTCACAAGGGCCATGCATTGTAGTACATGTAGTTCATGGCAGTTTGATATTACATCTAACAAAACTCCTTCTAATATCATACGGACTGAACACATGATGAACAATGGAGAGTGTCTCCTATTCACTTAGGCACAACGTCTTGAACAGGTAGCTATGCTGAGCTAATGGGAGGGGCTTGGTCAGGATATCTGCAATTTGCTCTTTGATGTCACAGTGAACCAGGTCTATAAAACCCCTCTCCTGACAGTTCCCTCACATGTTGGTGTTTTATATCTATGTGCCTGGACCTTCGCCCTACGGATTCGGCCTTTGATATGTCTATGGCCACCACCTTGTTGTCCTTGTGGATGATGATGGGGAGGTTGGGCTTCCCCCAAATTGTAGAGATCAATTGAACCAAATCAGGTCATTTGTGACACTGGATAGATAAACATACTCTGCTTCTGCCGTAGATGTGGAGACCAGGCTCTGTTTCCCGGTGCACCAGTGTATGGGGCTGCCATTCAGAAGTATCAGGTAGCCTGATGTGCTCTTCCTTGTCTTTATATACCCAGCCCAATCTGCGTCTGCATAGCATGAGAGCTTTTGTTCATCAGTCATTTGGTTAGTGAGTAGTAACCTTGCATCCTCAGTGCTCTTTAGGTATCTGAGTAGCCTTTTGATCGCAGTCCAGTGATTAACCTTTGGATCGTTGGAATGTCTGGAAAGAAGGTTCACCACCAACGTGATATCCGGCCTAGTCCAATTGGCAATGTATAGCAGTGATCCTATGGTTGATCTGTATAGGTTGTTATCTTCAAATGGTTTTCCCTTGTTATGGGTATTTTTCAGGAAGTCCATATGCATGGGTGTCCCGAAGGGATGGGCATCCGACATGTTGCATTTTTTGAGCAGCTTGACTATCTTGTCTTTCTGAGAGATAGCAAAACCATTCTGTATTTTGGAGATTTGTACCCCCAGATACTTGTCCACTTCCCCATGGCTCTTCAGGGAGAAATGTTTTCGTAGGTTTTGAGAGAACTTGTCACATTTGGACTTGCTTTTTCCAAAATACTGTACAGTAGATCATCGAAATAAACTAATAACTTCTCTACCTCCCCGGTGCTTTCCTCGTAGTGATCCCAGTGATGCTGTCAAAGTCCTGTCCGAGTGCCTGGCAGCTGTTGGGGTCTGGATGGGGGACAACGGATTACAACTAAACCCTGGCAAGACTAAGTGGCTATGGATTAGGGGCCCGGTGTTATCTTGGGAGTTACCATTGTTGGTTTTGAATGGGGCTAGTCTGCCCCAGACAGATCCAGTGCGCAACTTGGGGGTCCTCCTGGAATCACGACTGCTGCTTGAAGATCAGGTAGTGGCCATGGCCAGGAGGGCTTTTGCCCAACTTCGGGTGATTCGCCAGTTGCGCCCTAGACTGGGACTCCTTACTCATGGTCACTCATGCTCTGGTCACCTCTAGACTAGATTATTGCAATGCGCTCTACATGCAGCTTCCTTGACGACCATCTGGAGGCTGCAGTTGGTCCAGAATGCAGCTGCTTGGGTGGTGATGGGGTGTGAGCGTTATGCTCGCACCTCACCACTGCTTCGGGAGCTGCACTGGCTTCCAATTTGCCTCCGGGTGCAATTCAAGGTGCTAGTCATTATCTTTAAAGCCCCATATGGTAGTGGGCCAGGATACCTAAGAGACCGCATCGCCCCAAGAACGTCTGTCTGTCCAACCAGAGAGGACCGGAGGGGCTCTCTGCTTGTACCCATCTGCTAGAGGGGCCCTTCTCTGTGTCCACTCCGGCCCTATGGAACCTCCTGCCAGTGGAACTAAGGCTACAGATGGAATTGCTGCCCTTCAGGAAAGATCTGAAAACATGGCTGGCAGGGCAGGTGTGGGGTCCTGAAGATGTCGTGACCCCCACCTGCTGGTTGGTTTAATATCCAAGTAATCTTCCACTTTTTAATGTGTGGGGTTTTTAGTGGGGTAATTTGTTTTAATGGGGTTGTTTTTGTTTTAAGGGTTTTAAGATTGTATGCCGCCCAGAGTCTTTGTGAGTTGGGCAGCTATATAAATATGAATATAAATAAATAAATAAATAAAAATAAATACCAGTTCTCCCAGGATTGATGCCATTACCAAAGCAGCCTTGATGCTTTCTGGCCTCACAGTTGGGGAGTAGGTAACGTCGTAGTTGTCTGGATACCTCTGGGAAAAACCCTAGCAACTAACCTGGCCTTGTACAATTTCTGCTTATCCTCCAATTGCTTAATTTTGAAGACCCACTTTGTTCCTATCGTCTTTTGGTTTTCTGGGGTCTGTTTGGGGGTGTACACATTTAAGCCCTTAAGGCTCTTCATGGCTGCTATCCATTTTTCCTGCTCCTCTTGCGACAGTTTGATTATGTCGCTGTAACAAGGCAGGCATCTATGCCCATCACAAAGTCCTCTAGCTCTTTAGGGGTTCAGTTCTTAGTTGACCTTGTTGACCTCCTGGGTAGACTCTCAGATGGGCTAGGTAGGTTGATGCCTTTGGCATCCACTGTGCCCTGGTTTGGTCAGTGTTCTTCTGCCTGATCATGCAGTGTGTCTTCTGGACTGCAGGGTCTTGGAGTGGCGGAAGATGCTCTGGCCCCTCCCTGGGTGTGTCCCATGGTCAAGATTTCATTCGCATGCATCTTGCTCCAGTTGGTGTGCTCATGGAAAGTGGCTGACCTGGAAACTACTATTTTTAGGTTATGGTCTAGGAATCGGTAGGCCTTCGACCCCAGTTCATACCCCAGGAACCTCAGTTTCCTTGTGATCCTTTCCCCCTTTTTTCTCAACTGTTTTGGTATATGCACATCAGCAAATACCCCAAAACATGGAGATGGGACAATTTGGGTTTCCATTTGTACATGGCTTTATAGGGTGTCTTCCCTATCACGTTGGACCACAGTCTGTTCAGTGTGTAGTTTGAATACAATAATGCCTCCCCGCAGTAGGAGAAACTCAGGCTTGCATCTTCAATTGCACTCCTGATCATTGTTTGGAGTACCCCGTTTCTTTGCCCGGCAACTCCATTTTGAAATGCAGAGAATGGCGCAGTCTTGAAGTGCACCATCCCTTTCTCGATAATCTAATCTTCAAATTCCTTGGATAGGAATTCTGATCCGCAATCCATCATCAGTTGCTTTATGTTGGTGTTGTGTTGGGTCTGTACCCTTTTGTAGAATTCCTTGGATTTGGTGAAGGTCTCACCTTTGTTCTTGAGGGTGTAAATAAATGAAGCCATATCTGCTGAAGTCATCAACTATTGTCAGGAAGAACCTCTTCTGACACAGGGAGCTCTTGAGTGGCCCGACAAGGTCAAGGTGTACAAGTTGATTGGATGGTCGCACTTCCTTGTAGATGTGTTTGGTTGTGGGTCGACCTTTGACTTGGAGCTTTTACATACCGAGCACTCCAGGTAGTTCTCGCAATTCTTGACCTTTAGCCCCTCTGAGCACTCCAACATTTTCTTAACTATTGGGAAACCTATGTGTCCCAGTTTCCTGTGTAGTAGGTGTGCACACTCATCCTGTATGGGCTTTCCTATGGACATGTGGGGTGTTTTCTGTTTTGCATCGGTGACCCCTTCATTTTCCGTGCTGTCATGGACATTCTCCTCCCCTTCTGAGTCTGCATCTCCAGTTTCCTTGGTGGTACTTGGGTCACCCCCTTGTGTTCCCTCATCATCATGGCTGTCAAGTAAGCCGATCGTAGCTTGCCTGTCGGTTTCTTCCCTGGCCAGGAAGTATGGCAGGTCCCCAATGACCTCCACACTCCCTACTCTCTCTCCCCTTCTGTTGATGGATGCTTTCCCGTCTTCAAAAGCTATCATCAGGCCTGGGTCCCTAGAGAGCTTGATGGTAGCCAACACGTTGTACAGTATTCCTGGAACGTAAAGTACATCTCTAAATTCCCCTATTCCTAGAATGTATATGTTGCTTCTCCCTTCTACATTGGCATACAGTTCCACAAGTTAGGATGCTGTATGAATTCCGACTTTGTATGAGGCATGCAAAATCCTTGCTGTGATGCCTCATACAACGTCTAAATTATTGCCACCGATGCTTTGTATAACGTCATTCCCATAGAGATACATTTTAACAGCACAAACTGCATGGCAAAGTCAAAGAAACACAGGAAACTAACAGAACTTTAAGAGGGGCCAGAGGGGTGCATTTCTCAACCAGCGGGGGTGGGGCGATGATGATGATGATGATGATGATGATGATGATGATGATGATAATAATAATAATAATAATAATAATAATAATAATAATAATAATAATAATAATAATAATAATAATAATAATAATAATAATACTGTACCGCAATCCCAAAGGGAGACTCAATGCGGTTTACATTTCCGAAGACGGGGAGCCGCTTTTGGGGCTGCGGAGAGACGAGCCCCAGGTGCGGTGAGTTCTTTCTTTCCTGCTTCCTCCTGCTGGCTGCCAGTCCCAAAAGCGGCTCCCCACCTCCAACGGACCCCACCGATGCCAGGGCTGGGAGGCCCAACAGAGCTCGACCGGCAGCTAGCCAGAGGAGGCGGGGAAAGAAAGAACTCGCCGCACCTGGGGCTCGCCTCTGTGCAGCCCCAAAAGCGGCTCCCTGCCTCCAACAGACCCCACCGACGCTGGGGCTTGGAGGCCCCATGGTGCGGCGAGTTCTTTCTTCCTTGCCTCCTCTGGCCGGCTGCCGGTCGAGCTCTGTGGGGCCTCCAACCCCGGCATGGGTGGGGTCCGCTGGAGGTGGGGAGCCACTTTTGAGGTCACGGAGAGGCAAGCCCCAGGTGCGGTGAATTCTTTCTTTCCCTGCCTCCTCCGGCCGGCTGCAGGTCAAGCTCCATGGGGCCTCCCAGCCCCAGCGTCAGTGGGGTCCATTGGAGGTGGGGAGCCGCTTTTGGGGCCATGGAGAGGCGAGCCCCAAGTGCAGCGAGTTCTTTCTTTCTCCACCTTCTCTGGCCAGCTGCCAGTCGCTCCGTGGGGCCTCCCAGCCCCAGCATCGGTGGGGTCCGTTGGAGGCGGGGAGCCACTTTTGGGGGCATGGAGAGGTGAGCCTCAAGTGCGGTGAGTTCTTTCTTTCCTCACCTCCTCCAGCCGGCTGCCGGTCGAGCTCCATGGGGCCTCCAAGCTGCAAGTCCAAACTCCCATGGTAAAAACCCTAATACCTCATACAACGTCCGGTGACGTTGTATGAGGCAATTTTTTCCCAAGAATTGGGCAACGTTGTATGGATCCGACGTTGTATGAAGCGGACGTTGTATGAGGTATTACTATATTCTTGGTTGGCAACCTTCACTCTGAAAGAGTCTTCCTTGAAGGAGCTAAATATTTCCCTGTGGCACGATGTGTGAGTGGTGGCCCCGGAGTCTATTAACCAGTGTTGCCTGTGGTCCTTCAAGGGTTAATTTGTTTTGTTGTGCCTGACCTCATTTACTTAGTCTGACTTGTGCCTCCCCGGCTCTCCCTGTGTTCTGAGCTTTCTTCCGAGGCTGAGTGATCTCCATCGTCTTGCATCCCTATCTCTATCACTCCCATATCTATGTGGAATCCTATCCTGTGATCTATACCTGGGCTTTGGTGCGTTGTTGTGGTGTGCCTCAGTGCGTGAATGTGGGTTTTCTGTAGCCCTCCTTCCCTTATTGGACTTGGGGCAGTCTCTCCTAAGGTGTTTGTTGGACCCACATGTGTAACACTCTGGGGGTGAGCTTGCCTGTTTGGTGAAATTGACCTTTCTGGGAGGCCTGCTTTCACTGCATATGAGGGCTCTATCCCTCCTGAGATTGTCCTCGGATATGAGTTTCCTAGTGATGTGCTCGAGGATAACATTATCGCTGTTCACGTTATCTAGTTGAGTCAAAAAGTGGTCCCAGCTCCAGTCAAGAGAGTTATAAATAATGCTAACTAAAGATTGTTCTGTGATGTTCTCATCTCTTCTTATCAGATCAGATCTCATGTTGTTCAATTTCATTGTGTTCGCTCATTGGGGTCCTGTCCCTGTGTTTGAATGCATATAACTCTCTTAACAGCAAACTGGTTCTACTTTTATCCCAACAGTAAAACATGTTGCACAACCTCCCCCAAACCTCGGTTATGGTTAGCCCATGTGGGATGCTGCCATAAATGGCGGGATCAATGGAGCCTAATAACAAGCAGAACACCCTATGGTGTAGTCTGTCCACCTCCAATGACCATGGTTTCTTTGGTGGATCTTGGATCAGGAACTGTGCCCCCTCCCTCATCAGAATTACCTGGAATTGTTGAGCCTAGTCTATGAGGTTTTTCTCAGTCATGCAGAGCACTGGAAAGTGGTTTGGCAGTGTGTTCTGTTGGTTGGAGCTGTTGCTGGTGCTTGGGTTGTTCTGGTGTCCTGGTCTGTGCTGAAATTGGCAATAGGGAGCAGGAACACAGTCTGTCAAATTTGAACAAAACGCCTGTTCATTTTTCTTTGGCCTGAAGGAGGAGCCCGTCTGTCTCCCTTGTTTGTTTGTTGCTTGCAGTTCATCTTCCTCACCAGAGGGGGAGCTTGTTTCTTGTTCTGTGTGTTCTTCTTCTTCTTCCCTGGAGGTGGAGCTCTCTTGTCCCATCTGCACCTGCACGGAGCTCATTCTTCGCCAGTCGTCACGGTGAGAGGACCTCTGTTCCCGAGGTCCTGCTTGCCTGGATTGGGGCCTTGCCGGAGGGTCCGCTTCTTCGTCAGATCTGTCCTCCTCATCAGTGAGTCCTGGTGGATTGCACAGGAGATGCCGCCATCGCCACCGAGCAGGAAGAGGGCTGCACCACCGGAGCTCCGTGTCTCGGGACTGGGACCTGGCTGGAGAGTCTGTCTCCTCGTCCGGGTCCCCTTCATAGTTGGGTTGAGTCACCGATGGGTGGTAAGTTCTTGCCTTCTGTTTTTTGTGGGCGTGCATCTCCCAGTGTGTGGCCGGTTTCTCCCCATAGTTGTAAGCTTCACAGTGGGTGTCTTGTGTTCACGGTAGGTGCACCTGGGGTCGCATTCCTCGCATCCACAGTTGGTTTTCTTGCTGTGGCCTATTTTTCAGGAGAGGTCACATTCCTCTCGGTGCCTTGTCGGGGGAGAAGCTCTGCCCCCGAGGAAGGTGGCCATATCACCCCCGGTTTCGGTGACATCCTCCCTGGATATTCGCCACCGGCTCATGGATTTGCCCTCCCATTGTGGCCTCCCGTTCACCCATGGGTATGGCGTTGGAGAATTTGTCATTCCTCAGGGTTTGGGGACCGGGTCCCTCTTTCGCATGATCAGGGCACACGGTTCATTTTTGACTTTGCTTGCTCATTCGGGTTTCTCGCCCCTGGGTTTGAATCCAGGGCCACCACTTGTGATTGGTCGGCCATCTTGGCTGGACTCAAACCTGGCATGGTGCTGGGGATTCACGCCATGGAAGTTCCCGAGGTGGAGCTTACTGCACCGGTTTTGGAGGGTCCATCCTCGTTTTGTATCAAGGCCAGTAGCTCTGCCACGGAAATAGTCTCTCCTTCCACTTGATCGATGGCCTTAAGCAGTGCAGTTACTGTGATCGCACCGCCTCGGTTGTTCCTTTTGGTGGGTGTCCCCCCTGGACTCAGACTCCGTCCGGCCATCTGGGTCCATTTCCACAATAGTCCAATTGGGGTTGCCTTTTGACACTGGGTCCGGTTCTCCGGCTGCTCCTTCAGGGGTATTGGGTCTTCTGTTGACCCCCGTGGGGCTGGCATTCGGTTTTGCCCCTGCTGCCCTGGTTGAGGGTCTTCCTTTTTGTCCTTTTTATTTATTTTTGGAGTTAATTTTTCGGACAATCATCCTCTGCTACCAATTTGTCAGAGAGATTCCAATGGTTCGGTCCAATAACTCCAGAGTCATTGATTATGTTTTAAAAGTCATTATTTCCACTGCCCACATGGCAGGATACAGAGGTGGTCTCAAAGATCAGCAAGGGGAATGGTCAGTGGGAAGTTAGGTACAACATACAAACAACGAAAAAGGGAAGGGTGTGTCAAGACTTTAAAGACATCTCACACACCCACACAAAATCAAAATGTTCTTCCTCCAACACTATTTGTCTTGAGATTTACCTTCCCATCTGGAGAGGTGGACATGCATAGCAATTCCCCGGGACTATAAGTGGCACTGTGAGGTTGAGAAAATTTAATACCTTCTATACATGTGCAGACTGTCTTCATTCAGGTCTCAACATGTGACACACTATTTATTCTGATGGTGGGTGTGAATATGTCAAATTTCCCTCAGAGTTCTTATGCCTTAGCTTAGTCCATTGTCCCAGTTCTTCTTCAGGCTATGGTGTAAATGTAACCTAGTACAGTATACGGCTCCAAGGTAGGGAAAAGTTATGCTCTGTAAGCACTTTCTGTTTACAGAGGTTTTTTCCCCTTGTCAACACCCAAGTGGATGTGGAATACCGGCCTAGCTTAGAAGATTAATTTCTATTCTGAACAGCTTGGTTCAGGGTTTGTTTATTTGTTTTTTAGCCTTTCTGTGTCCTGCCTTTGGGAAGAGAAGGAACAGCCTCCTTAGATCTTCAGGGCAGAAGTTAAGGACATCTGGACAAGGATTCCCAGGATGCATACTGTTATTATTACAGAGACTGTTGAGACTTTGAAACTAGGAAATCTTGTATTTTTGTGGTAAATATGTTTTTGAACATGAGATGCCTTCAATCTACACTAGATTTGGTAGTCATTCTCAGTGGGGAGAGGCCAAAAAAATGGGCATGGCCCATTTAACTTACTATTTTAATATTTTGTTAAAGAATGGTAAAATGGGTTTTTGCTGGTTGAAAAATAGGATTAGCTTCACATTTTGTTTATGAAACTGAAAAAGTCCCCTCATACTACAATCTTTCAAAGAATACTTCCCCCCCCCCAAAAAAAAACAGATTATTGAGACATGGATGAGGGGCCACATATTCTGCCTTTTATCCTCCCCAATCTATATAATTTATTAACGCTCCTAAAATACATATCATCACCTAATCCAAAGAAACATCAGCACATATTTGAAGATCAAACCAGATGTGAAGAGGAATGAATATTCTATTCTCCCTAGCTAATCATTTTCCCCTTCAACAACAGGATTTCCTTAGAGATATGCTCATCAATAATCCTGTTTTCAACCACAAAAGGGACCATGTTAAATGGTACATCCAAAAAGTGGGGGAAATCATATAATGTAACAGGGAGCCCCCTTTGAGAACCTGGCTCATTTTGTCCTGAAAGACTGTCCTGGCCTCCAAGACAGCAATGGAAGGCCTAACAGCTCCTCCTAGCTTCTCAAACAGAAAGCAGTCCCATATTTTTCTTTCTCTCTAAAGCCTTGCTAGCACCGAGACCATTTAGATCTGCCTTTAAAAAAACAGACTCCACAACACATCTGTAAGTTGCCAGGGCTTGTGCAGCAAGAAGAGATGCTAGCTGTGACCTGGGCATTCTGCTCTCTGCCTTGCTTAATGTGGTACAGTAGGGCAAAGACAGACATACACACCCTTCCTGGCTCTTTCTTCAATTCTATCTCCTCTCATTCCTACCTTTTGGCTGCACTTATGGCTTGACATGCAGAAAATGTACAACTACTGATCATGTATACCTGGGGTTCTCAACCTATGGTCTGTGGGCCAGCCCTGATCCTTGATACCATTCCATTGGGCCCGTCACTGCCTCTGCCACACCCGGAAGTGGAAGCGGGTGAATTTATGTAAGCCGTAAAATATGCCCACGCATGTGCAAATGTCCCTACGGCTGTTGTAAATGCAGAAGTGGGTGCATTTACGACAGCCATAAATGCATCTGCTTCCGCGGGGCATGGTCTGGTCCACTCAGTTGTCTGGGGGCATGGTCAGGCTTTCATAAAATGGTGAGCACCTGTTGAATCCGAAGCAAGAAGTATTCTAACCAGCAATGTCAGGTTAAACTTGGTGATTCTTTATTCAGTTCAGTATTCGGATTGGGGACTATGTATATAGTGATTTGACCGTTACAAAACAAGATACAGTTAGGTGGCTTCCGGAGGGAACAAACAAAGTTCAACTTCAATACTTTGGTGCGCTGACATGTATTTGAATTTCACGCCTTTTAGAAGGGCTCGCTTTCAGTTCTTTACTTTGGCGTGGTTTGACTTTTGAAAAGGAATTAACTTTTGGACACAACACCACCCCTGATGTAGATGCACATAGTAGTTGTGAGAAAAAACCTACCCTACTCTGTCCCATTAGAATAGGTCAAGGAGGTGGATGTATTTTTGATGAGGAAGTGACAGTTAAATCTACAAGGATGCAGTTGTACCTCCAGTAATGACACTATTTTTATCAGGCACCCAGAGTCAGCTTTGAACCCATCAATTCCTAAAGCCTTGATCTCCCTGGCTGAACCCCTTTGACTATGTCATATTTTCTCACCCTACTCTTCCTCCCCTCCAAGCAGCCCGTTCTCTCATTGGGCAGAGCGAAGCAGTCGCCTTGAGGAACAGATTTTGGGTGTTGTGAAAGGGCAGCAAACTGATGGTTATTTATTTTTATTGTATTGTTATTGCCAAGGAGGAGATGGAGACACTTGTGAGATTTTGTGCCTCATGTGATAACACAACTTTCTTGTCTTTAGCCACTGTGAACTTACCTTAAAGAAAGGGGGCATTTCCTCCTCCACTTCAGACATCAAGCTGTCTCAGGCTGGTCCTGCTTCCTACCTTAGATGCAGACCATCTAGCAGGAACATGCAAGCAGTGTATCCTCCTCCACTTAAGTTCCCACCCCATCTGTTAATTGCCTTGGGGCCAGCCTATACCTTATAGTAGTGGTGGCAAACCTTTTAGAGACCGAGTGTCCAAACAGAGTGGTGGGTTGAACTCTGTGCTGGAGGAAGGGAGGAAGCACTGCCATTGGGCTTCTGGGCAGAGGAGCGGGATGAGCTCTGTGCTAGGGCGCCTGCACCTGTGCCCACAGAGAGAGCCTATGAATGCCCCCTCTGGCACGCATGCCATAGGTTCACCACCACTGCCTTATAGTCTGTAATCAGGAGGAGAAAGTTCCTTAAATGCTGAGAAAGTTTGGATGTAAATTTTCAAACCTCCCAGGGATTTCAAATTACCTACCTTTGTTTTGTAGAACTTCATTTGCAATTGTGATTACTCAATCATTAAATTTTGCCTGAAGTTTCCTGAAACACTAAAAAAAACCAATTCCTAAGGATGGGCTAATTGTAACAGTTTGTCCTGTAGAGTCAGTTTCTCTATTAGTTGTTCAAGATTGATTCCTGCTAGATAACCTTACATGTGGACCACTGGCCATGATTCAAAGAACACATAATGTAATTCTATGTACCTAAGGAGACTTTGCCCTAGTAATGTGTTTGTGTTAGTCCAATATAGGAAACCATGTTAGAATGACAGTCCACTTTCAAAAAGGGTATGTTGTAAGAGAAAAAGTAAATATATAATGCCACATGAATGTCAGCCCTCTCCCTTTACAAGGTAGTTGTCCCTTTTTAGTGACGTGTGTGTGTGTGTGCACTGTTACGGTACTCCACTACATAAGGCCCGCCATGGATTTGCAGACAACAGCTGCTGCAAATTCCCTTGACTGAGAAGAATAACTAGCATTATCACTTACATCATTAAACTGGGTTTATAGATTGCTGAGTGTCTTCCATCAATTCATCTAAGATAACTTGAAGCCAGCTGGACCCCTTCAGTGAGAACTTGACTTAATTGGCCAATAAGTGGCTGGGAAGGGTGTATGCCATTTGATACAATTACAAGCTGAACAAGTGATTACTGTGGGGAGGACGGCAGAGGGTGCCCTTCAGGTCAGCCCTTTTGGAAAGGGCTAAGTTAATGTCCACTATTAAGCGGGGCTGTGAAAAATGTAGGACTACTTGGTGCTCAGATGTAAGGAGGATCCAGGTCATCCTTCAGCGGAGGGAGGATGCTGGCGATGGGCTCATCGATCATCTGTTTGGCCTCATTTCTGCCTTGGTAATCGTCATGCGCTAACAACCGCTGGCAGTTTCCAAGGATTTTCCTGTGCACCTTTCCATTTATTGGCATAACTAAAATATTATCTTAGCGGAGCAATCCATCTGCTGAAGAAAAACACTTTCCTTCAATTATGTCCCCAGAGTATTTTCTCTAGAAAGGTTAAAGCATCGGCAAGCTGAAAAATATAGCTTATTTGGATTTTATTCTTGCCAATCTATTGCAAATGCAGCTGCTTGTATGTCCCCCCCCCTTTAAAATTATATATATTGTCCAAAGTATTAGAAGCCTGCTCTTCTACAAGGAAATTGTGGGATTTGTCTCACAAGGCTATAAAAAGGCAATTCTTCTTCATTTTGTTCTCCTTTAGAGCTAGTAACACAATTCTTGAGCATTTGTAAATTTATTGTAAAACTGAAAGCAGAATGTGATAAAAAAACAAAACAAAAACGTAGCATTTTTAAGCTTCAGGATAGATTTAATAGGGGACTTAAATAGGGTTACCTCCCATGTCTATAAAAAAGAAAGGGAAGAATCGCAGATCAAATATTGATTGACGAACATCTTTTTCCTTCCTCGTCTTCATGTCACAGTGATGTACAGAAAGCTAGGTAAAGGTAAAGGTTCCCCTTGCTCGAAAGCCAGTCATATCCGACTCTAGGGTTCAGTGCTCATCTCTGTTTCAAAGCCGAAGAGCCAGCATTGTCTGCTTCTACAGACATTTCCATGGTCATGTGGCAGGAATGACTAGACACCGGAGTGCACGGAACTCTGTTACCTTCCCACCGAAGTGGTCCCTATTTATCTACTTGCAATTTCTTGCTTTCGAACTGCTAGGTTGGCAGGATCTGGGACAAAGGCGGGAGCTCATTCCATCGTGCAGACTTAGGAATCGAACTGCTGACCTTCCGCTTCCCAGTCAGCATCTTAGCCACTTGAGCCACTGCAGAAAGCTAGGATTACTTATATCACATCAATGACAGGTTGTTTTTAGTGTCATCAAATTCCTTCAGACTTGGAGTGACCTTATGAATTAATGACCTCTAAAAGATCCAATTATTATCAGTTCTGCTCAGGTCCTTTAAAGGAAAGTCTATGGCTTCCTATACTAAGTGAATCCATCTCATATTCATTCTTCCTCCGAACACTTAATGTGTTGCATTATTCAAGCTACACTTGTTTCTTTTTCAGTTTTTTTTCATTTTATTTTGACAGATAACAAATAACTAAGAAACAAAAAAATTACATCGTAAGCAAGCAAAAGATAATTGTCTTCCTTAATATAACAGCTTATCAAATGATACCACTTATAACTTTAGAGTCCTCTGAAGAATCATTTCTGCTGATTGGTAGTGAATTTAACCCTTTTCAGTGGTTCTCAGACAAAGGGAATTCCAAATAAGCCACTGAGCCCTAGAAGGTGGAGAATATTAAAGTTTTGATTTAAAAAAACTGCTGCAAGTCATGACATCAACAGCCTTAAACATAATAAGTTAAAGCAACAGAATTTCAGCTAATAACATGTACTTTTACATAGACATGATTAGTATTGCAATAGTAGTTTAATTCAGCCCACAAAACCTGAGGTACTTTGTCAAAAAGCTTTTCTGTAGTCAAGATATATTACAACCACAGCATTCCCACTGTCTATCAAGCAGATTACCTGATCAGAAAATGAAATAAGTTTAGTCTAACAGGATTTGTTGGCTTCTAGTTATCACTACATTGTTTTCAAGCTACTTACAGACTCATTGCTTTATAATCTGCTCCAGAATTTTCCCTGGGCTTGATGTCAGGCTAACTAGTCTAGTTCCCAAGTTTCTCCCTCCCACCCTTTGAAGATAGGGACAACATTATGCCTTCTCCAGTCATCCAGTATTTTACCAATCCTCCATGATTTCAAGAAAACAATAGTGGTTCTGAGAGTTCTTCAACCAATATCTGCAATACTCTTGGATGAAGCTGATTGGGCCCTGAAGATTTTAACTCATTCAAAGTAATGAGGTATCCTTTAATGAGGCCACCATGGCAACGGGCACAAGAACCACCCCACCACCGGCGCCCTGGGTTCCGCCCCTGGTCAGGGCTCAAAAGGCAGCTACAGCAGCGGGAGGTAGGACTTTGCTGCCACCCCCAGACTCACCTGTGGCTAGGACGGAGAGGCCACTGCAGTATTGTAACGTGGTATATTGTTTGTATTGAATACTGTATAATTATTGTGTATTGAATATATTGCATATTTGTATTGTGAAATGGGAAAATTAAATTAAATTAAATTTGTTTATCAATCTTAAACTGCAATCCTGTCCCCCTTACTTGTAGTTGACATTTGCCAGGAGAGTAATAGACTCCCTTTTAGGACTAAACAGAGCTAAAGCAGGGCTGTAGCCAAGGGGTGGCCAGCGTGGGAATTGCCCACCCTGAGTTAGCAGTTGGCCCACCCTCAAACTCCCAGCTGCTTATGTATATGACATATGTATATGACATTGTTTCCCACCCTGAAAAAATATTCACCCACCCACATCTAGAACCCAGGCTACGGCCCTGAGCTAAAGTATAAATCAGGGGTTCCCAAACTACACCCTGCGAGCCAGGCCCACGGCATCGTTTCATGTGGCCCACCACCACTGCCACCACCACATCCAGAAGTGGAAGCTGACACATTTATGTCAGCCGTAAATGCGCTGTTGTAAATGCAGAAGCAGGCACATTTATGGTTGTCATAAATGTGTTTATGACAGCCGCAAATGCTCCCACTTCTGCTTCTGGGGGGCATGGTCTGGCCTGCTCAGCTGCCCAGGGGGCATGGTCAAGTCTGCAGCGTAAAAAGGTTGGGAACCCTGGTATAAATTAAGCATTTCTGTATTTTGTCTGTTATCATTTAGCAATGATTCTATGATTAAAATTGTCTATGCAGTAGAGTGCCGGGCTGAGGAGACTTGCGTTTAGTTCTCAGAGCCTAACTTATTTCTCTGGGGAAGACTGGGACAACCCCATTGGTTATCCAGATGATTTCTCCTGAAGAAGGAAGAACTACAGGTCTAGCAAAAAATAATTCAAGTAACCTTGCTTTTCTTTTGTCCTGTGTAGTACATAGGAAGGAGATGGAAGATGAGGCCAGATATGCATATCACCCTATTTTCTGTTTACTTTGGAAAAAAGAAAAACCCAAGGTTGGCTTCCATTTATCTTCCAAGAAGTCCTTGTCTAAAGCGACTCGGGTTATAATATGTTTCAAGGGCATTTGCTCCTTAATGAGAGCATTGAGATTGTGTCTATCTTGGCTTAACGAAAGAGCCAGTGGAAAAAAGCATGAAAGTGTATTATCAGTAAAGTGTTTCTCTTGTGTTTGTGATCATTCCTAATGTTTTATGAATATACAATGGTGGAGGAAGAAAATGTTGTGGAGGTTTTTTTATTTTATTTTAATTTTAAGAGTTTTTACTTGGGCATTTTTCTTCAGGCACTTTGGAGTCAATTACTTATTCAGAGGACTTCTTTCCAAGTTCCTTGCAAATGTGTTGTGCATTAATTCTGATTATGTACAAAAAGGGGGGGAAAACACCTGCAAGCAGGGAAGGGGGAGAAAGGAAAGAAAACCTCTGAATCAGTAATGCCAGTAAAATGAGCAGCTCTCCTGGGGCTTTGCCAAGAAGCAGGGATACTGGACAAAATTAGAATCATGTAGCTAAGGCTATTCATAATGTCATTAACATAAAGGCAATTAAATGAGTTTTTAACCTACAACCCTTTATTGTTATTAATGAACATTAGGAGAACACAGGAGATGAAATTGGTAATCATCTTTGCACCAAGCTATGCAATAATGTGTTTAAATATAAAAACAAAACAAATGATTATTGTTAGTATTTTCAGTCGGAGAAACCCCAAGGAGCAGCTCCGTCACATTTAATCACATGGTTACTACAGCACGAAGGTTAATTAAAGCCACTTCCAGTAGACTTGGTTATTCTGCTTAATGTGGAATCAACAAACCTCCCTCATACATTTGCAACTAATTTCCAGTGTCTGGTCCCTCCACTCACCACATTCACGTTCATCCAATTTAATTCTCTTTGTAAAGGCAGAGAAATGTTTTATTCCTTTATAAAGAGGTAGGGAAATGTTTCCCTATGAAGGGTCACTGCCTCCCCCCAAAGAGGGGGGGGGAACCATTGGTGAACTACAGATTAGATGATGGGAGGAGCTTAAAGTAAGTGGTACTTATAGCATAACTGACTACAACATTTTGCATCATGCTTTCATTCTTTGCCTACTATCCTTTCTCTACCTTTCCTCTACCCATTTTATACATACACCCATGCAGTGATGCACTCTAAAAAAAATTACTACCACCTCTGTGGGTGGGGCCAAATATGT
Source organism: Bradypodion ventrale (assembly GCA_035047345.1). Classification (NCBI taxonomy): domain Eukaryota; kingdom Metazoa; phylum Chordata; class Lepidosauria; order Squamata; family Chamaeleonidae; genus Bradypodion; species Bradypodion ventrale. The sequence continues at coordinate 120,924,121 of JAWDJE010000004.1, forward strand.
GGGTGGGGCCAAATCTCACCATGTGACTTTGTGGCTGATCTAGTCATGCCTGCCACATGGCCATGAAAACGTCTGCAAACACAGATAGCACTGGTTCTTTGGCTGTAAATGGAGATGAGCACTGCACCCTAGAGTCAGATATGACTGACTTTTGAGCAAGGGCGACTTTTAACTACACACACACCTCCCCCTCCACACACACACACCCCACAGAGAGAGAGGAGGCTCACTTACTGGGAAGGTGCAGGACGCAGGCCCATACCTGTCACGTTTTGGATTTGGAAATAAGGGAAATTTCCCAGCAAATAAGGGATACTTGACAGCTATGCTTATCCTGTGCTGCCCTCCAATGGCGTCAATAGGGCTTTGCAGTCTAATTAACAACAACAACAACAACAACAACAACAACAACAACAACAATAACAACAATAATAATAATAATAATAATAATAATAATAATAATAATAATAATAATAATAATAATAATAATAATAATAATAATAATAATAATAATAATAATAATAAAATTTAATTTATATACCGCACTTTCTCGGCCAAAGCTGACTCAAGGCGGCAATTACAACATGTCCACAACATACAATATAATAATACAATAATAAAAGAGCACAAAAATATAATTAGTAAATAATCAATACTCAATAATAAACATAAAATTAATCACAATATAAAATATTAAATTAAAGCTACAATAGCAATAACAATAACCCAGTACAAACAGGAATTCGGAGTCCAGGTCACGCTCCCTGAATAGTCCAGAACTCAATGCTGCAAATGGGACAAACAGTGATTGTCCATGTGACCAGTGTCCCTGGGAAGAGGCAACACGGCGGTGGTGGCGGGGCTACGGCGTCGTCTCCTTTTGAACCCTCTCGGCAGGAAGGGCTCAGAGGGCGGGGAAACGCACCTGCCTCCCATTCCCGGGCCGAGTAGTGAGGGCTCCGGGAAGAGGCAACGCTGCGGTGGTGCTCCAGTGGTGTCTCCTTTTTGAGCCCTCTCGGCAGGCAGGGCTCGGAGGGTGGGGAGGCACCTGCCTCTCATTCCCGGGCCGAGTAGTGAGGGCCCCAGGAAGAGGCAATGTGGCGGCGGTGGCGGGGCTCCGGCGTCGTCTCCTTTTTGAGCCCTTTTTGATGATGGCGGGAAAGAGGGTAAAATAAGGGGTTTTCCTGGGCAATAAGGGATACTTGACAGCTATGCGCAGGCCACAGTGCGGAGCTGAAGCCACCACCGGCCTCCCCCTTCTCCCATGATGACACACAGATGGTGGAGAAGGGCGGGCAGCGGCAGTGGCTGCAGCAGCAGCAGCAGCAGGGGCGCTTTGAAGGCAGCGATGCCTCCACTGCCTCCTGCTGTTCTTCCTGCTCTGAGTGCAGGACTCAGAGCAGGAGGCGGCAGTGATGGCGGTAACCCCGGCTGTCATTGTGGGGAAGGTGCAGCCACTGCACCACTCTGGCAGCTGCCCCCACCCCGCTGTTTCCTCCCTGCTCTGCCTGCTCTTCTCTTCCCCTGGTGGCAGGATGTCCAGGCAGTGTGGCATGAGCAGTGCAACTATCGTGATGCCTGAACATCCTGCGCAATGGGGTAAGAAGGTGGGCATGGCCGGCCAGGTGGGTGTGGCCTGGAGGAATTTCCGCTACCGGTTCGCACGAACTGTTGAGAACCAGCCTCAGTGCATCACTGCACCCATGTATTCATGAAGAGGAAATTGAGAGCAAGGTTGCAGCTTTTGAGGAGTGGATGAAGGTCTAATGAAACCTGGCTTTCGGCCACTGGTTTCCTTCCTCTGAGCCAGAAAAACAAACTCCAGCCTGGAAAACAATGTCTTACCCATCTCTAGAATTACACTGCAACTATAATGACTTCATTTGCAGCCTATTCTATTATCCTGTTCAGACTAGGTGGAGCACATGGATTGTTTTGGTGCCAACATCCACATTAGACTCTTAATCTGATGCAATTTGATTTGTGCCACAGCCCACAGCCCCTCTTCCATTGATCCCAATTCTCCTTTTGTGGTTCATTAAAAAGTTGGTGGGATGTTTAAAATGTTACACAGTGTTAGGGAAAAGGAACAGGTTTCTATGGTTCTCTATAATGTACAAATGTGTATCATGGAAAAATCATACTTTGCTGTATCTGTATCTATTTCATATTGATTTTTTTCTCTTTTTTGTCTGTGCAGAGGTGATCTAGTGTTAAACCAATATATAAATGCAGTGAAAAGGCGAATTAGTGCTAAACTCAGTTGTTTGATTAAAAAATAATAATCAAAATCCTTAGTGCAATAAAGGAGAAAGATCTCGGAGGTGGGTGTTTCCATGTCCAAAGCATTATAATATTTTCATAATATGTCACCAGAATACCATCCACAGTCATACGACCTGTCCTTTTGCAGAATGAAACCACTGATCGTACTGGGAAAATGCAGTTCAAATCACTCTGGCTTGAAAAAAGTAGAAGCTTCCAGTGGCGGGGTGGGGGGTGGGACTCCACATTGGAAGTGAAATGGATTGGGTTGATTCATATTGGCTTTTGTATCATATGATCAGTCAAAAAATAGCTTTTTTGCATTTGTAGCAAATCTTGTACTATTTACTTATGTATTCACAGCCTTAGTCATGTAATTGTGGATTCAGAAGAGAACTAAATATTAGGAGATAAATGTTTTGGAAAGTCAGGCAGAGACAAGTGAACCACAGTTTTACCTCTGCTCTAACTTCTGCATCCTTGTACAAGAGGAAAGCAAAAGTGAGTCAAGCAAAAGTTGCACCCCTTAATTTTTTTAGGCTACTCATACTGATGACTCTTCTTCTTCTTCCTTCTCCCTCTCCTCCTCATTTTTAGGATTGATCTTGTACCCTCCATACCAATAATATTGAGAAATAAGAAATTCAATAATAATAATAATAATAATAATAATAATAATAATAATAATAATAATAATAATAATAATAATAATAATAATAATAATAATAATAATAATAATAATAATAATAATAATTCATGATTCATCATCATCATCTTTTTCTCCACATTATAATTTCCAGCCACCTCCAGCTGTAGAGAATAGAACTGCAAACTTCCAAAATCTCTGGCTACTATTTTAATTTTTTTGCTAAGAATTAGTAATCTCCTGCAAATATGCTATCTCCTCAGCAATTTTTTTAGGATTTGGCTCTCCAATGTTAGGCTTGACCTGTTGCTCTGTCCCCATGTACACAATAATAATGGATGATAATGATGTTTTCACTTGATTCTGTTCAGAGTTTGGTGGGTACAGAGTACTCAAAAGTGGATTATCAATCATTCCTTCTCATGATATTGTGGAACTCTGCTGCTTGTCTAAAGCCACACAGTAGTGTTCGCTTATGACCACGATTGGGAGGTACATCTCTGTTGAGGTTCACAACCCACCCATGTTGCACAGCCTGGCTCTTTTCCATAAATAATATTCTAGGACAGTGATGGCTAACCTTGGCATTCCAGCTGTTCTGGAACTTCACTTCCTAGAAGACCTGATCAGCAGGAGTGGTAATTGAAGCCCAAGAACAGCTAGAGTGCCAAGGTTGGCCACCAGGGTTTTAGGGTGATTCTGAACATGGAAGTGATATACTCACAGTCCATGGGCTGATATCCTCCACATCACTTTTCTCAAACTTGCCTCTCACCGGATGATTTTGACTACATCTTCTATAATCCTGAAAGCTGACTGTACTTTTTGAGGCCACTGGATGTGAAAATCCAAAGGTTTTCCCCAGTGTCAGCTTGTAGGAAGGCTGCTCTCTCTGCATCAGATGAAACTGTTGAGGAAAACAGAGAACAATGAGTTGCAAAGGGATAAAGAAAGATTACAGCTGAGGAGTTGGTGAAGTGGCCAGCTCCTTCCCCGGTCCAGCATTGGCCACGGGGAAGTTGAGGTCACCTGGGCTCCCAGACGCTGCAGACTTTAAGGATGGCCGCTGCCGCCACCTGGCCCAGCTCTTTCCCCAGTCCGGCATTGGCCCAGCTCCTTCCCCAGTCTGGCATTGGCCATGGGGAAGTTGAGCTCACCTGGGCTCCTGGACACTGTGGACATTAAGAACAGCTGCTGCCACCACCTGGCCCAGCTCTTTCCCCAGTCCGGCATTGGCCGCGGGGAAGTCGAGCTCACCTGGGCTCCCGGATGCCATGGACTTAAGAATGGCCACTGATGCTGCCTGGCCCAGCTCCTTCCCCAGTCCAGCATTGGCCGCAGGGAAGTTGAGCTCACCTGGGTTCCCGGACACTGCAGACTTTAAGAACGGCTGCTGCCGCCACCTGGCCCGACTCCTTCCCTGGTCTGGCATTGGCCACGGGGAAGTTGAGCTCACCTGGGCTCCCAGAGGCCATGAACTTTAAGATCGTCCGCCGCCGCCTTGCCCAGCTCCTTGTATCTTTTTGATTGTAATATTGTACTTTATGACTGTAACTTGTAATTTGTATTTGTAACCCTTTATTGTATTTATTGTAACTTGTATTTGTAACCCTTTATTGTATTTATGATATTGCTTGTGAACCGCTTTGGGTTGTCCTTGGACAAGGAAAGCGGTATATAAATACCTAAAATAAATAATAAACAAATAATAATCATGAAGGTTGCTTTTTAAAAGAGGAGAGTGAAGTATTTATTTACCTGTATGTAAAATAAAATAACAGTGGACCATTGCCCCATGTAGTGAGCCATGTCAATGCAGCACCTAAGTATAGCATCAGAAAGAACCTTCTGGATTGATTCTGTTAAAATTGACCACTAGCTCCTCCTTGGTAAGATGGTATCACAGAGGTACCTTCTTTGATCAGCAACATCTACCTGAACTCTGGCATGCCATTTTTTTTGATAAGCTCCCATGCACATTTTTAGCTTCTCTAGTCCTATTCTAACTTCCCTTCTAAACTGTTTGTTTGTTCATTGGTTGGTTTGTTGGTTGGTTTGTACAGACAGACGGACAGATTGACTCCTAGTTCTTGGCTCTTTAGTTGTTTTTAATTACCACTTGGGAAAATTACTGGTCAATGCTTGCTTGAGATAAAGTCCAAAAATTTGTTGAACACATTATTTAGTCTAATCTGAAGAAGTTGATGTATTTATGAATGTTTATACTGATATATAAGAGTTAGTCTTTAAGGTACTATAATGTCTTTATTTTTCATTTGGTCTAGGTATAGTAAAAGAAGCAACTGTTTCAAGCCAAGACAGCCCAACTTTGACACATATAATACCCAAACAGAGTAGCCAAAATTATTCACTTATCGTATATACTCGAGTATAACCCAAAGTTTTTAGCCCAAAAAATGAGGTCCAAAAAGGGGATTTGGCTTATACATGGGTCAACAACCACAAGGGTCTAAAAATATGAGGTTTTTTTTTAGTTATTCGGAACTTTAAAAGTAAGTTTCAGGATTTATACTGAAAAAGTATCTGAGGTGCAATTACACACGATTTTCCATTAGAATACATTGAAAATCAAGTTCTCCTATTCTGAAGTTTGTTTTCAATTAATTAATTAATTGTTTTCAATTAATGGAAAACTGCAGATGAAGAAAGAAGCTCTACATTACAATTGTGTCTCCCTTTCAAACTGGTGTGGAAAAAGAAAGGATATCACTTACTGGTACATTCTGCCATTGTCTCTGCTCTGCCCAAAATGGAGGAGAAAGCCATGCTTCTTCCTAGCAAGAGGCTAGGCTAGATCAATACTTCCTGCCTCAGTGCAATTGACCTGTCCACCCACTTCACCTGCAGCGCCACCAGTGGTGGGTGGTGCAAATACAGTTTAAAAAATCACTAAAATACTTAATTTTACTGTATTTTCAAGTATTTAAATTACTGAAACTCACTAGCAGCTGCTGCATTTCCCACTCTCAGTTTATAAAGTCAATCTATTTTCCTGGGTTTCCTGATCAAAATTAGGTACCTTGTCTTATATTCGGGTCAGCATATATTCAAGTATATACAGAATGGAATAAAGAGCCCTAGCTAGACATCCACAAGATATGTTGCTTGAAATCTTTATATATAAGTTCAGCTCTTTTCTTGTTTCCTGACACTATGTGCTTGCAAGATGGGTGACCAAGACAAGCTTCCTTAAGATAAGTAACATAATACAGAACAAATATTTTAATATTAGCATAGAATATGCACAGAATGCTGTTCTATATATTTAGTTCTACTGGATGGCATGGAATTATGGATTCTAATCCAACAGGTGTGAAAAAAGCTAGAAGCATTTGAAATGTTATTCTGAGAATTTTAAGAATTCTGTGGATCAAGAGAATAACCAAAAAAAGACATGCTAACATAAATGAATAAAAAGTTTAGGAATCATAACATTAAATGGGGAAAAGCTAGAACACTTCAGCCTTGAGAAATGAAATGTACAAATTGTTGCAGCTGCCTATTTAAAGTAAAATAAATGAGAAACTAAATGCAGGAGAGAGAAGAGTTTATTGCTTGAAGAACCTGGAAGATCAGTTTGAATACACTAATAGAACTGTTTAGAGCTGCCAGAATTGAAGTCAGAATGGCTATAATGATGTACAACCTCTAGGAGGAGTGAAATCTGTTCTCAAGATGCAGCCCTTGGACTGGGATACTTTAGTGTTCAGGAACCAAGACAATAGAAACAGCCGAAGTCTGGCTTAACTCATCTTTATTGCATGATGGTCAGGGGGAACATGTGGTAATGGCAGACGAACAGCTCATTATATACAGTGGCTATACATTTGAATGTGGCTCCTTGGTAGCTCATTGGTGAGGCAGTGGCAGGAATCTTCCCGCGGCTGTAGGCATTTGGAGAATTTGTACCAAGTGAGCTGGATGCTCACTACTACCCCCAGTGGTCACTAGCTCGCGTCCTAATACAGAAGGTTACAGTGTTACTTTTAGAGATTGTTACATTCACTCATTCGTGTGGTTACATTGACTTAAAGGCACATTACCATCCATACACAACACCCCTCCCCCCTAGGATGAGATGAAGTCTCTCATCCAATGTGGTTTACTGCATGAGCGTTTTGGGCATAATGCTGGCTGGCTTGTCCCGGGGGAGCTATCGCTTCTGTGTTCCCTGGGCTCTTGTCCTGCAACAGGAGAGGAAGACTCGTTAGCGACTTGCTGCGGTTCTGCAGCTTTTGGGGTAGGGGTAAACTCCATTGTGGAAAAACCGGGGGCATTGGGGACTAACGAAAAACCCCGCTCCTCGCTTGGATGGGTGGGGGACCACTCCGAAAAACTCTAAGTCAAACTCATGTTCTGGGATATCTGTGGGGGCATCCACCAGGATATCTGCGGGGACAAACTTATTCCCTTCCCCCCTTGGTGGGGACCGCTGGTCCCCCTCTCCTCCCCCTTGGGCTAAATTGGTGGGGGAGAACCCTAACGCTGAGCCCTGATGCGCGGTTTCCACGCCCTGACTACCGGGAACCCGTCACCGGAGTTGGTCTGCATGTCGCCTCCAGAGTAGATCCATGCTGGTCTCAACGCAGTACGACACAGGTCCAGTTTGTCCAATGACTACCCCCAGAACCCAGGCTGGTCCTGCGGTTGCGTAATTTCTGCAATGGACAGGGGCGCCTATTTCAAAACTCTTGGTGCCTCCTATCCCAATGTTCCTCCCAGTGTCTTCCACCCTTGTGGGGTCTAGCCTGGTCAGTATCGTGGTCAGCTTCCTGCGCATGAGGAGTTCTGCGGGCGAGTAACCTGATGTCAGCGGTGTCCCCCAATAACCCAGCAGGAATTGGCATAACTGTAGATTCAGGTCCCCGGGGCCCATGCGCCTCAGTGCTTCCTTTGTTGTACGCATGAGGCATTCTACCTGACCGTTTGTTGCTGGGTGAAAAGGTGCGGAGGTGATGTGCCAGATGGCGTTTATGTCAATGAATGCCCGGAACTCGGCAGATGTGAAACTACTCGCGTTATCACTCACAAGTACATCAGGTATCCTGAATGAGCTGAACACCTTGCGCAACTGCTTAATGGTTGTGGCTGATGAGGTGTTTGCCACTGGGATAACTTCTAACCACTTGGAATAAACATCCACTATGAGGAGGAAAAATGAACCTCTGAAGGAACCTGCGAAATCTATGTGCAGGCGAGACCACGGCCCTTTGGCTGCGTCCCATTCTCTGTGCGGAAGTCGGGACTCTTCAGGCCGAGAGCTTTGGCAACTCTCGCAAATGCTCACCATGTGCTCTATGTCAGCGTCTAACTGGGGCCACCAGAAATAGCTCCTGGCCAAAGCCTTGGAGCGGACAATTCTCGGATGGCTGACGTGCAGTAGCTTGAGCACCCTTGCTCTCAAAGATTCAGGGACGACCACCTGCTGGCCCCAAAGGAGGCAACCCCTCTCCATGGACAGTTCTAACCTCTTCCTAAAAAATGGGGCAAATTCTGCCGCTGGGGAAGACATTGGCCACCCTTTTTGCACCCAGGAGCTCACTAGAGCCAACGTCTTATCCCTCCCTGTCGCCTTGGCGATTTCCACGGGTACTATTGGGGGTGAATCCAGAACCTCTATCATGAGTACTTGGTGATCTTGTTCCACTTCACACGCGGGGTTGCCCACGTGAGGCAGAGGTGACCTCGAGATGCATCCGCATGGTTTATGTCCTTTCCGGGGTGATAAACCAGCGTGTTCTGGTACGCGTTTAGAAAAATGGCCCATCTCAGCATTCTGGGGGACAGAATCTGCGGTGTGGGCTTGTCTGTGGTGAAAATGCCTAGCAGGGGCTTGTGGTCAGTCACGATGGTGAAGGGGCGGCCATATAGAAAGTCATGAAACTTCTTTGTTCCAGCGATTATTGCAAGTGCCTCCCTGTCTGTCTGTGCATAGTTACGCTCTGCCTTTGACAGGGATCTGGAGTAGAACGCCACTGGGGCTTCCCGCCCGCTGTCCAACACGTGACACAGGACCACCCCCACCCCCACTGGTGAGGCATCGCATACCAGAACCACTGGCTTCTTGGGATCAAAATGGGTCAGGATTGCCTCAGAGGATAAGAGTTGTTTCAGCTCATTGAATGCTCTCTCCTAACTCTCGCCCCATTGCCAAACCTCATCCTTCTTTAATAATCTATGAAGTGGCTCCGCCACTGATGCCTTCCTAGGCAGGAAGGAATGGTAAAAATTCAGGAGCCCCAGGAACGATTGCAATTCGGGCTTTGTGGTGGGGCGAGGAGCATTTTGAACAGCGGCCACCTTTGACTCAGAGGGTTTTATGCCAACTGGGGTTACCCGGAACCCTAGGAACCCTACCTCTTTTGTGAAGAACACACATTTGTCTTTCCGCAGCCTCAAACCCGCTTTCTCAAATTCTGTCAGTACCCTGTCTAGCCTTTCGGCCAATTCTGACCCCCCCCCGTTATCAATATGTCATCAAAATATGGCAAGACCCCCTCCAAACCCATCAAAAGATGCTCCACTAATGATTGGAAGATGCCTGGAGCCGAATTTATGCCAAACTGTAGGCACGTCACCTTAAACGCCCCTTTGTGGGTGACTATCGTCTGTGCAGCAGCTGCAGCTGGGCTTACCGAAAGTTGCTGGTAAGCCTGCGCCAGGTCCAACTTCGCAAAACACTTTGCCCCATGTAACCTGACCAACAAGTGGCTGACTACCGGCACCAGATACGCATTTGAGCGTATTGCCTTGTTAATTGTACATTTGTAATCAGCGCAAATTCGAACCTCCCCGTTAGCCTTTAGCGCTGTTACAATACAAGTTTCCCACTCTGCAGAATCAACTGGGACTAGAATTCCCTGGTCCACCAACTTGTCCAGTTCTGCCTCTATTTTGTCCTTTAGAGCAAAAGGCACCCTTCGTGGTTTGAGCCTTATCAGCCGGATCTCCGGGTCCAGGTCGAATGCAACTGGGGGGGCCCTTGAATTTTCCGAGTCTCTTCTTGAATACCTCGGGATGCGCGTTACAACCTCCTGTATTGGATCAGTTCTGACAGTATGCACCCCCCCCCCTATGAACAACCCCAGGGGCTTAAACCATTGTGTCCCCAGGAGGCAACAGGCCCCCTCCTTGAGAATAACCAGAGGGAGCTCCGAGGCATGTTGCTTGTATTGCACCTTGAATTTTCCCACCCCCAACACCGGGATGCTATTTCCCTGCACGTCTCGCAACATAGACTTCAGTGCTTTGAGTTTGGGCCGCTCGTTGGGGGAAATTCGCAAAAACTTCCTCTGGGAAATAATGGAATAAGAAGAACCCGAGTCTATCTCCATCTTAATGGGGACCCCTTGCAACAGTACCTCAACAAAGTAACGTGGGTGTCCCAAGGACACGCTTTGGACCGCCACGTTGTCGTCGCTGGGGACGCGCCGGTACACTCCATATACCTCAACGTTGCTGTCATCGGAGACTCAGCCCACGCCGTCCTGTTTCCTCAAGGGCCGGACGCCCTCCTGCTTCCTTGGGGGACGGTCTGTGGTCTCCGCACCATCGCCTGCAAACCTTGGCAATGTGGTCCCACCGTCCGCAGTTGTGGCACTCGGCCTTCCAGAACGGGCACTTGTTGCGGTCGTGGGATGCCCCACAGCTGTCGCAACGTGGGCCATCCTTCCGCACCTTCCGGATGTCCTCATCCTCGCTGCTCTCCGTGGAGGAGTGTGGCGCCCGCCTGGCCGCTTGCACCGGGGCTGCTGCTCTGTCGGGTTGTGGGGGCCTTGTTCTGAACCCCTTAACCCCGGCTCTCGTGGCTTCTGCCACCTGCGCCTCCTTCAGGACCTCTTGTAACGTTGGGGGTGGCTCTTTATTCATCAGCTTCCGCTGGGTCTCCTCGTCCCACAGGCCACACAGTATGCGGTCCCTCAGGGCGATTTCTAGGTTCTCCCACTTGCATGGGCCGGCGGCTCGACAGAGGGCCACTGCAAAGGCAGCCATGGACTCACCAGGGGACTGCACCCTCTTCCAGAAGGCGTCCCAAGCTGAGAACATCGAGACCATGGGCTGGAAGTGGTCCCGCAGGGCTTTCAGGAGCTGTTTGACCGGGACCTCGTCTACTTTCCTTGGAGACACCAGGTCCACCAAAATCTCCATGGCCGGGAAACCGAGCATCCTGATGAGGGTAGCCCTTCTCTTCCCCTCGTCTGAGATGTCAGACACCATCAGTGCGCTTTTGAAATCCATCTCGAACAGTTCCCATTCCTCCGGTTTGTTGATGTCGAAACTGGCCTGTGTTGTCCTGATTCCGTGGGAAGCCATTATCCCACCTTCGTCACCAATTTAGTGTTCAGGAACCAAGACAATAGAAACAGCCGAAGTCTGGCTTAACTCATCTTTATTGCACGATGGTCAGGGGGAACATGTGGTAATGGCGGACGAACAGCTCATTATATACAGTGGCTATACATTTGAATGTGGCTCCTCGGTAGCTCATTGGCTACTGTCTGCGTGACGTCACCCTTAGTCACGCTCTTCTTGTCCAGGTGAGGCAGTGGCAGGAATCTTCCCGCGGCTGTAGGCATTTGGATAATTTGTACAATTGTGAGCTGGACGCTCGCTACTGCCCTCAGTGGTCACTAGCTCACGTCCTAATACAGAAGGTTACAGTATTACTTTTAGAGATTGTTACATTCACTCATTCGTGTGGTTACATTGACTTAAAGGCACATTACCATCCATACACAACAGATACATGTAAGCAAATAGACAATGGGATTTCCATACAAGTGCCTATTTTGGAGCAGGAAATTGAAACATGCCTCTAACGAGGAGAAGCACGCTCACTACCAACGGTTTGAGAAATACTGATTCAAAAGTAGGGTCAGTCCTTTTATGGGAGCTGTACTGGCTGCCTATATGTCTCTGGGTGCAATTCAAGGTGCTGGTTGTCACCTTTAAAGCCCTTCATGGTAGCAGACCAGGATACCTAAGGGACCGCATCGGTTCTAGGACATCGACCTGTCCCACGAAAGCAAACCAAGAGGGCACCCTTCAGGTATTTTCTGTTGGGGAGGCTCGCCTCTCACAAGGAAAAGGGCCTTCTTGGTCATAGCCCCTACACTATGGAATCTCCTCCCAGTAGAACTATGCCTCCAGGCCCAGTTGCTACCATTTAGGAAAGAATTGAAGATGCTGTTGGTAAAATGGGTCTGGGGGCCGGGACTTGTCAACAAGCTCCCCTTTCTGGCTTGTCTGAGGCTCCCCCCTCCTGTAATTAATTTTTTAATGTTAAGGTTTTGTAGTTTTTATATTTGTTTTTAGATAGTAAATGGCACAGCGGTGGGTAATATTGCTATGTTTTAAAGGGAGTTTTAATTGTTTTATATTGGTTTTAAATTGTGTACACCACCCAGAGTCCATTGGTTAGGGCGGTATATGAATCTATTAAATTAAATTAAATTAAATTCATAAAAATCCTTGAATAGTTCTTCACCTCTGTGAATCTGGCAAGCACAAGTCTTTAGTATTGAAATCAACAGGAGTGCAGTCACTGATTCTATTAGCTCATGGAAAAAGTCCTAATTGCTTTTAATAAAGCCTGTAAGATAGAGCTTCTTGTCCTGGGAAGATTTATTTGAATCCAGCAGGGTGGAAAATAGCTAAGGATTCTTAAAAGACAGTATAATTAAAGCTCAGCAGATTGCAAACCCTTTGGAAGAAAAGAAGGCCAGAAAAGACACGATGCTGTCAATGTGGCTTCATGGGGCACTGTTCAAAGATCGGGGGGGGGGAGGAGAGGGGCTTGTACAAAAAATAATGAAGATTTGGGACCAAACTCAATTAAAGGAATCAATTATGGCTCACTCACACACAGCATCATTCTACACAAACATTTTTAAAATGACACTTTATTTTATAATGGAAGGAAAATTTATAAAGACATTTTTATTCATTGATATAGATTCCCCAAAGATTTGGAAATTATAAAATGCCTTTAAAATTAGTTTTTTCCAGATAGCATGGAGGTAATTAACTTGGGAAGATCAGTATAGCAGTATAGCAAATGTACCAGAGATAAATACCATAAAACAAATAGGTAAACTGAACAGAGTAAGTTTAGAGGAAACAGAGAGATTATAACCCTAAGAACATTTCATTATCTGATAACAACAGAATACAGTACACAGAAAACACATGGAAAAGGAAAAGATGTAATGTAACACCCAGTTATATTTGGTAGTTATACAATAAAATTAGGGTTTTTATTGTTATACATTACCTACTGTCACTCCAGTTTCTGCTCCTGCAAATAGGGTTTATCTTTCTAATTATGTCTGAGCCACAATGTCTCAATAGAAAGAACAGTTTAGGGGAATGTGATTTTAAAATTTAAAAACTGAAGAACAACAGGAATTAGTCTTTTTTTAAAAAAGACTTACATTTTTCAAATTAAAAACATAATGACTATGGCTCTCCTGTGAAAGGGAAGGCAAAATGGAACCCCCTCCAAATCTGTTCTAACTGTAATAAATTAATAATGAGGCCTAATTGCATTCCAGAAAGATCAGCATTGATGGGCTCAGGTTCTGCCCCATAATACCCCAGGCGAGTAACTACAGATATTCTCCAGCCAAGTCCATTTTACATCTCCTAGCACCCTATTACCAACTTATCCAGCTCAAACCAATTGATGTAAAACTGAGTATAACTATTTAAATCTCAGCTGTATAAATTACAGGGACAGGAATACCAGCCGATCCTCTCTCTATAAATCAATAGCCACCAAAAAAAATTTGTTGTTGTTCAGTCGCACAGTCGATTCCGACCCTTTGCGACCCTATGGACCATTGATCTCCAGGTACCCCTGTCCTCAACCATCCTCCTCAGCCCGCTCAGCTCGGTGCCCGCTGCGTCCACAATGCCATCCAGCGATCTCATCCGTGGCTGTCCCCTTTTTATTTTGCCCTCCACCTTTCCCAGCATCAAGGCTTTCTCAAGTGAATCCTCTCTTCTCATTTGGTGTCCAAAGTACTTCAGCTTCATCTTTACTATTTGACCTTCTAAGGAACAGTCAGGACTGATTTCTTTCAAGATTGACTTATTTGTTCTCCTCGCTGTCCAGCACCACATCTCAAAGGCGTCTATTCTTCTGCGCTCAGCCTTCCTAATGATCCAGCTCTCACATCCATACATTACCACCGGGAATACCATTGCTTTGACTATATGGATTTTTGTTTGCAAGATGATGTCTCTACTTTTCACTATGTTCCCCAGGTTTCTCATGGCTTGTTTCCCTAGAATCAGTTCCCTAGAATCAGTTCAGTTATTTCATGGCTGCAGTCACCATCTGCAGTGATCCTAGATCCCAAGAAAGTAAAATCCGTCACTGCTTCTACTTCTTCCCCATCTACTTTCCAGGTGCTGATAGGGCCTGTTGCCATTATCTTGGTTTTCTTGATGTTAAGCCAGCTTTTGCACTCTCTTCTTTCAACCTAATCAGTAGCTTCTTTAAATCTTCCTCACTTTCTGCCATTAGGGTAGTATCATCTGCATATATCAAATTGTTGATGTTTCTCCCAGCAATTTTTATCCCATATTGTGATTCCTCCATCCCTGCATTGCACATTATGTGCTCTGTGTATAGGTTGAAAAGGTAGGGTGATAAAATGCAGCCTTGTCTTACTCCTTTTCCTATTCCAAACCATTCTGTCAATCCATGTACTAACTGTTGCTTCTTGACTCTTGTACAGATTTCTCATGAGGCATATGAGGCATATGAGCCACCAAATAGATTGAATCAAAACAGTTTTTCAATCAAATCAACCACCAAAAGATACATAGAGTAAATAAGGTTAACGAGCCTTCTAGAAGATGATGAAAAAAGAGCAGGTCTTGACTTTGTGAAGAACAGAGGCAGTCCAGGACATTTTGTGGCCTGAGAGATGAACAGCAAAATGGCAACACCTTTGTCTAAAAGTCATAGCAAGGGCCAACTTTGATGTTCCAAGATTGATATGCAGTAGGCAGCATTCAGGGGGCCAAACACATCTTTATTGCAAGGTATGCAATCTGAACATGCGGTAATGGCGGAGGCGCAGCTCCTTTTATACTGTACAGTACATTTGAATCCCGCTCCAAGAGCGCCCATTGGCTATGGTGTCAGTGATGTCATTGGGATGTACTGCACACCTTTATCTGTTGTGGAAATGTTTCCCACAGTGCAGTGTGATTGGGTGATTTGGACCATGTGAGCTGAGCTATTGCAGCTGCCATCTACCAGCAGCTGAATCGCTTGTAATCGTAGCTGGTTTACACTGAGTTACATTGTTACACGGGGACTCCTTTACAAGGTTACATTCTTAAAGGTACAATGTTACATACACAACACCCCTCCCCCCTAGGATGGGACGAAGTCCCTCAACCATCGTGGTGGCCCGCATGTGCGTTTGGGCCGTGCGGCAGCTTGGCTGAGCTCGGGAGAACTAGGGGATCTGAGTTCTGCAGACTCTCGTCCTGTAATGGGAAAACGAGACTCATTAGCGGCATGTCGGAAGGCTTGGTCTGATTCAGAAGGGGAACTTGCGAGGGCAAACTGTAAATCAGAACCCCGTTTTGTTTCAGAAGGAGCAGGGGATCGCTCGACATCAAAACCTGGAAGGGGAGAAGAATACCTTAACGAAAAGTCCCGCCTGTTACTCGGAGTGACAGGCGACTCAACAGAAAATTGCCTCTTTTGCCAGGGAGTAGAGGAAGACTCAAAAACCAAAGGATGGGGGAATACTGGGGTGAACTCAAGGCCCCACTTCTCGCTTGGATGAGTGGGGGAACACTCTGAAAACTTCACCCGGTCCTGCAACTCAAAATTTACACTTTGCCCTCCCATGTTCCCCTTCTGAATCGGACCAAGCCTTCCGACATGCCACTAACGAGTCTCAGTGACGTCATTGGGAAGTACTGCACACCTTATAAAGTTTACCTGTGGCGGGAATGTTTCCCGCAGTGCACTGTGATTGGGTGATTTGGATCATGTGAGCTGAGCTATTGCAGCTGCCATCTACCGGCAGCTGAATCGCTTGTAATCGCAGCTGGTTTACATTGAGTTACATTGTTACACGGAGACTCCTTTACAAGGTTACATTCTTAAAGGTACAATGTTACATACACAACACCCCTTCCCCCCTAGGATGGGATGAAGTCCCTCAACCATCGTGGTGGCCCGCATGTGCGTTTGGACCGTGCGGCAGCTTGGCTGAGCTCGGGAGAACTAGGGGATCTGAGTTCTGCAGACTCTCTTCCTGTAATGGGAAAACGAGACTCGTTAGCGGCATGTCGGAAGGCTTGGTCTGATTCAGAAGGGGAACTTGCGAGGGCAAACTGTAAATCAGAACCCCGTTTTGTTTCAGAAGGAGCAGGGGATCGCTCGACATCAAAACCTGGAAGGGGAGAAGAATACCTTAACGAAAAGTCCCGACTGTTACTCAGAGCGACAGGCGACTCAACAGAAAATTGCCTCTTTTGCCAGGGAGTAGAGGAAGACTCAAAAACCAAAGGATGGGGGAATACTGGGGTGAACTCAAGGCCCCATTTCTCGCTTGGATGAGTGGGGGAACACTCTGAAAACTGCACCCGGTCCTGCAACTCAAAATTTACACTTTGCCCTCCCATGTTCCCCTTCTGAATCGGACCAAGCCTTCCGACATGCCGCTAACGAGTCTCAGTGACGTCATTGGGAAGTACTGCACACCTTATAAAGTTTACCTGTGGCGGGAATGTTTCCCCCAGTGCACTGTGATTGGGTGATTTGGATCATGTGAGCTGAGCTATTGCAGCTGCCATCTACCGGCAGCTGAATCGCTTGTAATCGCAGCTGGTTTACATTGAGTTACATTGTTACACGGAGACTCCTTTACAAGGTTACATTCCTAAAGGTACAATGTTACATACACAACACCAACCAAGTTATTTTGGCACCTCAGATAGAAAATCCAACGAGCACCTCTCTCCACCTTTGTGACAGTAAAAATGTAATAGTAATAAATTAATAGCTAGCTCTTTGGTGCCTTTCCATGATACCCCAAAATTGATTACCTGTAACGGACCCATTACTCATGAGTAGGACCTTGCCCTACAAGGAAGTGGGACCGCACCTGAACTGACACCCTCCAGGTAAGCAATTCTGGATTTTAGATTGCCTTCTCATGTGTCTTGACCTAAATCTAGGCTTTAAGTAAGGTAGCGCATAGGACATTAAACAACTCCAGTCGTCTTCATGTCTTTTAAAAGTATATTCCAGCAAAAGTTACATTTCAGGAAGCAAAATAATTCTAGGCAAACTGAAACATCTTTGGTTCAGAAAGCACATTAAAAACAATGAAACCTAACTAAGCTTTGAAACCCGAAAGGGCACCATTCTCAAGTTTAGATAACTACAAGATTGCTTGCTTCAAAGCACTCCCAAAGACTTACACAATGTGGAGGTCCAGACCAAGAGGGTGCCCTGCCCCTTCCCTCTGGTTTTTTTCTCTTCCAACAAGTTCCACCCTCGGGATGACTCCAGCCAGTCACTACACAGTATCACATGTCCATCAAAAATTAATTTTCATTTCCCCCAGATCACGAGGCCAGGATGTTTAAAACACAAAACTTCCCCACTGATACCCATAATGCAATATAACTCCCCCCTACACTCAGAAATGTCCATTACAGATTTTTTTAAAAGCACAAGACCCATTTCTATCCATGACATTACTTGGGGAAATGACTTCATTTTACCTAAAGGTGCAATGGAGCGTCTGATTGAGCCTATTTTTCCATACACATAAAAGTATATGAAGCAGAGATTGACTGTACTACAACTATTACAGATCTTCACAAAAGAAAAATAGAGATGGTAGACCCTAAGATCTGTGGTTTCTAGGCTTTAAGTGGTACCAGTCAGCTTGCCAGCACTTGTTGCAGAAGGGGTTGTATTTGTTGCTTTCCAACATTCATGAGGAGGCAAGGGGCAACATTCTGCATCAGAGGCAACTTCCAACTCGTTATCAACATCAGCTCATACAGTGTGTGACAGTTGACCATCTTCAAGGTTACAATAGGAGTAGATAATATTTTGCGTTAACTGGTTTCACAAGTAGATGTGAATGGTGACATAGGAGCTAGGGGCGAGGTTACCAGCTTCCAGGATGCTGGCTGAAGTCTCAGGGAACAGTGAGGTCTCCAGGCATTGAGCACATTTCAGAGTGAACAGTGCTGTGGGGTGGGGAGGGAATAGTTTCATGCTTGTGTGTGTGGTGGCTTTGAAGCATAGGCATCCATCCTTATCTATTCCCAGCTGGTGCTAGGACTTATTAACTGTCTAGGAAGGTTCGCTAGGTGTTGTTCTCAATGGTAGGATGAGGCCAAGTGCATATGCCACAAAGCTTTCTTCCTATTCTCCCCAACCAACTCCAGGCTGCACATTGTTTATCAGTGGACCAGCACTGGGCCAATCGTGGCATTTGGAGCAAAGGAGAGTGCAGTGGCTTACTGGTTAAGACACTGAACTTGACAACTGAAAGGTCAACAGGTCAGTAATTCAAGACCCAAGTGCTGCATAACAGTGTGAGCTCCTGTCCCAGCTCCTACCAACCTAGCAGTTCAAAAGCAAGAAATTTCAAGAGAATAAATGTGTACTGTTTTGGTGGAAGGGTAACTGCATTCTGTATGCTCTGGTGTCGAGTCATGCCTGCCACATGACCATGGAAACATCTGCAGATGCAGACAGCAGTGGCTGTAAATGGAGATGATCACCACATCCTAGAGTTGGACATGACTGGCTTTCGAGCACGGGAAACCTTTACCTTTACCTAGAGAGCCACAACTCAGCTGCCTTCTTGTTGCCCAAGTCTTGGAAGATGAAAAACCTGGAAAATAATTCCACCATCCCTAGTCTTGCCTTCTCTACTTCTGGACATAAGACCTCTTGGTTTTAAGTTTTGGCCCATACATTTCAGACAATAGGATGCTGGTGACTTTGCAAATCTAGTCCGTAAGGAAGCTAGTCCATCTGATTCCCTCTAGTCCCACACGAGGACCAAAAGTCTGAAAGAAAAGCTAACTGCAGAAATGGAAACCAAGAGCTATCAGGCCCATCAAAAATGACACCTCCCTCTCCTATGACTGCTAAGCATTCAGCAATATACAGTTTATCTTGGGTGGCTGAAATACCAGCATTATGATGTATGGCTTGCAGATCCAGACAGAGGACAAACTTAAGTTACCTTCATATCTTGTGGAGCCACAAATATTTGTTTCAGTCAACACATGCACTAGGACAGTGGTGGAGAACCTATGGCATGTGTGCCAGAGGTGGCACTAGGAGCCTTCTTCCTGGATCACCCCTGGATCCTTAAAATTAGTGTTACATTTGCTACCTTCCAGTAATCAGGCACAAAGCCTGATTTGAGGGAAAGATTATATATTTTGGCTAGGAGATCAGCACTTTCATTTTTTAAGTTCCCTGAGAACTCGTGGATGGATGCCATCTGGTCCTGGTGATTTGTTAGCATTTAGTTTAACAAGACATGCAAGGACCTCCTCCCTGGTTATTTCTATCTGGCTTAATTCTTCAGTTTCCCTCCCTACGAAGATAGGCTCTGTTTTGGGCATGTGGTCTCTGTCTTCTTCAGTGAATACTGAAGTAAAGAATTCATTGAATCTCTCTGCAATCTCTGTTTCCTCTTTAATAACCCCTTGCCTTCCATTGTCATCTAATGGTCCAATGGCCTTCCTAGTTGGGTTCTTACTTCTAATGTACTTAAAGAAGTCTTTGTTATTTCTCTATTTTTAGCTATACGCTCCTCAAAGTCTTGTTTTCCTTTCCTGATTGTTGCCTTGCATTTGTTCTGCCAGAATTTATGTTTCTGCCTGTTGTCCTTGTTCGGACAAGCCTTCCATCTTCTAAATGAGCTTTTCTTGCTTTTGATCACTTCCCGAACAGCTCCTGTAAGCCACATTGGAGTCCTCTTGGACCTGGCAGTGCCCTTTTTCCTTTTGGGTATGCATTCCAATTTGGCCTCTGTTATTGTTTTTGTAAACAGCCTCCATGCCTCTTGGAGTGTTTGGACTCTCTCAATTTTCCCTTTTACCTTCTTTTTTACTAGTTTCCTCATCTTTGGGAAATTTCCTTTTTGAAAATTTAAGGTCTCTGTGTTAGATTTTATCAGTGACTTGCGGTTTATGATCAAGTTAAACATAATTGAGTTGTGGTCACTGTTCCCTATTGGATCAGTCACATTAACATCTTGCACAAGATCCCGAGTATTACTCAGGATCAAGTCAAGGATTTTTGTACCTCTAGTTGGGTCTTCAACCATCTGTTCCAGGGAACAATCATTTAGCATATCTAGGAACTTTATCTCTTTTTCATGTGCTGAACAACAGTTCACCCAGTCTACGTGAGGGTAATTGAAGTCCCCCATTATAACCAGGCTTCCCTTCTTGGATGCCTCCTTTACAACATTCTCCAACTGCCAGTCTCCCTCAAGAGTTTGGGTCAGAGGCCGATAGTATATGCCTACTGTTACACCAACCTTGTGGCCTGGTACTCTTACCCACAGAGTTTCTAATGGTGACTCCAAATCACCTAGATATTCCAATTTGTATGATTTTATCACTTCTTTGATATACAAGGCTACAACACCTCCCGTTTGCCCCTTCCTATCCTTCCTGTACAGTTTGTAGCCTGGGATAACTGTATCCCATTGGTTATCATCTGTCCATCAGGTTTCAGTGATGCCAATAATATCAATGTTTTTATCTATTGCTAAGTATTCCAGCTCCCCCATTTTGTTCTGGAGGCTTCTGGCATTTGCATACAAGCATTTATATATGCTTTTCTGATACAGTCTTTTGAGTCCAGTTGCATTGTTAGACTGCTTCTTGCATCCTTCTGCTAGAGTGCTGGTGACTAGCTCCTTGCTCTGCTCAGTAATTTTTGCATCCTCCTCACTACTCGAGTAGACACTTTCCCAAACCAGATGCTGTCCAGCTCCTGTCGGCTTTCCTCCAGTTATCAGTTTAAAAGCTGCTCTGCAGCCTTTTTGATGTTGAGTACTAGCAATCTGGTCCCATCATGGTTCAAGTGCAACCCATCCCTCCTGAACAGATTTGGCGTGTTCCAAAATGTTCTCCAGTTCCGGACAAATCTGAAGCCCTCCTCTTGACACCACCGCCTCATCCACGCATTGAGGCTTCTGAGCTCTGCCTGTCTAGTAGGTCCTGCACGAGGAACAGGCAGAACTTCTGAAAATGCTACCTTGGAAGTCCGGGACTTCAATCTTCTTCCTAATAACCTGAATTTGGCATCCAGGACAGACCGCTTGGCCTTCCCAACATCATTGGTACCAATGTGTACCATGACCATTGGCTCCTTCCCAGTTCTCTCTAACAAGCTATCTAGATTTCTCGTGATGTCTGCAACTTTTGCACCTGGCAGGCAAGTCACCATACGGTTATCATGTGCATCACAAATCCATCTCTCTGTATTTCTAATTATTGAATCACCTAGTACAAGGAGCCTCTCTCCTGCAGTCTGTTCATCTACATGCACCTCATCAACCATATTAAGGGAGAGGACTTCAGTTTGTTCCTGTTGTTTATCTTCCTGGATCTCATCAAATGTGATGAAGGAGAGATCCTCAGGTGGAACCAGTTGTTCCTCTGTGTGTTCCTCATCAAGTGTGATGAGGGAAAGAGCCTCAAACTGATTCTGTAATTTCAGACTCTCAGAGTGATCCCCTACTCTCCTCCTCCTTTGAGTCACATTCCTCCAAGCATCTCCCTCCTGAGTTAGTAAAGTGCCTTCTTCCTCAGAACTGTGCCCTGTCTCTTCTTTGTCCAGGATAGTCTGCTCCACTCTATCCAAGAACAGCTCAAGCTCCTTAATTTGTTGATGGTTAGATATGCGGGCCTCTAGCTGCTGGACCTTCTCTTCCAGTAGTGCAACCAGCTTGCACTTGCTGCAAGTGTAGTTCTCCATGTGCTTTGGCAAGAAGACAAACATGGCACAAGTATTGCAGGTAACTACAGTTGTTCCCTCAGAATCCATTTTAACAAGTGCAGTATTCTGGGCCTCAAAAATGTACACATAAGAATATATTCTTCCTTTGTTCTTAGTTTGAAATCTTGCACGCCGTTAGGTGCACGGGCCTCTAAAGCAGCTCTACTCCAACTGCAAGCACACCCAAAACTTACCAGGGCTCACTTCCTTTGTTTGGCTCTCCTCAGCAGTAGCTCTATTTAAGAGCACATGCAGAATCAAAATAGTTCCTCCACCTTTTGTAGGAGAAAATTATCAACCACACAAGCCAGGAATGTCTTGGAAGGGACATACAGTGGTACCTCATACAACGATTTAAATCCGTTCCATGGGGCTCATTGTTGTACAAAACAATTGCTATATGATGCATGCATCGTATAGAGATTTTCCCTATGGAATGCATCGTACAATGATTTTTATTTGCTAAGTGTTTTTTTCCATTGGAAAATTGTTGTACGATTTTTTCAATAGGGAAACTTGCTATGTGGGACGCCATTTCCCCCCTAAAACCTAATTGTTATGCAATTTCATTGCTATACGGGGTGATTGTTGCATGAGGTTCCACTGCACTGTATTTGGCATAATTTGACTTCTAACAGATATCACAATAATTGAAATCCCCCATTATTACTACATTATGTCCCTTTGAAATTCTTGCAATTTGTTTTTCAAAGATTTCTTCCACATCTTCTCCTTGATTGGGTGGTCACAGTACAAGATAACTTATTTATTTGTCTTTTTCTTTGCTGGAGTACTAGGCAACAGTGAGGTATAGTCTTCACTACATTGATACACTTTACATTTTAGAGAATAAAAATAGAATTTTAGATGTTACCTTCATAGATGCTGACAGTTGTAATAACACTGAGGGTTCTTTTCGAACAGATTGTAGACAATGGAAATAATAAGTTAAAATCAGTTTTTTTCCCTCTTTCTCAGCCAAATCATTCTAAATACCTGACAGGTGCTTTCTTGACAGTTACAGATCTCTCTCTACTGATGTCAAAGCTCCTTCAGTTTGCTGCTTAAATCTGCTATACACTAGTGTAAAGAGAAAAAGGCCAAGACTATTCATGGATTCTTATAGATTTCAGGAATGATGTGCATACTAAACAGCCTATCCTATCGTACCTTGTGGGAACATAAGTGGGGCAGTTTTAGTTTCTTTTGAACTTATAGATGTTCTAGGAAGCCATTAAGCTACATGAAGATGTACTTGGCTTGCAGGCTCTGGAGCATGAAGAGGAAGACAAGATGGCCTCCAGCACTTTTGTTTATAAGAACAATTTCCTTCCAGCAGTCTGTGTTAGTGCCAGGTAGAAGGAAAGTGTCATTTCTGTCCTAAAGGCATTGATCAAGCAGTGTCATAAACACCGATTCTTCCCTATTATACTTTCCATGAATTCTTGAGTCAGACCTGTTTCAGGTCATGGTAGTGGCTGCTTTATAAATGAAGAGACAAGCATATTGTTTTAAAGGAATACAAGTGCAAAATACATAAGTATCAATATATTATATTACATTGTTGTATTATATGCCTTCATCTCTCTCTCTCTCACACACACACACACATAAAATATATAAGATATCTATAGATAAATAACTCTCCAAGGCCTTTGATAATTTCTTTAGATATTCTGCTTGAGTGGGGATATAAAGATATTTGGGAAATGACAATTCTGACTGGCATTTGGAATAAACTATGGGCATCCTGGAGAAAGGCAAAGAGCGTCTGGAGGAAGATTATGATAAAGGACAAACTTGTTTTGTAGACAGGACACCAAATGTCTATGCCAACTCCTTAATTTTTGGTGATTCATCACCAAGTTATAGACCAATTGTGTTGTACCACTATAAGAGCCTAACAGGATTTTGGCCAATATTCCCTTGTAGGTTGGAGCAATGCTGTACTTATCATTGTGTCATCAAGCCAATTTTGATTTATGACTACTCTTTTCACGGTTTTCTAGGTAGAGAGTATTCAAAAGTGATTTACCATTCCATTCTTCTAGAGGCATCCTGGGACTAGTGCAGCTTGTCCAGGGCCACACTCTTGGAATGCATATTGGGGAAACAAATTCCCAGCCTCTGGCTCCACAGCCAGATATCTAAACCTCTGCACTCTCCAGAGAGCATTGCTGTACTAAACTTTGTGCAATATAAAAATCTTACTAGATTTTAAAATGATCTCTTGAGCTTCAATAGCCCTGCAGACTTTCTTTACTTCATAGCTCATAGGCACACATTTTTATTTTCTTTAAGTGTGATGTCATAGAGTGCTCATATATGCTATTTTAATATATGCATTTTGCTTTGTTTATTTGTATCTGTTCAGTGCAATCTTTACTGTGAGAGTGTAATCTGCACTGGCCAACATGGCCAAGGGCCAGCTGAGCTGATGCTAGGCCAAAGATGTCAAACACTTTCCAGTCTGGGGATGTCAAAAATTACATAGGATTAGAACACTACCTCCTTCACAAGATGAATGTATCTGAATTGTAATACCTCGACAAAGCAATATAAATATAGAACTAGTTGCTTGTCTTCTGGAAATATTCCTGCTTGTTGATAATCATCTTAACTGTAGCACCTCTGAAGGGAATGGAAACCCTGTCCCAGATGTGTCAGAGTCTGGATTCCTTTCTGTAGGCATATGCAGTGATGCACTGAGGCCGGTTCTCAACAGTTTGTGCGAACCAGTAATGGAAATTTCCCCGGGCCATGCCCACTTGGCCGGCCATGGCCACCTCCCTACTCCATGGCGCTTGCACAAAGCCAAGCAGCCGTTTTCTGTGCCTGGAGTGGGAGGAGACCGGACGTGGCACCAAGGAGCAGCAATGCCTGCCAGGTGGAGATTGCGCCGGGTGGGCAGAACAGTGCTGGGCATCAGCCAGTCTGCCCCGGTCCAAGCGGACCGGTAGTAGACCTGGCTGGCCATGCCCCCTCCCATCCCCACCCCACCCCCTCTTCCCGGGAGAGCAGGCGACCTGGTGGCATCGGCTCTTCCTTCTCCTTCAGAGCGGCTGCTGCTGCCTCCTTAATAGGCTGTGGGTGTCGCTTGGGTGGTGGTGGAGGTGGCAGCGTGTGCGTGCCTGGCCCTGGGGGAAGGGGAGGGGAAGCTGATGTCACACGCCACTCAGAGGAGCTCGCCTGCCTGCCCCGCGCCCCCGGCACTGCCACTCCTTGCCTCCTCCTAGCAGCAGCAACTTTCGCGATGCCTGGACCTAGTCCTAGTTCTCTTCCTGCAGGATGTCTGTCTGGGCATTGTGAGAGGTGTTCAGGCAGCATGGCACAAACAGGGCAACTCTTGCAATGCCCAGAGTCAGACAGACATCCTGCAGGAAGTTCTCTTCCTGCAGGACTAGGTCCAGGCATCATGAAAGTTGCTGCTGCTGCTGCTGCTAGAATGAGGCAAGGAGCGGCGGCGGGGGTGCGGGGCATGGGGCAGGCAAACAGCTCTGGGTGGCGCCGCATGTGACATCAGCTCCCCCTCCCCTTCCCTTAGGGCCAGGCACACACACGCCACCACCTCCACACACACACCCCGAGCCGCACCTAAAGCCTATTAAGGAGGCAGCAGCAGCCGCTCTGGAGGAGAAGAAGGAAAGGAAGAGCCATTGTCACTCTCCCGGGAGGAGGTGGGCGGAATCGGGAAGCAGCAGCAGGGCGCAGGCACTGCGCTGGACTTGCTGGTCCTGGAGGACTAAAGGAGGAGGGAAACAAAGCCAAAGCTATCACGTGAGCACTCCTTCCTCTCCCCCCCCCCATGGGAGGAAGGAGCAGCCCGACGTGGCACCTTCTGGGTAAGTGTGTCTTTTTGTTTTGTTTACTCCCCCCTGTGTGTGTGTGTGTGTGTGTGTGTGTGTGTGTGTGTGTGTGTGTGTGTGTGTGTGTGTGTGTAGGGGAGCAGAGTCTAACGGGGATTTCCCAGGGAGGGGTTTAGGGGTAATGAGGGCCATGAAGCTCCCTAAGCAGAAGTGAGTGTTTAAGGTGCCACAACATTTTTGTGTTTTTGTTTTGTTTACCTCCTGATCTGCTTGCACTGAATAAAACTTTAGAATTGGTAGCCATTTTATTCTGTGCAAGCATATCAGAGAGTAAACAAAAAAATGTTGTGGCACCTTAAAGACTCACTGCTGCTTCGAGGTAGACTGCAGCTGGCCCAGGGCGCTCCATGGTAAAAAGAGATGACCACTGAACCGTAGAGTTGGAAATGACTGGTTTTCAAGCAAGGGATACCTTTACCTTGCTTGAAAGCCAGTTGTATCCTATGCTCTAGGGTTCAGGTTGCTCATCTCTGTTTCAAACCTGAAGAGCCAGCGCTGTCTGCTTCTGCAGACGTTTCCATGGTCATGTAGCAGGCATGGCTAGACACCAGAGTGCACGGAACGCTGTTTACCTTCCCACCAAATTTCTTGCTTTCGAACTGCTAGGTTGGCAGGAACTGGGACAGAGACGGGATCTCACTCCAACATCCAGCACTTGGGTCTCCAACTGCTGACCTGCCACCTTCCAGTCAGAGCCTTAGCCACTTGACTTGAGCTCAGTGGTTAAGAAGCTTGCCTTGTTAGCTGGAAGGCCAAGATAAACGTTTTAGCTCCCGTCTCTGTCCCAGCTCCTGGCAACCGCAAGTTGATAAATAGGAACCACTTCGGTGGGAAAGGTAACAACATTCTGGTGTTTAGTCATGCCTGCCACATGTCCACAGAAACATCTACAAACAGACAGTGCTAACTCTTTGGCTAAAAATAGATGAGCACTGAACCCTAGAGTCAGATACAACTGGTAGCTTTGGATCTAACAATAGGTAAAGGTAAAGGTTGCCCTTGCTCAAAAGCCAGTCGTATCTGACTCTAGGGTGCAGTGCTCATCTTCATTTATAGCCAAAGAGCCAGTGCTGTCTGTGTTTGTAGATGTTTTCATTGGCTATGTGGCAGGCATGACTAGATTGGCCACCCAGTCACATGCCCAACGATTAGGCCACACCCACCAGTTAGGCCACACCCACTAGTTAGGCCACACCCACGGTGTGGTAGTAAATTTTTTTGGTGCCCATCACTGGGGCAGAAGGTCGGTAGAGGGCTGAGGCCAAGGCAGTATGTGTGGCTGGGAGGAGGGGAAAGAGCAGCTTGTACCGCCTTGGCCTCAGCTCTTGACTGATCTTCCACCTGACCAGCATGAACTCTGCCCATCCGGAGCTGCTGCTGCTGATCCAGGCAGCTCCTTTCCACCCTGCTGCTGCCCCGCTGCTGGTTCTTGCAGCATCAACGCCTGCCGGGCGGAGTTTGCACCGGGCGGGCGGAAGGCCAGTTGAGGGCTGAGGCTAAGGCTGTTTGTGTGGCTGGGAGGGAGGGAGAGAGGAGCTTGCACCACCTTGGCCTGAGCTCTTGACCAACCTTCCACCTGACCGGCGCAAACTCTAACCGTCCTGCACTGCTGCTACTGCTGATAATGCCGGGGGAAGGAAAGAGCTCCCGCTGTGCACCACTGCCCGAGCGGGACCCTGCACCACTTGAGGAGGAGGAGGAGGAAGAGGAGGAGGAGGAAGAACCCCCAGGTGCCCCTCTGCCGTGGCCTCGGTAAGTGAGCCTCCTTTCACTTACATTTTTGAAGTGTTAGCTGTGTTAGTCTGTGCAAGCATATCAGAGAGTAAACAAATCAGGACAAAAGACAAAAAGTATGTGGCACCTTAAAGACTAACTCCTGTATTTTAATGTTAACATTAAAATACAGGAGTTAGTCTTTAAGGTACCACAGCCTTTTTGTCTTGTTTTGTTTACTCTCTGATATCCTTTCATTTAAGTAAAGGTAAAGGTAAAGGAAGAAAGCCGGTTGTATCCGACTCTAGGGTTCATGGCTGTTGTGTTCAAGTCTATGCATTGTGTTTCGTTATACTGTGCCTTTAAACCATACTTCAATGTAACCCGATCCAATCAGGACGCGAGCTAATGACCACCCGGTGGCAATAGCGAGCGCCCAGCTCACGGGTCATAAATCACCAAAGAGCGACAGCGCGGGAAGGTTCCCGCCACTACCTCACCTGGACAAGAAGGGCGTGACCAAGAATGACGTCACGCCAACGGTAGCCAATGGGCTGTTGTGGAGCCACATTCAAATGTATAACCACCGTATATATTGAGCTGCTCATCCGCCATTACCTCATGTTCCCTCTGACCACTCATGCAATAAAGATGTGTTAAGCCAATTCTTCGGCTGTTCCTCTGTCTTGGTTTTCATACACTAAAATGGCTCATCTCTGTTTCAAAGCCAAAGAGCCAGCGCTGTCTGTTTCTGCAGATGTTTCTGTGGTCATGTGGCAGCCATGACTAGACAGCCCACCCAGTCACATGGCCACCTAGCCATGCCCACTGAGTTGGCCACGCTCTTTGAGTTGGCCACGTCCAGTGAGGCGGCCACGCCCACAGTGTGGGTAGTAAAAATTTTTGGAGTGCATCACTGGGCATATGGATCATGCCTAGCCCCAGTGCAAAGCATCCGATCCCCAGTGACTCTCCTAGAAAAGGCCCTCTTGCTTTAATAAGGACTCAAGCAGAAACCAAGCTGCCCATCAAAATGAGCAGTCCAGAGCTGCCAGGTTGGAGTATGAGTTTCATCATGACAAATCTTAAAGCCACTAACCAGTAACCAAGGCACATTCTCCAAGCAAGGTAGAAAATGAACAGGGCAAGACAACCTGACACCAGTTGTGGATGGCTCTTGCTGAAATAAATGGAAATGCATTTTTCTTTTCGGTTATCTACTTCAGTGTTTCCCAAACTTTGGGTTTTGGACTTCAGTTCCCAGGAGCCTAAGCCAATTCCCCAAAGCCCTGATTAGCCAATGTACTGACTTAGGCTTCTGGGAATTGAAGTCCACCAGTGTTCTGTGGAACATAGTTTGGGAAACACTGGGACTCCAGTGAACTAAGGAAAGAATGGGAACTATATTCAGTTGAACTCTCAGAAAGTAAACCAGTTCTTTGCTGTCTCCCTCCCCTCATTCCTGCCTCTTGGCTCCTAGCTTGTTTAGACTTCTGGACTTTTGCCATTTTGACTTGATGTTTCTACTCTGAATGGCATTTCAACATGAGTCTCCCTAGGTGTCCACCCTCCTCTCCTGGATTAAGTCTTGGGCACCATATGGTGTGAAAGGCCTGTCACACACACTCTGAAACAGGTTTTTGTTGTTCTTGTTGTTGTTGTTTAAAGAACTGCCAGACTGCCGATTCCTTTGGCATCATGCCTTGTGCCTCTGTTAGATAATAAGAGAGCATGATGAAGGCTGAAAATAAGTCAGAATGAATTTTGCAAGACTCTTGTGTGGCTAAATGCTTCTGTGGTGTCTATTTTCTTTCTCTTCCTCCCTTTTTCTCCAAATAATCTTTTTTGAACTTTCCCCTAAATGGTACCATATCCTGTATTTATTTTCCTATTACTTTTTCTTTGTTGGACTATGCTGGTGGGGGTAATACATGCTGTTGTTGGTAGCTCAGTTCATAGCTGCAGCTGGCCGCCTGCTACAACGATGACTACTTCTACTTATTATTCCTGATATTAGAGCTAGAGAAGGGACTTCAGAGGTAAGTGACTGGGGGTAAAGCCTGAAAGAAGCTCTTATTGTTTCATCAATTTCCAAAAGAGAGTCTCTGAAATCTGAATGAAACAGAAGATCACAAAAGCTTCTAATTCTTTCAAGTTCCCTCCCTTTCATTTGCAATTTTCTTCACCTCTTGTCCGTCAAATTGCCCAGGTTTAAAACGAGTAGCATAGCAAAAGCCAGTGGTGAGCTCCAAAAAAATTTACTACCACACTGTGGGCGTGGTATGGTGGGCGTGGCCAGGGGAAAGCCCTGTGTTGCACCTGAATTAGGATTACTTTATTTCAAAACTTGGATGGGCAGGGCCAGCAAGATTTTTGTTACCGGGTCTGCCGAAGTGGTGCAAACCTGCTGATGCCCACCACTGGCAAAGGCTTCTGTGAACAGCCAAGCAGAACATTAAGGGGATAGAGTATTTTGCCTTCTAGACAGACCTGGACTGATTGGTACCCAGTGAAGAATGCCCTTTGCTTCACTTCTTCCTCGGGTGGGGGAAATCTGTGTGCTGCTGAGCTTCATGGTGCCCTCCATCTTGATTTTACTCTCAGCCAATACCTGTTGAACCTTTTTGCCCTTTTTGTAGGTTTTTGGGGTCGCCACAAGTTCTTACAATTATGTTTGCTGCTGCCAGCATGCCTTCTTGAGACTTAAAAAAATTATTCCACCCCAATATCAACTTGTCATCGCTTATCTAGGTTGCCCTTCCTTGAAAGCCAGTCATATCCAACTCTAGGGTTCAGTGCTCATCTCCATTTATAGCCAAAGAGCCAGTGCTGTCTGATGTTTCCATGGACATGTGGCACACTGTTTACTTTCCTACCAAAGTGGTCCCTATTTATCTGTTTGTAATTTCTTGCTTTTGAACTGCTAGGTTGGCAGGAGCTGAGACAGAGAGAGGAGCTCACTCCATCATGCTGTACCCAGGAATCGAACTCCAACCTTCCAGTCAGCAAGTTTAGTATCTTAACCACTTAAGCCACTGTAGGGATCATGGCCGCTCGCAGGGATGAAATAACACGCACACACACGGATCAGGGTGCAAGTGAGGCAACACCCAGGGGGGAACTGGATGGTCTCTTTTATTGACAGCCAAGCATACCTTGGATCGCACGATTCTAAGAACCATCGTACGTCCATTACAGGCTAAAGGAAACAGGGTGGAACAATAGGCTACAGCATGTTGGTCATAGATTAGGGATCCTACGTGTCTTTGATGTTCGGGAATTGAAGAGAAGCAGCCAGCATAACAGGGCCAAACACAAATTTATTGTAAGCAACCCGAACATGAACAGCAACGGCACAGCAGCGCTTTATATACAATATACAATGGAAACATTCGGGCGGGAAACAACAGGATTGGTTGGGAGAGAAGTGAGTGATTGTGGAGTGACCGGAGACTGAGGAGACTTCGAGCGTCTCGTTAGAAAGGGCGGGAAAACAAGTCCCGCGATAGCTGAGCACCATGAAGAAGACAAAATGGAAGATCACCCTGATCCCATAGTAATAATTACAAACTGTTTAAAGCAATATTTCAGTTACATACACAACATCCCTCCCCCCCCCAGGATGGGACGAAGTCCTTTAACCATTGTGGAGGCCCACAGACCCTTTTGGGCCGGACTGACACCTGACTGGGTTCAGTAGACCTAGGAAGACTTGGTTCCATTGAATTATACCTGGCACTGGGGTTTCTGTCAAAGCTATTAGCATTGTGGGAGCACCGTCCCGATTCTGAATTGGAACCAGGGAGGGGAAAAAACAAATCGTAACACTGTTTAGATGAAGCAGGAGCAGGGGATCGCTTTAAATTAAAGCTAGACTCAGAAGGGGAAAAACTCAATGAAAAGTCCTTCCTTTGAGAAGTTTGAGTAAAGGGGTGACTCAACAAAAACTTGCCTCTTTTGGGTAGGAGTAGAGGTAGACTCAAACATAGGAGGATGGGGGGTCTCTGGAGAGAAATTAAAGCCCTGCTTTTTGCTTGGACGAGTGGGGGAACACTCAGGAAACTCTCCCTGATCCTGTAACTCAAAAGGTACATCTCCACGCTCTAGGCTTGCTGACGGCCTCCAAAGAAATTGTGGCTGGCTTGAATTAGAAAGCTGGGGACTACAGCTGATTGCCAAGCCACCTTCCTTGTCTCCCCCTTGGGATAAGTGGGTGGGGGAAGACATGGAATTGCCCTGAGTGGTATCACCTTGTAAATCTTGAAACTCCGTTACCCTATGTCTAAGATGGTCGGCGTGTCGCCACCATAACAAACCAGTACCTGTTTTGAACTGGTAGGATACTGGTCCTGTTTGTTCCACCACAACCCCTGGAACCCATGCTGTTCCTGCAGCCACATAGTTCCGACAGTGCACCGGATCTCCAGCTGCACAGGATCTCCCCTATCCTCCAACCTGGAAGAGACCGGTCTCCTGTGCATTAAAAGCTCGGCTGGAGATGGCCCTGAGGCCTGGGGGATTGTCCAATAGAAAAGGAGAAATTGCCAAAGCTGCAAATCAATGTCCCCCTGACCCATGCAGTGAAGAGCCTCTTTTGTAGTGCGGACTTGATGTTCCACCTGACCATTGGTGGCAGGGTGGAATGGAGCAGACGTTACATGCCGAATAGCATTTCTTTCAAGGAATGCCTGGAATTCGGAAGAGGTGAAAGTTGTGGCATTGTTGGACATGAGCACGTTCAGCAGTCCGAAACAGCTGAACAGCTTCCGAAACTGTATAATGGTGACAGCTGAGGAGGTACTGGGCATAGGAATAACCTCCAACCATTTTGAAAATGAGTCGACCACCAATAAGAAGAGTGTGCTTCGGAACAGACCAGCAAAATCAATGTGTATTCGCGACCAGGGTCCGCGGGCAGTGTCCCATTCCTGGGAGGGAAGTCGGGATTCTTTGGGTCAAGAACACTGGCAACTTTGGCAAGTGCCCACTAATTGTTCAATGTCTTGGTCTACCTGGGGCCACCAAAAATAGCTCCAAGACAAAGACTTAGAGCACACAATTCCTGGGTGGCTAATGTGTAGGAGCCTGAGTACCTTGGAGCGTAACACAGCAGTAAGCAACCTTTCGAGTGAAAGCTCGAACTGCTTCCTAAAGAACGCTTTGAACTCCTCAGCAGGAAGAGTTGGCGGCCACCCTTTTCTGACCCAAGAAATCACCTGTGACAAAAGTTTGTCTTTTGCGGACGCCTTGGCTATGTCCGAAGGCACAATGTGGGGTGAATCGAGAGATTCGATCATCAGCACCTGATGATCTTGTTTGACCTCACAGTCGGGTTCCCCCAGGTCTGGCAAAGGAGACCTTGAAAGAGCGTCAGCATGGCTGATGTCCTTTCCCAGGCGGTGAATCAGAGTGAACTGATATTCATTTAAGAAAATGGCCCAACATAACATGCGGGGGAGGGGGGGAACAACAAAATTTGAGAAGTGGGCTTCGAAGTAACAAAAATCCCTAACAACGATCTATGGTCAGTTAAGATTATGAATTCCCTGCCATACAAGAAGTTGTGGAACTTCTTTGTCCCAGCAACTATGGCCAGAGCTTCCCAGTCAGTCTGGGCATAGTTGCGCTCAGCTTTAGATAGGGATCTCGAATAGAATGCAATCGGGGCTTCCTTCCCATTTTTGAGGGAGTGACAGAGGACAGCCCCCACCCCCACTGGTGAAGCATCACACACAAGGACTACAGGTTTCTTTGGATCAAAGTGAGTTAAGACTGCTTCAGAAGACAGAAGCTCTTTTAACTCACAGAATGCTCTTCCTGACTTTGCCCCCACTGCCAAACTCCATCTTTTTAAAGTAAATGATGCAGCGGCTCTGCTACGGATGCCTTCCTGGGCAGGAAGGAGTGATAAAAGTTAAGCAGGCCCAGGAAAGATTGCAGCTCAGGCTTGGCAGTTGGTCGGGGGGCATCGCGTACAGCAGCAACCTTTGAATCAGAGGGCTTAATTCCCTCAGAAGTTATCTTAAACCCCAAGAACTCCATTCACTTGCATGGAAAACACATTTGTCTTTTCTAAGACGTAACCCAGCATTCTTGAAAACCTGCAATACCCGGTCCAACCTTTTTGCAAGCTCAGACTCACTCTCCGCAGTAATAAGCACATCATCAAAGTAGAGGAGGACCCTGGGGACATCCTTCAACAGACATTCAACCAGCGATTGAAAAATGTCGGGGGCTGCATTTACCCCAAACTGTAGGTGAGTCACCTTAAAGGCTCCCTTGTGAGTAATAATTGTCTGAGCCGCAGTAGCAGCAGGCATAACTGAAAGCTGCTGATAGGCTTGCGCTAAATATATCTTAGCGAAGCACTTTCCCCCATGTAAAGCAACCAATAAGTGTCTCACTACCAGCACCGGATATGCATTAGGCCTGATGGCCTTGTTAATCGTACATTTATAGTCAGCACAAATCCTGACCTCCCCAGTAGATTTAATAGCAGTCACTATTGACATCTCCCATTCTGCAGAGTCCACTGGAACCAATATACCCTGACCCACAAGGTTGTCTAGCTCAGTCTCGATCTTGTCCTTCAGTGCAAACGGCACACGACGAGGCTTGAGACGAATAGGCTGCACAGTCGGGTCAAGGTCAAAAGAAACGGGGGGCCCTACGTAGTTTCCAAGTCCCGGGTGCACGTTACAAACGTCCTGCACCAGGTCAGATTTGACTGCATTGATGCCAGACAGTCTAATAACTAGTGGTTCAAACCATTGAACCCCAAGCAAGCAGTTTGTGCCTTGTTTGACCACTATGAGAGGTAGTCTCATTGCAATGTTTTTGAACTTAATTGCAAAATCCCCCACCCCCAGAACTGGGATCTAGCAACCCTGCACATCACGGAGGGATGTCTTGTTTGGGCGCAAATTGTTGGGGGGGGGGGATCCGCAGGAACTCCTTCTGGGGCAAGATGGAATAGAACATACCCAAATCCACCTCCATCTTGACTGGAACGTCCTGCAGCTGGACCTCCATGAAGAAAGGATGGGACACACTGGAGCATACCTGACAAGTATCCAATTTTTCCCGGGGAAACCCCTTATTTTTACCCCTCTTCCCGCCCCCTCCCGTTTTATTAATTTCCCCATAATATCCCTTATTTTTTTAAAAAAAAATCCTGACCTGAGCCCTCACAGGCGAAGCTGCAGTATGTTTTTCCAGCCACCAGAGGACACTGTGTGGCAGGCTTTTCGCTTGTGGAAGGGGAGATAGAGAAGGTGGGGGTGCGTTCAGTATTTTCTCTTTCATTTTCCTCCTGCCACATGGCCAATCTGGAGGCTGCTTCGTTTTTGCTGCTGAGCTGTTCTGAGCCACCATGCTGGGAGGGACGGGAGTCTACTCTAGAGGTGAGCGATATTTCATACATGCAGGGGCAAATCAGCTCTTGGTCTGGGGGCAGAGACCTCTCTCACTCTCATTCTTTATTGAGCTGTTTCTGCCCTGCCTCCTGACTAGAGGCTTCCATTTCTAGAGTTAACTTGGGAGGGTTGGGGTGGGTGGGATGGTGCTTGATCACTATATGAGAGAGAGAGAGAGAGAGAGAGAGAGGAGGGGTTCCATTTCTGTTCTAGAGTTAACTTGGGAGAGGTGGGGTGGGGGTGTGGGGGATGGTTCTTGATCACTATATGCTAAAGGTAAAGGTTTCCCTTGCTCAAAAGCCAGTTTTATCTAGAGTGCCAAGGTTTGCCATCACAGTCATAGATTCCTACAGCGGCCAATTTTTACAGCAAGAAGCTGCTTTTTGTACGAGAGAGCAGATCCAAAATACACGGGGAGAATTATCAGAGCTCATAGATCCAGTTTGCTTGCACGGTTGTGTAAGGGGATCTGAGTTAGGTAAAGGTAAAGGGTCGCCCTTGCTCAAAAGCCAATCGTATCCAACTCTAGGGTTCAGTGCTCATCTCTGTTTCAAAGCCGAAGAGCCAGCGTTGTCTGCATCTGCAGACATTTCCGTGGTCATATGGCAGGCATGACTAGACACCAGAGCACACGGAAGGCTGTTACCTTCCCACCAAAGTGGTCCCTATTTATCTACTTGCAATTTTTTGCTTTCGAACTGCTAGGATGGCAGGAGCTGCGACAAAGACGGGAGCTCATTCTGTCCTGCAGTACTCGGGAATCGAACTGCTGACCTTCTGCCTCCCAGTCAGCATCTTAGTCACTTAAGCCACTGAGTAAACAAGAAAGAAAACAAAACAAATGTCCCCCAAGAAAATGGGGAAAGGGTTCTTTGGCCCACACAGCTTTGTGCCCATTGCATCTACAATACCATCTAGCCATCTTATTTTTGGCCACCCCCTTCTTTTGTCCTCCACCTTTCCCAGCATCAAGGCTTTCTCAAGTGAATCCTCTCTTCTCATTTGATGTCCAAAGTACTTTAGCGTCGTGTTTACTATTTGACCTTTAATGAGCAGTCATGGTTGATTTCTTCTAGGATCGACCTATTTGTAACACCACATTTCAAAGGCATCTATTTTTCTGCGCTCAGCTTTCCTAATGGTCCAGCTCTCACACCCATACATTACCACCGGGAATACCATTGCTTTGACTATGCAATTTTTTGTTTGCAAGGTGATTTAATTTAATTTAATTTAATAGTCATATTTATATATGTCGCCCACTCAGGCAGAACCCGACTCAGGGCGGCATTACAACAAGTTCTAAAAACACATAAAAACACTTTAAAAGACCCATGTCCCACCAACTTTAAAAAGCCCATATCCCACCCACCCATCCCACCCACTATAAAAAGAAGAAGAGAGAGTTCTTAATTGTTTACATAAGCCAGCAGGTGGGGACCATGTTCCCATTAGGGCCCCACACCTGCCCTCCCAGCCAGGTCTTCAATCCTTTCCTGAAGGGCAGCAATTCTCTTTGAAGTCTTAGTTCTGTTGGCAGGAGGTTCCAGAGGGTTGGTGCCCTCCTTCGGGTGCTGGATAGATGTGCACCCCTAGCTGATGGCACTATTAGAGAGCCTCTCCGGTCCGCTCTGGTTGGACGGGCAGACACTCTTGGGATGATGTGGTCTCTAAGGTATCCTGGCCCACTGCCATATAGGGCTTTAAAGGTCAAAACCAGCACCTTGAATTGCACCCGGAGACAAACTGGTAACCAGTGCAGCTCCCGAAATAGCGGTGAGGCATGGGCATATCGCCCACATCCCATCACCACCCGGGCTGCCGCATTCTGGACCAGCTGCAGCCTCCGAATGGTCGTCAAGGACAGCCCCATGTAGAACGCATTACAATAATCTAGTCGGGAAGTGACCAGCGCATGGGTGACCATAAGCAAGGAGCCCCAGTCCAGGAGCGTGCGCAACTGGCGAATCACCCGAAGTTGGGCAAAAGCCATCCTGGCCACAGCCGCTACCTGTTCTTCTAGCAGCAGCCGCGAGTCCAGAAGGACCCCCAAGTTGCACACTGGGTCTGCCTGGGGCAAAACAGCCCCATCCAGTGCCAAAGATGGTAGCTCCCTGGATAACACGTGGCCCCCTATCCACAGCCACTCTGTCTTGCTGGGATTCAGACGAAGCCCGTTGGCCCCCATCCAGACCCCAATGGCCTCCAGGCATCCGGATAGGATTTCAACAGCATCACTGGGGTGCACACGGGCCGAGATGTACAACTAGGTGTCATCCGCGTACTGATGGTACCGCACCCCGTGGGAACGAATGATCTCACCCAGTGGCTTCATGTAGATGTTAAATAGGAGAGGTGAGAGCACCGAGCCCTGAGGCACCCCATACTTGAGGAGCCTAGGGCTTGACTTCTCACTCTCTAACCACACTGACTGGGTACGGCCCTCCAGAAAAGAGGAAAACCAGGACGACACGGTGCCCTGGATCCCCAGTCCTTTGAGCCGTTCCAGAAGGATACCGTGGTTGACGGTATCGAAGGCCGCTGAGAGGTCAAGAAGAGCAAGGACGGATGGATAACCCCCGTCCCGCTCCCACCAGAGATCATCCATCAGTGCGACCAATGCCGTCTCCGTACCATACCCGGGCCTGAATCCTGATTGAAAGGGTCTAGATAATCCGCTTCCTCCAGGACACTCTGCAGCTGGCGTGCCACCGCCTTCTCCAATACCTTGCCCAGAAAGGGCAGGTTGGAAACCGGCCTGTAGTTGTTAAGGACAGCTGGGTCAAGGGATATTTTCTTCAGGAGGGGGTGAACCAAAGCATGTTTTAGTGGTGCAGGAAATACCCCCTCCTGTAATGAAGCATTTATTATCGCCCCGACCCAGCCACCTGTCACCACCTTGGAGGCTTTCACCAACCAGGTGGGACAGGGGTCCAAAGGACATGTAGTGGCATGCACAGCTGCAAGGAGCCTGTCCACTTCATCAGGGACAACAGGATCAAACCGATCCCAGATCGTACAGCAAGACTGTGCTCCGGTGCCCCCCCCCCAACCCTCCCCATTCACGCCGGGATTCAGCCCTGAATGAATCCGATCAATTTTCTCCACCAGATGGTCAGCAAAGTCCTCAGCCGAACCCTGAGAACCGGGCACCGATCTCCCCTTACCGAGGAGGGACCTGGTTACCCAGAACAGGGCAGCTGGGCGATTATCAGCGGAGGCAATAAGGGTGGTGAAGTATTGCCGCCTCACCACCCCCATCGCCACTAGGTAGGCCCTAATAGCAGCTCTAGCTAGTGTCCAATCAGAGTCATCCTGGGTCTTCACCCAGCGGCGCTCTAGGCGTCTCTTTGCCCGTTTGAGTTCCCGCAGTTCATCCGTGAACCACGGGGATGACCTAACCCCACGGGTGCGGAGAGGCCCCAGTGGCGCGATTTCATCCAAGGCTGCTGTTGCCATCGTGTTCCACAGGTCGACAAGTGCCTCGGGTGAATCGTGTAGCCAATCCAGAGGAACATCCCCCAGTTCCCTCTGGAATCCATCTGGATCCATTAGTCGCCGAGGGCGGGCCATTTTAATAGGCCCTGCCTCCCTACAATGAAGTGTCGCCCCCAGAAAGTCAAGAGTCACCAGATAGTGATCTGACCATGGCACAGGTGAGATGACTAAGTCCTGTAATCTCAGATCACTCTGCCACTGCTCCGACAAGAAAACTAAGTCTGGCGTGTGACCACTGCCCCTGGTCGGACCCCGAACTACCTGATTCAGGCCCATGGCTGCCATGGAAGCCATCCCCAATGAAGGCAAATTGAAGTCCCCCAAAACCATAAGCCTCGGGAACTCCAACGCCAGCATCGAGGCTGCTTCGAGGAGCTCAGGCAGGGCATCCCTTACCCTGCAAGGGGGCAGCTACAGGAGTAAGATCCCCAACTGACCCTTGGGGCCCAACCGTAGAAGCAGGGCCTCACAACCAGACACTTGTGGAGCAGTGGCCCTAGCAATTCCCAAAGACTCCCTGGCAACAATGGTGACACCACCGCCCCTCCCCTCACCTCTAGGCTGGTGCCAAATACCAAACGCAGCTGGACACATGTCCGAAAGAGGAACTCCATCCTCAGGTATCAGCCAGGTTCCGGTGATGCATGCCAAGTCGGCCCGCTCCCCCTGGATAGAATCTTGGATCAGGGGATCCTCTACTTTTAACTATGTTCCCCAGGTTTCTCATAGCTTGTTTCCCAAGCATCAGTCACCTTTTTATTTCACGGCTTCAATCACCATCTGCAGAGATCTTTGATCCTAAGAAAGTAAAATCTGCCAGTCGTATCCAACTCTACGGTGCAGTGGTCATCTCCATTTACAAACTAGAGCCCAGCAAGTCACATAGCTATATTTGGCCATGCCCACAAATTTGGCCACACCCATAATTTCCCTTATTTACAAATCCAAAACTTGACAGGTATGCACTGGAGACATGACTGACAAGCGGCTCCGCAGCAGAAATTTTATAGATGGACGCTCCCATTCACCTAGTTCAGAGACTGCTTCTGGCGCTGCCTGCAGACTTTTGCAATGTGGCCCCTTTTTCCACAGTGGTGGCAGTCAGCATTTTAGAATGGACACTTTTGGCGGCCATGCCTTCCTCCGCAGCCATCACGCCTCCACTGGGCCCTCTTGACGGTGTGCTTGTCTGCCTTCCTTTTCTGGACCTTCCGGACCTCACCTTCCTCATCGCTGGACCCGGATCCCGACGTAAACATGGACGCCGGCGATGCAGAAGATGAAGATGAACGGGGCGATGAGCAGCGGTGGGCCTATATGGCAGACTCCGAAACCCCGGAGGCGATAGGCCAGGGCTTGAAGGATTTGATGCCAGACCGCGCTGCCTCAGACGCCAACGCCTCTCTCAGGACCGACTTGAACATTAGGACGTCCCTGGTCATAAGCTGGCGTTGCGTCTCCTTGTCCCTTAGGCCAGCGAGCAGGCTGTCATGGAGCGCCTCTTCCTAGTTGTCCCACTGGCATGGGGCAGCAGCCAACCACAGCACGGCGGCGAAGTCTGCAACGGATTCCCCGGGGCATTGGTCTCGCCTGTGGAACACCACCCGGGCTAGGAAGATGGATACCTTGGTCTGGAAATGGTTCTGGAGAGCAGCAAGGATGTCCACGAGGGGAACTGCATCGATGTCCCGGGGCATCACCAAATGAATGGTGAGTTCGAGAGTGGCCAGGCCATATTTGGAGAGGAAGCAGGATCTCTTCTGGCTCTTGTCGATGATGCCTTCGGCCGCCATTGCATGCTGAAACTGCCGTTCATAGAGATTCCATCTCTCCGGCATGGCCACATCGAAGGGATCAACGGAAGATTTATGGGAAGCCATATCCCACCTTGGTCGCCAATTTGATGTTCGGGAATTGAAGAGAAGCAGCCAGCATAACAGGGCCAAACACAACTTTATTGTAAGCAACCCAAACATGAACAGTGATGGCGCAGCAGCACTTTACATACAATATACAATGGATACATTCGGGCGGGAAACAACAGGATTGGTTGGGAGAGAAGTGGGGTGATCGTGGGGTGACTGGAGACTGAGGAGACTTCGCGCGTCTCGTAAGAAAGGGCAGGAATGCAAATCCCGCGATAGCTGAGCACCATGAAGAAGACAAAATGGAGGATCACCCCGATCCCACAATAATAATTACAATCTGTTTAAAGCAATATTTCTGTTACATACACAACAGTGTCAGAGGGCAACTAGCAAGCGAGGGGTCAAGCAAAGGGTCAAGGAGAGGGGTGACGGAGATGATCTGGTGGGAGAGATAGGCAGGGAGTTCATGACTAGGGAAGCAGCCCTGTGGATCTTGATAAGGGGCTTGCGCCTAGGATGCACTTATCAGCTTGGTCCAGGAGATATCCGGAGGTTCGGAGTCATGCCTTTGGGCACGACTCCCAGGTCGTGTGGGCCGCATGACGTGTCCTTCTCCTGGTGGCTTACGGCAATTCTTGGGGTGAGCTAGGAATACTTTGGGGGTGAAGGCTGAGCCATTCCTACAAGCCACCGCAGTCCCTTATCTATTTAAGCACAAATCAACTAAACTCCAAAATTTTCTATCCTTTGCCTTCTGTTTTCATCTCTGGCCGAACAGCTTTACCATCGGCTTGTTCTATCATTTTCGGGGGCTGCCTGGTGGTCCCTTTTGTGGACCCTTGGTATCCAGTCTGTTAGCCGACAGGTCCATCTGTTATTTATTATTATTTATTTTTCCAATTTGGGTCCCGCCTTCCCTCCCTGCTCCACCGGGAGGGATAAAGGGCCGGGGGCCGCCGGGGCCAGGCCGAAGACCGCCGCCCAGTGCGCCGCGCAGCTGCGAGGGGTC
This sequence comes from Bradypodion ventrale, assembly GCA_035047345.1. Classification (NCBI taxonomy): domain Eukaryota; kingdom Metazoa; phylum Chordata; class Lepidosauria; order Squamata; family Chamaeleonidae; genus Bradypodion; species Bradypodion ventrale. The sequence goes on from JAWDJE010000004.1 coordinate 120,965,455, forward strand.
CCGCCTTCCCTCCCTGCTCCACCGGGAGGGATAAAGGGCCGGGGGCCGCCGGGGCCAGGCCGAAGACTGCCGCCCAGAGCGCCGCGCAGCTGCGAGGGGTCCCGCCTTCCCTCCCTGCTCCACCGGGAGGGATAAAGGGCCGGGGGCCGCCGGGGCCAGGCCGAAGACCGCCGCCCAGAGCGCCGCGCAGCTGCGAGGGGTCCCGCCTTCCCTCCCTGCTCCACCGGGAGGGATAAAGGGCCGGGGGCCGCCGGGGCCAGGCCGAAGACCGCCGCCCAGAGCGCCGCGCAGCTGTGAGGGGTCCCGCCTTCCCTCCCTGCTCCACCGGGAGGGATAAAGAGCCGGGGGCCGCCGGGGCTAGGCCGAAGACCGCCGCCCAGAGCGCCGCACAGCTGCGAGGGGTCCCGCCTTCCCTCCCTGCTCCACCGGGAGGGATAAAGGGCCGGGGGCCGCCAGGGTCATTCAGTGGAACTGTTGAGCTGATGGCTCCATTACCTGTGGAATTTTGTCCTTTGCAATTTTGGTATTTTTGATATTGTATGCTTTGATTATTGATTATATTGTTGTTTAATGAATATATTGTAATGTATTGTGATATATTGTATTTTTTTGTGGGATTGTTATGCTGTATTACTGTGTTGTATTCCTATCTTGTAAACCGCATTGAGTCGGTCCTTGGGCTGAGAATTGCGGTATATAAATTTAAAAAATAAATAAATAAATAAATAAATAAAAACAGCACAGCAGTCCAAAACATTAAAAACCCATTAAAAAACCAGTTCTAAAAAAGCTACAAAGATTACGAGGACGAGGATTAAAAAGAGTGATTAAAAAGAGTGAGGGAGGGATATTGCTATCATTTTATCAGCCAGCAGGTGGGGGTCACCACATCACCGGTGCCCCGCACCTGCTTTGTCAGCCAGGTTTTTACTTCTTTCCTGAAGGGCAGCAACTCTGTCTGGAGTCGTAGCTCAATTGGCAGGAGGTTCCATAGGGCCGGAGCAGACACAGAGAAGGCCCTCCTTCTGGCGCTAGAGAGGCAAGCCTCTCTAGCAGATGGCACAATAAGAGAGCCTCTCCGGTCCGCTCCGGTGGGATGGACAGATGTTCTCGGGGTGACAAGGTCTCTGAAGTATCCTGGCCCACTACCATGTAGGGCTTTAAAGGTCATTACCAGCACCTTGAATTCCACCCGGAGGCAAACTGGTAGCCAGTGCTATCCTTTAGGTGGGTGATATGGCCTACCCATCTTCTTTTTGCCACATTGACCACATCATGCAATCCAGTTCTTTGGTGTAATTCCTTATTGCTGACCTTATCCTTGATTGTTACTCTGCACAGCTGTCTTTCCATTGCTCTTTGGGGTACCACCAGTTTTCTTCCTCTGGTTTTGTTATTGCCCATGTTTCCGATGCATACAACAGTGGTGATAACACTGTCGCATTGAATACATTTGCCCTGATATTCATCGGCATACTGTCATCTGTTAGCAGCCCCAACCCATATAATTGTTTCTGGGCACTTATCTTCTCTTCCCTTGAGGTCTATTTTTTCTTTCCTTTTCTGAATTATTTTTACTGCTGTCTGCTGTTAGTGGACTCAAGAAAGAAAACATCAGTACTCATCTCTGTTTATAGCCAAAGAGACAGCACTGTCTGCGTTTGTAGATATTTCTGTGGCCATATGGCAGGCATGCCTCAACACAGGAGGGCACGGAACACTGTTTACCTTCCCACCAAAGTGGTACCTATTTATTTACTTGCAATTTCTTGCTTTTAAACTGCTAGGTTGGCAGGAGCTGGGACAGAGATGGTAGCTCACTCTGTCATGCAGTACTCAGGTCTCAGACTCCGACCTTCCAGTCTTCAAGTTCAGCATCTTAACCACTAAGCCACCACAGTCACTTACACTGTGTTAATTTATAGAATAAGAGCTCAGCCAGTGTTTAAACTATATTAAACAATAAACTGTAAGTGTCCAAAAATATTCTGGTAAAAAGTATATTGAATGAATAAATATTTCAAAAAGAAACTGAAATGAAATGTTCACCCATTTGCCCTGGCCAGATTCGACAGGCACAGCTATTCTCATCATGCAGATTAAGTTGTACTTGCTTGCCATACAAAAGTTGAAGGTGAGAAGTGGCAAACTTAATTCAGAGTTGCCATAGTTGGTCATTCAGGGATTCAAACTCAGATTTAAACACTACAGTTTGGAGCCTGGATGGACATGTCTTGTCTACCTGTCTATCTCTCCCACACCCACACACCCAAGTATGTTCCATTCCAAACTTTAAAAAATCTTTGGGAAATTCTGATTAAAAAGTGAACTAAAATGAATATGGCTCTGCACCCATCTATGCAATCACACTCCCTGCCATGAAACTGGGGCTTCCTGTGTCACGATGCATGAAGATCATGATGCCAGTAGACTGCTTCAAGCCTTTCCAACGTATGATCCCACTCATCTAATTGCTCATTATTCGGTCCCCAACTGGGAGCTCAGGAAACCTTCTGTTCCTGTAGACAGCACAAGGTGAGCTGAGTGTTGATCAACACTGGGCAAGTGAAAGGCTTTGGAAAGTTACTTGGTGTGTGTGTGTGTGTGGGGGGGGGGGCCTTCAGTGCCAAAAATTCCCAAACCAGCAGGGCAAGTGAACATGGTTGTATGATTTTTGGAGTTGTCTTCTAAAAGGGTAAGTTGTCTAAACTCCAGAAAGACCAACTAAGTGGCTCTTATTAAATGGGTCATGGGACTGTGGTGGTTTAGTGGTTAAGATGCTTAACTTGATGAATGAAAGGTCAGGAGGTCAGCAGTTCAAGACCCTGAGTGCTGCATGATGGAGTGAGCCTCTGTCTCTGTCCCAGCTCTTACCAATCAAGCAGTTCGAAAGCAAGATAAATAGGTACCACTTCGGCGGGAAGGTAAACAGCATTCCGAGCATTCCAGTGCCTAGTCATGCCTGCCACAAGTCCACAGAAACGTCTTCGGATGCAGACAGTGCTGGCTCTTTAGGTATGAACAGAGATGAGCACTGAACCCTAGAGTCAGATACGTCAGGCTTTATAGCAAGGTAACCTTTATCTTTAGCTAAATGGGTCACAAATTGTGTAACTTTTGGTTATGGTAAAGAACATAGGAGTCTTATGGTCTAAGCAGAGGGGGCACCTAATCCTGCCATTCTTAGATGAACTACCTTTATACTGTAGACTCTTATTAGTAAGGGGCATTCAGTTGTATTCTTACATCCTTTATTCTGACACCTTCTCAAAGGAAGCCTGCTGAGAACCTGGTATCACCTCTCAGTAGGCAGCAGGTAGAATACAGATATCTTTATCCTTTAAAAAAAAAGCATACGTGTGAGAATAAAATTGACAGGTAGCGTTGGTTATGTTGGTAGTTCAGGTGCAGCCGTGTAGACAGTAGAGATGTTTTGTTCCCTTCTGATGTGCTCAAATGAAATATTTGTACAATGTGTCTGCACAAAACTTAAAGAGTGTTTGGTGCCTTTTACTGTTAAGGAGAGATGTGACTTTGCTATTAATTCAGTTTGCAAAATGAAAGTGATACTGGAGCCCACTGTACTTGGATGGAACTTCTGAACCACAACGGTGACAGCAAAAAAGTGTTTTGTGTTTGTTGTTTACTGCACGCTAAAGGGATGAAATGTCTTTGCTGTCATTACAGCTTGTGATTTTTCTGCAGTGAAGTTAAAAATGAAGGAGAGAGAGTGTTTGTGCCCAATATGTATAGAAAAACCTTCAAACAACAGTATTTATTATACATGTATGTAATGTATAGACTTACAGCTTTGCTGTCACCACTATATGGTGTATTCTGGAAGAAATACAAGGACACTAATATCTTGGATGCCACAACACATCTCAACAACCCAGCTATTGGCTAGGTCATAATAGGATTCCCTTGTTCAGGAAGCCACATACCAATCCAATGGAAGTTGTAGCAAACCTGGATGAACATCTGTTGAGTCCGAAGGTAATTAGCAACATGACAACAATTTCGGGGTTAACATCAGTGATTTATTATTAGCTCCTGCTAGATCATTGGAACTATTTGGACCGGGGGGGGGGGGGGGGGAGGACGAGGTAGCAACTTATATACACAGCTAACGGCAGTTACAGTGATACATTTGCCTGGGCTTTTGCTAACGCGGGAAACCTGTGTTAAAACAATCAGAGTACATTGATAACATATGAATGTGGCGCCTAACAGAAAAGGTGTGCTGTTACAGCAGAATTAAAGCAATATACCATTTGGACACAACAACATCCCAAGCTTTATATTTAAGAATGTGAGCTGTGGACACTTCACCCAATAATGACAGGCAGACCCATTTAGACCTCTCTGAACAGTGGATGGTGATGACGATGACATTGTGGGTGATAGCAATGAAATCAAATCATCCCCCTTTCCCCCCATTATGCAATCAGATGTAATGTAAAGGAAACAAAATATTTCATACTACATTCTTTCACCCAAATCTTTTTTTTTGAAAGAATTCTCTGTGTATTTCTGTGTAAAGCTACATCAGTATAGCTACGTTAACTGCTCTGTTCTTTATTTGAAGAAGCAATTATCAGGTTCGATCCCCCTAGCCTGATTTATTTTAATACACAAGGTTTCCTGGTCCAAAGATGTTATATGCCTGCTTGCACACAGGGTGGCAGACCTTGTAACAAGCAATAAACTCAGGATGAATTTCAATTTTTTAAAAAATAGAAAAGCATGCTCTAAAAATAAAATAAAAAGACAGTCAGGAATTTTGGACCAAGCCATTCATCATCAGGTTGTCTACACTCGAAAAAGACATGAAGAAGTTGTCTGTATCAGGTGTTTATCCTAGATTAGAGCTGGTCTGAGGCGTTAGTTACATGCATCTGATCAGCTGAGTTTGCATTAGTACTTGCAGTGCTCTTGCTTCTGCCCGATATAATTTGCATTGACATCATTGTGGCAGAAGCAGTGTAGCAGATGATGATAACACTCCAAGTTACAGGTTTCCCTGCGGGTATTTTCCATGTTACACCAAGATGTTTGGATGTCAGTCCTACCAATCCAACACATGAACTATTATCTCCCGCCCCACACACACATCTTTCTAAGTTGCAGAATAGAAGTCTGCAAGTTTGTTGGGTTCTTTTCTGGCTTTTTCTTTCCTTAAGGCTCTACAATTCTTATGAATTCTGAAAGCCATAAGGCATTACAATTGCATTTCTCACTATCAGTTCTGATATATGTGTTTCTCATTCACACTTTCTAAAATTATTATAGAAAATGAATCGAGCATTCACTTTTCCCACTGAGAAACAAAAGGAGAGATTTTTTTTTAAAAAAAATACTTTTGGATTATTTGGGGGTGGGAGAATGACCCTATAAGAAAGACCAAACTCTAGATCACAGTTAGATAGGAAGGCGGTCCTGGACTGATTCAGGTTGATTGAACATTGCTTATGGCAGTGATGTTGCTGTTGTCATTCACATTGAATATTTAATTATCCCAGGCAATTTTCAAAACAAGAGTTCATATTGTACCTCAAGTGGCTATAATTATCACCAGACTCCAAAGCCATCTACCCTTCTCTGTCATCCACACCACCTTCTTCCCTGCCTTAAAAAATAGTAAGGTAACCAGCATCCCACTGAACTGATAAAACAACTTGTGAAACCACAGTGCTTATCTGATGTAGCACTGAACTGGAAAACCATAGTTTTAAAGATGGTTCATAGTTTTGGAAAATGAGAAACCAGAGGTACTCCCTTGAGAGGAATGTTCCCCTTGTACTGGTCTGCTCTTTGGTGTAGCATGGTAAGACAGTACAACAGAAACATCCCCATCAAGGGAACACCTTTAGTCTCTGCTTTGATCAATTATTTATTAGGCTTCCCGACTTTAGCGCTATGTGACCTAAACACTGCAGTTCCACAACATTGGTAATCATACATTAGACTCCATCGCAAAACATGAGTTGAACTGCAGTGAAACTACACCACTCGACAGTATGACTAGCTATAGGCATGTGGATACCAAAGCACTGCTATGCCTCTGAATGAGGTTGTTTTGCCCAAATGCCCAGTTTGTAGAAATCACTCCCAATAGGATCATTTTATTGCACCATTTATTAAACCATTTTTGTTTTGCTGTTGATTTTGGTGTGTGTTCATTTCCCAAGGTTTCCTTGCTCGAAAGCCAGTCGTATCTGACTCTAGGGTTCAGTGCTAATCTCCGTTTCAAAGCCAAAGAGCTAGCGCTGTCTGCTTCTGCAGACATTTCCGTGGTCATGTGGCAGGCATGACTAGACACCGGAATGCACGGAACGCTGTTTACTTTCCCACCGAAGTGGTCCCTATTTATCTACTTGCAATTTCTTGCTTTTGAACTGCTAGATTGGCAGGAGCTGGAACAAAGATGGGAGCTCATTCCGCCCTGCAGTACTCGGGAACCGAACTGCTGATCTTCCACCTCCCAGTCAGCATCTTAGTCACTTGAGCCACTGCAGTCCCTGTTCATTTCCCAACATGTCTGCTGTTTTAAGATTTGTTTAAATTCTGTTTTCTTAGTCTGTGGATTTTATAGGTTGCATATTGTTTACCAAATACTGCGAGCCCCTTGGGGCTTCTATGATGCCCCAAAAGGTAGGATATAATAATCAATAAAATATTCAGGTTTCTAAATCTCACAAGAAATGTATACATAGAGGGCAGGATACTTTTTAAAGTTTTCCCACCCAACTGGGAGTACTGTAGAGATAAAACAAGGGAAAGGCGTCAACATGCTTTGTCCTCCCCATTCAGGCATTTATAATTGTTTGATGATGCAAAACAAAAAACTTAAAAACAAAAACCTGCAGCTGTCCACAAAAGGCTGACAGGCCCATATTGGGCTGATTAATAAGATAAATCTTCATTGTCATTGTCCCCTTGCGGGAACAACGAAATTTCTCGGTTGCTATATATCAACTCGAATAAGGCATACCCCTTAATTTAAAACAGCTACAGAAACACCAATTAAGATAGTATCATATAGTACAATTTTAAATTTTTAAAATTCCAAAATTTTGAAATTTAAACATTTAAAAATTCAGAAATTTAAAAATCTAAAAAATTTTAAAAATATAAGATGACTTCAGAGTCCAGAGTTTCCATTTACGGCCAAAATTGCTCTGGAGAAGAAGCTGTTCTTGAGATGGCTCATTTTTACCTTCATTGTTCTATATCTCAGTCCCGATGGCAGAAGCTCCAAGAAGCAGTGACTAGGATGTGATAGGTCTCCTACTATAGCTAATGCTTTTCTGTGGCACCTGATGGTGTAAATTTGTTCTAAAGTGGAGAGAGGACAGCCGATGATACTCTCCGCTGTTTTAATAATTCTGTGCAACATTATCCTATCCAGATGAGTACTACTCCCATACCACACACATAAGCCATAAGTGAGCAAGCTCTCACTAGCGCAGCGATAGAAGGCAAGCAGCAGCTTTTGCGGAAGATGGTTCTTCCTTAGAATTCTCAAAAAATACAGTCTCTGCTGCGACTTCTTCGCAAGCCCCCTTGTGTTGGCACTCCAGGACAGATCCTCCTTATCTCAATGCCCAGAAATCTGAACGTCGCTACCCTCTCCACACAGGTTCCGTCAATCAAAAGTGGCTGGACATCGGTTCTCTGCCTCCTAAAATCCACCACAAGCTCCTTTGTTTTCTTTATGTTGAGGAGCAGATTATTAGTTCTACACCATTATTGGTTCTACACCAGTTTATGCCTCTGTCTCTGTCCTTATTTTTTAAATTGGTCCTCATAAATGTTTATCAAGAAAATGTGCTACCTATTAACTCCAAACTGATTTGTGCTACAGGGTGTGATAGGAACCTCAGCCTTTGTTTAAAATCTATTGTAGAGAGTCTCCTTTAGGCTGAAATAAAGACATTATGTGGAACACTCCTTTTGTACTTTAAATGGAGACTGTTTTGCTCACAGAAACATTTTATAATGAGAATTGAGAAAGGCTTTGTCCAACGCGGTTTTAGGAAGCCTGCGCTCTAATGCTTGAGAACCTTAAACTTGAAAGGGCATGAAGTTAACTGAAATAAATACCTGTGACAATTTTCACACACATTTGAGTGACAGAAGCTCACATATGAGTGAATTTTAATATAAAAATAGCAGTATTCTCTCTTTTTAAAAATAATCTAACAACACTTATAACATCTGAAATGCAAGTATCTAGTCGGGAACAATGCTTGGCCTCCATCTGATTGCTTGATCAAGCAGCACTAAGTTTCCAGTGTCAATTAATGGAAATCAATTACAGCCCATTGCTGCAATATTTTAAATGGAAACGGATTAGTAGAAAAGACACTTTGCAAATTGTATCCTGCCAAACAAATCCCTTGTATTTTCAGTGGATCTTATTTTACATCGATTCATAACATGAAAAAGGCATAACAGAGAGAGGGAGGGAGGGAATCTTTTATTCCTTTAAGAGTCGGAGGTTTGAACAGACAGAGAAGGTACAGCATACAAAAAGAGTAAAATTTCTCTACATCCTGGTTAACTGGCTCTCTGCTATAGCACTCCCTTCCATATTTGGGGCCCTCTGCTTTCTCTCCTGGCTTTCTTAAAGCTCATTATAATCACTTTATTAGAACCTCAGCAGCTTATTACACAACACATGTAGCTTCCGCAACATTACTGTGAAGAAAAGCATGGTCATAAGATCCTGCAGGCATTAGAGAGCAATGAGACAGCTAGAAGAAGTGAAGTATCATTTTTTTTCACTGGGCCAAGCCTTGTTTAAACCATTGAAAGTTGGTGTGGAAGAAGTGTGATCGCACCCTCCTTGTATGAAAAAGTTCTTGGGTTCAATCCCAGGTATTTCCAGTTTAGGATGGGAAATGCTGTCATTTGAGGACCTAGAAAGGTGCATTTAATAGCACTGACGAAAGGTTACTACGATCACTGGCGCTCCAGTTCTTCACCATTCACAGGAAAATAAATTAAGGGTGATGTGTTAAGTACTGAAAGTAGTAACACAGCCTAAGTGTGGGAAGGTGGTGGAAAGGTTGAACAGTTGCTCCAAAAAATTAATGAGAGTTGTAACCAAAGAGTGAAAGGTCCTGCCCATTTACCAGTAGATCCCATGTAGTAATGTTAGAGGATGGGAGGGCAAATAGGACCAATCTGGTTGCCAATATAATTTAAATTTTTTTTTTTTTGGGAAGCCCATATGTACCATGTATATACAGTAGAACCTCGGATAAAGTCCAAACTCCATTCCACAAGTTTGGACTTTATCCGATTTTGGACTTTATCCGAATCAAATGGGTGGTGCATCGGATAACGTCAAAAAATGGACTTTATCCGAGGTTCCTATACCAAATACCTCAGATAATGTCCTTTTTAAAGCGGTTTTGGACTTTATGTGATGCATCACGTGTGCATGAAAACCGCGACTTTATCCGAATCGGACTTTATCCGAATTGGACTTTATCCAAGGTACCACTGTTACTGCCAGAAAAGTGCCACCTACTTCCAGCTGCACATCATAAGGCTTGATTTGGGAGGTAAATTGCTAAAGGATAAAGCTTGTTTTGATGAGCTTTCCTGCATTTCACAAATCATGGGATTTTGTGTAAAAATCAGGTGTTTTTTTAACTTTAATGATCATGCATCATCAAGCCCCTCTGTACTTGTGAAGACTGCTTCCAGGGTTTTCTAGGTATAGAGTACTTCTTCTGGGAGAGTCTTGGGACTGTGCAGCCTGCTCAAGGCCATATACTTTGGCTTTTCTTGCAGAAGGCACTGTGGGGAATCAAGCTCCCAACCTTTGACTCCTCAGTCAAATACCCAATTGGATGAGCTTTACCATATTTTAATGAGGGGAATCTATTTTTCTGCATGACTGTTTGCCAAAGTTAAACATCTTGGAGCAGCTTAAAGGATAAGAAGCTTTCATGGACTACAGTGCACCTTATCAGAGGTATAGAGCTAGATTCCATGAAAACATAGGGCAAATAAAATCTGTCCTTTTTAAAAAAATTATTAAATTTTCAAAAAATACAAACAAACAAAAATACATACAAAATACTAAAAAACAAAGAAAAACACACATACAATTTCCAAAAAATCAATTATAAACAAAAAAAATACATTATAACCCAGTATATAATTGAATTTCATCATATCTCAATAAGTCCTCATAATATATATCAAAACTTGTCAAAATTCAATATAATACATATTGCTCTTTTATATATTTTATTCTTATCTGTGATCCAGTTTTATAATCATTTGTATGCATATATCTAATTTTATAATAACTGTAATTGATATAACCAAACTTATATTATAGCTATCATTATCCTACATGATCACAACAACAAAAATACAATAAAATCAAATTCACAACACACACCCAGTGAAATATACAATGCCCTGGAGGATGCAGTGTGTCACAACAATCTTTTGCTATTTCCAAAAACTCATTTGATCTGGTGCTGGCCTGCCACCTTCAGCTTCTGTCCGTTTTTAAGGTATAAGACTGTGTCATTTTTGCTGCAACAGATGGCTACGACTATAATCTTTGGATAACAGTGAAAATATTTTGGGAAGTGGAATCAAATTTGTTCTTAGTCTCGGGATATACTTGGTGTGATTCCCCCTATGTACAACGTAAAACATCATCCAAAAGGAGTAAGCAAAACAAATGGTCACACCCTAATGAACATATTCAGATATTTTCTGTGACTGGAAACATGGATGCCTCTCTGAAAAAGGGCTGCTCGAACTTGCAAAGGTGGCATTTTCACAGCTGAGAACTGTAGGTACCGCTGACCTTGTCTGGCATTACTGCAAAAAGTCATCTTTCAGATGGATGAACTGCACTTGAAATATCCTCTGGTGTAATGAGTACCACAAACTAGCTTTTCTCCTGTTTCAGCTGTTGCTGACTATCTCTTCTCTTTGCATCTTGTTTTTAGTTCAAATAAACAACTGTATGGGCAGGCATGATAGATTGGGAAGGGGGGGGGAAGCATTCCATGTTATGCTTTGCCTTTTGAATTTGTACGATTCAGGTGTTCAGTTGACACAGTTCTGGAATTCAAAGTTTATAGTCATAAAACTTGCATCCCCTACTGAGCTTAGTGCATAAAAGATCAGAGGTGGGAGAAGGGAGAAGCAAAAGAAATAAAAGATGAAAAGAAAGAAGAACAATTAGTACTGAATAGGGTTGGCAAATGAGCTAACATTTAGGATGGAAGCTGCAGTGATAGAATACAAGAGGTACTTTTAAGGTGTCATAGGAGATGCAATCACTCATTAGCAATGACATGACCAAATGACATGTGACTCAGGAGCACAGGAAATCACAAGCATGATGGACAGCTCACTTCCTCTCCTTCCTCTGCCTTCCATTCCAACAGGACTGCTTTAGGTCAAGCTGTCAGGGAACTGCTAAGACTGCAATCTCACTTTTTAAGCCAGTGTGGTATAGTGGATAAAGTTACAGACTAAGGCTCAGGTAAACTGGATTGTTCCATGGGAATTCATGGTGAGGTAGTGCTGGTTCTTCTTCTTTCGTGTCCAGATTTTTAAAAAGTAATGATCTGGTGAGAGAAAGATTAGCCAGCAAAACAAGGTTGCCATTGTCCAACGTACACCCAATAGTGACACTATCAGTTGAGTCATATTGCAATGTGCACCCGATAGTGATTCAAAAATATATACACAATCTTCAAGGAAGCTCTTTCTGTATACCCCCAGGGAGTGATGGTAAAACTATTCCTTAAATATCTTACATATCTCAGAAACCCTGCTAGGGTCACCATAAGTTGGAATCAACTTGACAGCACATGCAAATAATAGAGTTTAATAGTTAAGTGCCATCAAGGATGGCACTTTTTAGGTTTTTTAGGAAGATAATTCAATTCAATTAAATTTTTAATTTGTACCCCGCCCTACTCAGCTTGTAGGCCGACTTAGGGCGGCTTCCAACATAATTAAAGATGCAACAAAACAAAATATAATAAACATACAAAATGTCAATAAAAATAAATATCATACAATCGGAACAAAAATGCAATGAACACAATTCCTATTAAAAAAAACAGAATATAAACAGAGTATCAGCAAACCCTGAAACACAGTGATGCAATCAGGCAAAAATACATCATAAATCAGAGCATGAATACATAAGTCATGAAACAAACAGCAATACAATAATTATACAATACACTAATGAAATCAGAAAAGAAAACATATCAGTCTCAAAAAAACATTTAAGTTCTAACATAGCAAAATTAATATTCAGAAGAGGTTTGTCATTCTTTTCCTGGGACTGTGCAGCTCCATAGGCTGGCTCTACCCCCAGGAGGCACAGTGGAAAATCAAAGTACCAACCTCGGAATCTGAAGCCAGGTACCAAACTGATTGAATTATCCAGCCAGACAAAATGTCAACTGGTATAGCGAAACACAGACAAATTCTAATTAGCACACCATACTTCTGCAACATGACATTGTTCCCAAAGTCTCTTAGTCAGAGACTGGAAATGTATTTTTGGAGGACTACAGTTCCCAGAACTTCCCCCAGTCAGCACGGCCTCTATCAGTGTTGAATGCAGTACACTAAGAAGGGTCATCCAAAGAAGTAATTTTCCAAACTCTTCTTTTCATATTCTCATGTTATTCTCTTAGAGATCTGCCCCCACAGCTGAAATCTAGTAGTAAGTCACAACTAAAGTAGGGCCACTGAATCAATGGAGGTTTGTTGAATCAACACCTTTGCAAGTTCCAGTGGTTTTTTGGGCCTTTTGGTGTTCAAGGAAATATGACGACTCGCATTTAGAAGTGAAATACAGCTCTTTATTGGTGGGGTTTGAACACAGTTTGGATGGGGCAAAGCTCGGACTTATATACAATACAAAAGGTTACAGTAACAATAAAGAACAATGCCAATTGGCCAACAACATGTGCACACATTTCATTCCCCTTATTTGCATACAAGAGATACATTGTGCGCCTGTCAGAATTCAAATTGCGCGCCTCCCGAAATCTCATGAGACTACACTGTCTGGCGAGATTTCATAGCTGTCAAACAGGGACGCTGTTTGACAGCTAGAAAGCGCGGGAACATGGCGGTTTAAATGGTTTTGACAGTTACACACATACATAACAGGCCTACACTGTTTTTGAATGACTACAGGATTTCAGTCCATGCCTTATTCAGTTACCTTCTATTTGGAGTATCTCTACCAATGTGCTGAAGTTCCCAGTTAGGTCCTGCCTGCCTTTGAATATTAGGCATCAGATGTCTGGGTCTGGCCTTATACATGTTCAAAGGATGAGACTGAGTTATAAAGATATATCGATAAATCAGACTTCCAAGTACCTTCATCAAATTGTGAACTTATAACCTGCCAGTGTCCCAGCAATGCTCCCTTCTCATTCCTTGACACACCAGTTGTCCCTTTCAGATTGCCTGGGTCATTTTCTTTTAATACCAGCCAGATGTACTGCAATGAAGCCACAAAGTAAGCAGAAGTGAAATACAAAACTGTAAAAGTGGCTTACATGGTGATACTTGTTGGAAAATACACTTTACAACCTCAAGTACTCAAGGGGGTAAGTTTAATGAGCACAAAATATTCATTTCTAATAAGAATATTCTGTCATAATCACCCTCTCCATGTGATAAATAGATTACTGGAGAGTTGCAGGCTTTCATTTCTCCCCCACCCTTTTCTTAAGCTAATGCTTTGGTCACAAGGTAATTTAGTCAATTCTCTAAAAGCAAATCACAAGTTTTTGAGACTCAATGGACGGGATGTTTTGAAGCTTGGTTTAAACCCCATTTTATCCAAAATAAACTCATTTTTTTAAAAAAAGCTGCTACCAACAATTTTGTTGTTCATTAAAATCAGACTCCCTGTTGGCCAACGTCTTATGCACACCATCTCCCTCTTTCATTTGAAGAAAAATTTATCATCCAGCAAGCAAAGGCAGAAAATGTGTGAATGTCTAAAGCTTATGCAAATTAAGAGGCTTTGCACACCGGTCCTAAAAATAGTAAATAATTACAACATTTCTTCACCATCTTATAATTATAGGTCCTTTGTCATCTTTTTCCTTGTTCTCTATAAGGTCACAGCTGTATTATACAAAATTTACAGTACATTACAAAATTTAAAATACACAATAATTAGTGTCTATGTATCTTCAGCACCAGTGATTAATGCTCATACTAAGTGTATCAAAATTAATAGCGAAAAATAACTAGTGTTGTTTGCCTTATGTGGACAACACACACTTTAAATTTAATCATCAGCCTGAAGCATCTAGTGGCCAATATTATCTCCCTATTATAATCCTGTTTGCCAAGTTCTCAGTGCACCCTTGGGCTGAATTCATTCTTAATGAAAAGACAAGAAGACAACTCATTTGAAGCCACATTGCTGATGTCTACTTTAAGCATATTCTTTTAAACACAATAATTCTATCAAGCTTATTGAATTATAATGTCACAGATATTAGGGGAAAGGATCAGGGCATTATTTGTCAAGCATTGTAATGTGCATTTATATGTGATATTTGAAAAGATTCAACTACTGGCAAAGCTGGGAGAGTTTCCATTAATATCCCTCTTTTTTCAGTCTTCTCAAATGTGGTGGTCAGAGGAAGGACCATTCTTTTGATGACAATATCTCTGCTGAAAAGTTTGTTCCAAGTATTGAGAGGGCAGAGTGACAGTTCAGTGAGATGAAGAATAAACACGAGACGCTATCAGTTGAGTCATATTGCAATGTGCACACATTTGTACATTAAATATTCATTTCTTTTTGCAGAGCAATGTATCCTTTGGCTCATGGGCAGGGCTGGCATCAAAGGAGACTTCTGTACCACCCAGTGTTGAAACCATCTTGCCAGTTAGTGATGTAAGCAAGAAAAAGGTTCATGGGTAGCTCAACAGAGGATTTGTCTAGCAATACAGAAATGCTCAGCTGTATCACAAGGCAATTAACAGGCCAACATGGGTTGGGGATTTTTGCTATTCCTAGGCACTCCATCTGGATTTGGGCTTGAAAGAGGAAGCATGGAAAGCAAGGTGTAGGCAAACACAATTTGTAACATTGCCTAGATTCATTCTGGATTCCAGGCAATATCTGTTAAAGCCTTAAGTTCCAATTTCTTGGCCTTCATCCAAAGACAAGATAGTACCCTCCAATATGTAATAGCCTTATCTCCAGTTTTAAATCAGGTTTTTCAACAATTGGAATGCATGTCTAGGTGTGGGTTTGTTTGTGCAAGGGAAATAGACCAGCCAACTCATAAACTAGGGACAAGGCGTCCTTGCTCAAAAGCCAATCAAATTTGAATCTAGGGTTCAGTGTTCATCTCTGCACTGTCTACATCTGCTTCTGTGGACATGTGGCAGGCATGGCTAGACATCAAAGTGCATGGAATACTGTTTACCTTTCCATCAAAGTGGTACCTATTTTATTTATTAATTTGTTAAATTTTTATACTGCCCATTTAGAAAATTTCCCACTCTGGGCGGTGTACAAACAAATATCAGATAACATAACAAAACACCCAACAAACCAAAAACAGACCAACCAAACAAGTACAACCTAAAATAAAATAAAATGGCGTCTGAGGGCACCTATTTATCTACTTGCAATTTCTTGCTTTCAAACTGATAGGTTGGCAGGAGCTGGGACAGAGACGGGAACTCACTCCGTCATGCATTACTCAGGTCTCGAACTGCTGACCTGCTGACCTTCCAGTCATCAAGTTCAGTGTCTTAACTGCTAAGGGCATAAATGACTGCTAAGCTGTGTCGTGGCCCCCCCCCCCCCGCCTCCCCCCCGGTCTCTTAGCATCCTTGGGTAGACCTTATTGTCATCTGTTTCCCAATGAGTTTTTCATTTTCATAGAATCATAGAATAAGTGAGTTAGAAGGGACCTTTTAGGTGTAAATGAATCTTATTTCAGCTATCTTGACATTGAGCTTGAGTCATCCACTTCACCTCAGGGCAAAAGGTTAGCTGAGCGGGGGGGGGGGGGTGTCAAAAAGAGGAGGAGGATGCCACACATGGAGATCTTACCCCATACACCAGCACCATGCCTTGCTTCCTTCCACCTATCACTTGGTGCCAGAGGTGACAGCCTCATTACTTCTTCTTCCGTGTCTAGGCTTACAAGGAAAACACTAATTTGAAACGCCAATGAAACGGTGTGCTCTCTGAACCATGGGGTTGAGATGTTGGCCTCAATGGATTTGCTGAAAATGAAGTTTTTCATTGTGGTGGGGTCATTTTGGCCCTCCATTCCACTCATTGAGAGAGCCCCGTTGTCCAAAGAGGTTCTGTGCCTAATTTCCTTTCCCATTATCTTCTCTCTGCCCTGCCAGAACAATATAAATTGGCCTCGTTGTAAAGGAAAGAGGCCCAAACTGTGCCATCAGCAATATTTCTTAAAGTGAACTCTCTCTGACAGTGCATTGCTTGAGAGTATTTTCAGACAAGTGTGCAGCCTGTGTCAGCTGCTCCATGGTGATTCTTCCTTTGACATCCTTCCCCTAGTGCATTGCATAAATAAACAGAGTCTATTTGAACAAGACCAATGACAGCAAAATTGCTTCCTTGTCTCTAAAAAGGCTCTAATAATGTGCATCAAGGGAGAAGGCCTGTGGTTTGACAGACCTTCTCCCATCCCTCTCTTCATTCTCAAACATCTTCTTAAAAATCCATTTTGGTAGCAAGAAGAAGGCACTTTTAAAGTGCGTCCCCAGTTAACGGCATTCAAAAGACTAATAATAAAATAAACTATTAAATTTAAGAACTTCCTATTTAAAATATTAAACATTTTACAACTATCAGAGGGTTTAAAAAGAAAAACAGTCCTCAGACAGTATACCAAATAGCTTTACCGAAGTTCAAGAAAAACTTTGCAAAGCATCAGTTTAACAGCATTGAGGACCCCAATTTTTGTGGCTCATTTTCTACAGCAAATTAATAGCAAAACATGGGGTATTGCCTTTTGGCCCAGCTCCTGCCAACCTCACAGTCTGAAAGCAAGAAATTGCAAATCGATAAATAGGTTCTGCTTTGGCGGGAAAGGTAACAACGTTCTGTGGACTCCGACGTCTAGTCATGCCTGCCACATGACCACAGAAATGGCTGCAGATGCAGACAACGTTGGCTCTTTGGCTGTAAGGCTGTAAGGCTGTAAACAGTGATAAATGGTGCTCCCTGGAGTCAGGCATGACTGGCTTGAAAGCAAGGGAGACCTTTATCTTTACTAAAGCACCTCCACCTATGCATGATGGCTTTGGTAATCTGAATGTCTGATGGCAACTTTTCATGCTGGATGCTGCTTTTGGACTTTCAGGAACAGCTTTGCAGGGGGCACAAGAAACTGTAGGAGTCGGTTGCAGATCCATATCACTCAATTTCAAGGAAACCTGAGACCAAAAAGGTGGACCTTTCTGCTGTCACAGCAGTAGGGCAGGCAAGTGTTGACGTGATGAACTGCTTCTAGACCTGCTGATTGTAACCACTGTGCCCCCTATCTTTCTCCAGGTGTACTTACCCAACAGTTCTGTCTCCTGTCTCCTGTCCCCTTCCCTTGTTGCCTGCACAAGTAGTACAGTGACATTACTTACACAGGTGCAACACATTTTACAAATACTTTTGCAGTGAACCAGGAGCTTGGGAATGATGGGAGAATAGCAATAGCCATTATACTTCCATACCACCCCATAGCGCATTGTGGACTCTCTGAGAGGTTCACAAGGTAATTAGCATTTTGTCTCCAACATGCTGGGTACTCATTTTACCAACTTTGGAAGGATGAAAGGCTGACTCAATCTTGAGCCCTGTCACAGCATCAGCAGTTTGGGCTGCAGTATAGCAGTTTCACCACTGCACCAAGAGGTAAATAAAGGTATCTAGGCATTAAACCTACCTCACAGACTCTGGTACCTGTTGGCTTGAGATTTGACTTCCTGCCTGCAGAACTGGAGAAGTATAAGTCATTCTCTAACACAGTGTTTCCCAAACTATTTTCCATGGAACACTGGTGGACTTCAATTCCCAGAAGCCTAAGTCAATACATTGATCAGTGCTTTGGGGAATTGAAGTCCAAAAACCAAAGATTGGGATACACTGCTCTAAGACGTCAGCCAGGACCCTGAGACCTGGCAACCCTACTTCACCTGAAATTCCCACTACATGGTAGGCAGTCTATATACAGTAAAACCCCAACTTACATATGCCTCGAGTTACATAAAATTAGACTTATATAATGATTTTGTGCTAAAACCATGTCCCGATTTACACAATTTCCTATGGGTTTGCTTCGAGTTACATAAAGATTCTTTTTTCCTATGGGGTTGCTTCGAGTTATGTAAAAATCATTTCCCTATGGATTTGCTTCGATTTACATAAAAAAATTATTTTTCCTATGGGTTTGCTTTGAGTTACGTAAAAAAATATTTTTTCCTACGGGTTTGCTTCAAGTCACATAAAAAACCGATTTAAGCAAAAGCCTATGGAACCAAATTTTCATAAGTAGAGGTTTTACTGTACATCCCTATGGACTCTTCATTTCTATTGCAGGCAGAACATTCTCCCCTCTTAGCCCACCAATGGCTTCCATCACCTTTTGCAGCCCAGGGAGGGTTATCAGTGGTGGGCATCAGCATACCTGTCAACCCGCGGCTCCGCAAAAACGGGACCTGCGCACATCGCTTGTGCGCAGGTCACTTTCCATGCATGCGTGGAAGGGTTTTACCCCTTCCACGCATGCGCGGAAGCACTACGCCGCTTGCGCAGTCCCTACGCAAGCGGCATAGCACTTCCCACGCATGTGTGGAAGGGATAAAACCCTTCCACGCATGCGTGGAAAGCGCTATGCCGCTTGCGTAGGGGCTGCGCAAGCGGCGTAGCACTTCCACACATGCGCGGAAAGCGTTTCCCCCCGCTGTCAAATTACGGGGTTTTGGCAGCGGGGGGTGGGTCATAGACGTCAAATTACGGAGTTTTCCCAGCCAAATCGGGGTGGTTGACAGGTATGGGCATCAGCAGGTTCGCACCAGTTCGCCAGAACCGGTAGCAGAAATTCTGACTGTCCCTGCCCATCCAAGTTTTGAAATAAAGTAGTCCTAATTCGGTTGTAATGCAGGGCTTTCCCCCTGGCCACGCCCACCATACCATGCCCACAGTGTGGTAGTAAATTTTTTTGGAGCCCACAACAGGGTTATGGTCAGAACAGGTAAGAATTTATGAAATTTTGCAAATGTTTTAATATTTGGAATGGAAAGCACTTGGCATTTAAACCATCTGAACATGGGATGAATTAAATCTGATAGATATGCTGACTTGATTCGTTGAAACATAGCCAAGATTAATTTCAGTTCATTTTTGAAGAAGTGATCAATCTTTGCAAATTTCTTCATATGAGGGATGGGATAAAACATTGTGTTTTTTAAAAGGTGAATGTAGGAAATATAAATGTAGAAGGAAACAGGCCAGATAGATCTTCCCATCCCTAAATTATGATAATGGGTGAGACACCATGATCAGTTGGCTACTGCCCACCTAAAATATCAGACATGAGGAGCACATCATAGCTAGCTTCTCTTATCCACATTTTAAGAATTTTGTGGAGCAGAGAGGCATTTGTGAAGCTATTTCTTTTATTATAAACTGAGGGAGAAGGTAATCATGATGAAAATATAAAAATAGAGTCCAAAATCCAATTAGTTACACCCATGACCATAATGTAAATCAGGGCATCTCAACATGTGGCTCATGGGCCGGATGCAGCCCGGGGCACCATTTCCTGTGGCCCACCATGACCTCCACCACACCAGGAAGTGTCATGTAGTGGAGGAAGGACAAAATTGCTATCTGGCCCCCGAAGCTGTCTGAGGGAGCGTGACCTGGCACCCAGCTAAAGAAAGGTTGAGAACTCCTGATGTAAATACAGTAGTGTAATTTTTCAAGGCAAATTGATAACAAGTTGCAAAGACAGGGTAGACTTTCTCCTCTGTACGCTAAATTACATGATGCAGTCCTTGTCTACGTAAATTTTGTAACTTGCAGTAATTTGCCACCCAAAGTTATATAATTTGCATTATGCTAGTTTAAAACAGGAATAGAGTTTTGGCAAGAAAATAAAAATATCCTTTGGATATGATAATATGAACTATTCGCTCTAAAAACCCCATTCACATGATTCTGTCTCACTCTCAAAGTTTTCAAACCAATTAGAATCCTTTTCGAGAATGCTATCGGAACTAATTCTCCCATTCCTTTACTATTACAAACCCCCATCATTTTGAAAATTGTATCCTTTTTTCTAGAAATTTAACCATAACACACATACAATTTCCGTTTGAAGCCAGAAAACCAGGAATACATCCTATTCAACTTAACAGAAATTCATTCTGATTACTGATGCATAGGCTTGTTCTGTTCAAAAAATATAATACACCCAAAAGCTTGGAAATGTTACTTTTTTTAGACTACAACTCTGGAAGTCTTTTCTCAGCATGCTATTAGCCATGTTGGCAGATGGTTGTGTGTGATCAGCCCTAAAAATTGAATTTCTCAATTTCTCACCCCGCCACTGTCATATAACTACTGTACTACTATCACCACAATGGAAAGTTACTCTCATCATCCTTCTTATTGAGTCTTATTGAGACTTTGTAAGAACTTGAAGTCTTACTTTAGAGATAAATATGAAAAGTATTTACATTTTCTGAAGTCCCTAAGACATTTCACTACTATGATCAGATCTCTTTCCTTACTTCTTAGAAGAGTATGTATATTTTAATGGATTTGAAATAATTCCCTCATTAAATGAGAAGATCAGCCTACACAACTTTTACTGAGCATTATATTGTACCAGCAAATGGCAACTCAATAATCTGGCCTAGATTCCACACCCTTTTTTGTCAGTTTCTTTTCTTCTGGGTTTAGATGGAGAGAAATTAAGACGTGACGATAGACTGCTGGGTTTTAAGACAGTGCAGGAGGGGATGGAGAACCTACCACTGTTTTTAAGAACAACAGTTCAATTCCTGGCACAGAATGTGGTGAGCTGCTGACAAGATGGGGGAATTATAGGCTGCATTATAGCTCCTGGCTGTGGGAAAGCTTACTTTGATATCAGTTGAGTAAATAGCAGTCAAAAGCCAAGAGGAATGGTTGGAAAGAGAGAAGAAAAGCTAAGTTATTATTAATAGGTTAATGTTCTGCCTCAGTTTTGTATTCATGCATATGCACTAGGATTTGGAAAGCCCCTCTGAGAAACAGAAGAATGGTTTCCCTTCCCTGTATAACTATTACTATCACACTTACTTGCCAAAGCCCCATGAAGAAATCCCATTTTATTCACACAACAATTCTGTGAGGTGCAGCTAAGGCTTGGGGTGGAAAAGATTTGATGTGTCTGATATTTAGGACTATGTTTTGCCATTGACCAAACTGGATGGCACTGATGCAACATACAAATAAAAACATTTGGTAAGCAAAGCTTTACCCAAGAGATAACAGCTGGTCCAAGGTCACATCTGTTGAGTTTTACTGTGGCTTAGTGGTTAAGATGCTGAACTTGATGACTGGAAGGTCGGCAGGTCAGCAATACTGCACAACAGAGTGAGCTCCCGTCTTTGTCCCAGCTCCTACCAAACTAGCAGTTTAAAAGCAAGAAATTGCAAATAGATAAATAGGTACCACTTCGGTGGGAAGGGAAACAGCGTTCTGTGCACTCTGGTGTCTACTCATGAGTGCCGGCTATATGCCCACGGAAATGTCTGCAAACGCAGTCAGCATTGGCTCTTTGGTTATAAACAGAGATGAGCACTGAACCCTAGAGCTGGATACGACTGGCTTTCAAGCAAGGGCAACCTTTACCTTTATCCTGGAATTTGAATCTAGGATTCCCCTAACCAATAGAGCATTACTTTCACTAGTTCATATTTGATCAAGATGTGACATTCTTGTGATTTTGTAATCACACGCACACGCACACGCACACACACACACACACGGTGTAGAACTTCACGCTTATCCCTCTTAAACTTCATTCTGTTATTTTCAGCCCAGAGCGATAAGCACTCTCCAAACACAGTTCTATAACCAGTTGTGTATCTAGCTGACACTTGTGCTAGCCAGTCCACACCTACTATAGTAGGTTTTTGTAGGAGAATATTATCAGCCACACAAGCCAGGAATTTCTTAAAAGAGAATTTAGCAGAATTTGCATTCCAACAGATATCATGAAAATTGAAGTCTCCTATTAATACTATGTCATTTATCTTTGACATTCTTACAATTTGTTTTTCAAATGTTTCATCTGCATCTTCTCTTTCATTAGGCAATCAGTAGTGGGCTCTACCTACCATGTGCCTTTTGTTTTTCACCCCAATTTTATTAATCCAGATACTCTTGATGGTATAAACAAGCTCATCCTCTTGCATTTATCTGCAGGAATATTTGCTTTTGATCAACTGTATACTGCTACTCCACCTGCCTTGCTATTCTTTCTGTTCTTTATGAATAGTTTATATATAGTTTATATCCTTCAATTGCTATTTTCCAGCCATAGGAGTCATCCCACTAAGCTTCAGTTATCCCTTTCAAATCATATTTACTCATTCTGAATTAAGATTTCTAATTATTTTTGTGTGTTTACCATATTCCTAGCATTCATGTATAGCAGGGGTGCCCAAACATTTCTGTCCAGAGGCCTGACCACAAACCCACAACAGCTGAGCAGGCCAAACCATGCCCCCAGAACACAGCATGTTTGCACATGCATCGCGCGGATGCTTTTGTGCATGTGTGAAAGTGGCCATTTTGTTTCCTGGTTTGGCATGGACACTTCTGTGCATGCGTGAAAGCGGCCATTTTGTTTCCTGCACCAAACTAGGACACAAAATAGCCACTTTTGCCCATGCACAGAAACGTCCTTATTTACTTCCTGGTTTGCCAGGGCATCGGGGGCTGGATGAAATGGCTTCGGGGGCCGGGGCTGGCCCATGGGCTGTAGTTTGGGAATGCCTGATGTATAGACACCAGAGATTGTGCAATTTGTGGTCTCTTTTCCTTCCTACATGTTTATAAAGATTATTGTTGGTTCCGATTAGAGTTGGTCGCTCTATTCTTCAGGAAGCTTTCATCTCTGAGTTTACATCTTTTTCCCCTTTGCAATTCAGTTTAAAGCCTTCCTGACAAAGTTCTTCATGCTGTGTCCAAACACATTCTTTCCAATTCTTCTGAGGTGCAACCCCAGCAGTCTATCTTCCAGAAAGCATAGCCCATGGTCCCCAAATCCCTCACATTGGCACCACCTTTGTAGCCTGTTCTATTCTTCTTCTGAGCACTGGCAGGATAGATGAGAAGACGATCTGGACCCCAAAATCCTTGAGCTTCCTTCTCAGAGCTTCAGAATCTGATGTGATTTCTTCATAGTTTCTCCTGGCCGTATCATTTATTCCCACCTGGATGAGAAGAAAGTAATATAAATATGTGGGTTTTACGAGTGATGGCAGTCCTTCCGGGAGACAGCATACTGTACCTGGCAGCTCCAAGGATCTTCCCAGAATATTTCAGTTTCAGTCCCATGCAGTAGGGAATCTCTTACTACAACTACTCTTCTTTTTTTGGCAGGGCATTGATTCAGTGATTCTGCTTTGCTGAGCTTTAGCCTCTGGTGTCCTCCTGCTTATTTTCTTCTGCATGCCGTCTTCCAAACCCTCCTTCAAGAATCTGAAAGTAGTTTTGCAGTGCCATTGACAAAGTGTCTTCTCCTTCTTTTGATCCCAACTGTGACACTTTTACTTGGTGATTCATCTACTTTGTTCACTCTTTTATCAGCATTTTCCTCTTCTGCTTTACTGTTCTTCCACCACCACCACCCCAATTGCTGCTACTCAAGAGTTTTGTCTATGTACTCTTCATTTTCTCTTATAGTCTTAAGCATGGCCACTCACTCCTCCAGTTCTTTCACTTTTCCCTCCAACAGTGCTACCAGTTTACACTTCCTACATGTGCACGCTGTGTTGTTCTCAGGTACGTAGACAAACATTGCACACACTTTGCAGGTCACCAACATTGAAACGTCTCTTCCCTCCATAATCTCTGTTACATTTTTGCTTTTCCCCCCTGTTTATTTCTCAGTGCCCCCTTCTTTGTTTTGTCTGCCTGAGAGGCAGACAAGTGGCTAAGATGCTGACTGGGAGGCGGAAGGTCAGTAGTTCGATTCCTGAGTACTACAGGACGGAATGAGCTCCCGTCTTTGTCCCAGCTCCTGCCAATCTAGCAGTTCGAAAGCAAGAAATTGCAAGTAGATAAATAGGGACCACTTCGGTGGGAAAGTAACAGCGTTCCGTGCGCTCCGGTGTCTAGTCATGCCTGCCACTTGACCACGGAAACGTCTGCAGAAGCAGACAGCGCTGGCTCTTCGACTTTGAAACGGAGATGAGCACTGAACCCTAGACTCGGATACGACTGGCTTTCGAGCAAGGGGAACCTTTACCTTTACTAAAGGTCCGCTGTCTTGGTCTCCCCCTTTCTTTGGTCTCTTTCTCCAGTAGACCCTTTCCTTGTTACATCTCCACCATCATATTCCTGTTCGCTCTCTCCCTGGGGTCTGTCTTGGTTTTATTCCTCTACTCTGCTCTGTTAGGAGTCAGCAAACAGAAAGCAAATGGTAAGCCTATCTTTTCCTTTAAAGATGAGGCCAGGCTTTCAAACTCTACATTACATACAAATGTACAACAAAAGAGACTACCCTCCCAGGCCACTCTTCACCATGAAACCATTTTGGTCACAGGCTTAATTTTACATTTACTACCTACTCCGTGGGCTGGCCAAATCTGTGGGCAGGGCAAAATCTGTGGGCGGGGCCAAACATCCTGCATTATGGGCTATGGAGGTGGGAGTGGTCAACTAAGTGGGTGTGGTCTGGGGAAATTTCCGCTACCGGTTCTGCAGAACCTGACAGAACCTGCTGCAGTGCATCACTGACGTGACTGAAATCTTGCATGAGCAAAATCAGTTGACAAACAGAGGATTCAGAATGTGAAATGCCTGGTTTGGAATGAGTTAAGCAGTCTTCTTCCTATTACATCAATACCCCCAAGTTCTTTCTCCCCAAGCTGCTTCTCACAGAGTAAAATAGTCCTTAAGGCTTCATTACATGCATTTGTGTGTAGGACACACTTTGTCCCAGATGCACCCATTCTGAACAGTGTCACACAGCAGAATTGACAGTAACTACACCTCTTTACAGTACTGAATCTGACTCAGAGACATGTAGCATTTCCTCACTTTTCAGTTTCATCTGATGTGTTACACTGCTGAACATTAAATATTAAGAATCTACCATTTTCACCATAAAGAAGCATAAGTCTTCTTCATTTCAAAAGGCTCAGATGCATTCAGAATGGAAATGAAAGTGATTTTACAAGGTCTTTTTTTTAAGGTAGAAATGGGAAACCTACAGTTTTCGAAATTCCACAGCAAAACACGGCCATTGTTTTGCTGTTTAAAGTTTTCTGGTAGATAGAACTTTGAGGTACACAGAAAGCACATCCTTGAAGATTGTGGGTACAGTATATATTACATTTTTAAACCACAATTGGGCATACCCTGGGCAACGGCAAACTTGTGTTGCCAGCTAATCTTTCTCACACTAGGTCAAGCCAAAGGCACTAAGGAATGAATTCACTAAAAAGGTCTTTGTCAAGACCAGCCTTAACAATTGTCTCAATAAATATTGAGGGACTTTATCTTATTCATTCATTCATTCATTCATTCATTCATTTAACTTATATTCGGCCCATCTAGGAGGTTTTCCTACTCTGGGCGGCTAATAATACGAAACTCACATATTAAAAACATATTAAAACACATTTTTTTTAAAATACAAAAATCCTATTGGCGACAGAGAGAGACAGAATAAAATATCTAACACTCAGCCATTGGCAAAACATTCTTAAAGGCCTCTTTAAAAAGAAACGATTTCGGCTGCTTTTTAAACATAGGCAGGGATGGGACCTGGCGCAGTCCAAATGGAAGATAGTTCCACAAAGTTGGTGCCGCCGCCAAGCAGGCTCTTCTCTGAGTCACGGCCTTCCTTGCCAATCTCGAGGTCAGCACTTGGAGCTGCGCTGTCCAAGAGGAATGATTGATGCGGGCTGATGTCCTGAGGGGAAGATGCTCCACTTTCTAGTAATAAGAGTATTATACTAGCATAGGGTTGCCATAATTCTGTCCCCCCAAACCGGGACTTCCTTGCTCGAAAGCCAGTTGTATCTAACTCTAGGCTTCAGTGCTCATCTCTGTTTCAAAACCTAAGAGCCAGCATTGTCTACTTCTGCAGATGTTTCTGTGGTCATATGGCAGACATGACTAGACACCGCAAACTCTAAGACCCTTCCTCTCCCTGAGAGGTCACCCCTACCCTACCCTTCACACCACCACCCATTGAGTTGGACTCACCTTCAAACCCCACACAAGGATCCCTTGGAAGAAAACTCTAAAAAGTCTGGAATGGAAAAATATGTAAAAAGCTATGGAGGATTCCTTCAGATTGCAAAGGGTTAACTGCATAGTCAGCATTCCTAGAGAGGAACGGAAGTGAAGAGTTGTCTTTCTCACTTCCTATCCATAGTATTCCCTTCCTCTCTAGGAATGCTGACTCAATGCATTTAACCCTTTGTGGTCTGAAGGAATCCTCCGTAGCTTGTTACATATATTTCCTTGAACCAGGATTTTTACATGTATTTCCTTGAACTGGACGGGACAGCATGTATCCATGAAAATCACAGAAAAATGGGACGTATGGCATCCCCATACTAGCAGATATCCCCATACTAGCAGATAAATACAAATATGACATACTTCTGTTTCAGGAAACATATTGGGGGATAGCAACTTACAGTACAAACCCAAAGTGGCTGAAATGGAAGTAGTGAATGAGAGACCGCATGACCAGTATGGGAGAGCAATTTTAGACCTGCTCTCAGTATAATATCAGGTGCAATGACAGAAATAAATAACATTGAAATCCTCACAATCTGAACCCCACAATTCTCTGTTGCCTCTGTTTATAAGCCACAATAAGTAAATTTTAGCTTTATTGAGCCAGATAATTTTACTTATGACCAAATAAATTTTGTTATTGAAGATTTTAATTGTCACAGTGAGACTTGGGGATATAACCTACCAATGAGGATAGTGCACAACTTGTATCTTGGGCAGTCACTAATGACCATTCACTTGTCTATGATCCTATGGGAGACCAAAGTTGGGAGTTAGGGTGTCTGAGATATGGCCCCCAAAATCACTCATTGAATTATCCCAAAACTATGTGGTGGTGGGATGGCCTAAGACATTTTGCACAGTACTGTATTAGTTCATACCCGTCAAGCACGGCTCCTGAAAATACGGGAACTGCTCTGGCCCAGGTGCACATGCACCACAACAACTCATCTGCACATGCGCAGAGCCCATTTGTGATGGGCGCGCGTGTGCAGTAACCCCTTTCACCATTCAAATATGGGACGGTGGTGGGAAAGGGGAGGAACGAGGGGAGAAATATGGGAAATCCCGGCCAATCCAGGATACTTGACAGGTATGTATTAGTTTAGCATTAAATCAGTATAAAATAGAAACAACTCTGATTAATGTTAGCAGACTATTATACTTCCACAGAAAGTGTGTATGTTTTTGTACATTATGGAGAACTTCAGAGCACCATACAACACTCTAAAGGGCCCACAAGTTTTACAGTGAACCACAAAAGGAGAGCTGAGGATTTGATAGAGGGCAATATCAAAAGAAGGGCCATGACATGGATCAAATTGCATCAGATTAAGAATCCCATGTGGACACTGGCATTGAAACAATGCACAGTCTGCATATCCCTCACCCAGACTGGCTAGAAATGTAAAATAGGCTGTGAATCAAGCCATAGAAAAGCCAAATGATTTCAATTCCACCTGCTAATGTAGTCCAGCCTAAGTCAGTCCAAGAAATGCAATATAATTTAACAATTTATTGAGGGGGAGGATGGCTAATGCAAAAAGTAAGTTCTCTAAGTATATATAAATATAAGTACAATAAATTTTCTAGAAAAAAAGCCTTCTTGTTGTTGTTCTGCCATATCCAAATCTGAATATTGGTGATCCTCATGGCAATCAGCATGAAGACTGTCCTGAGAATATAATGTAGTGGCCTTTCATCTGCCTTCCACATTGCAGCATGACACCCGTACCACAGATCCAGTTCTACAAGTCACATTCTGGTCTTGAACCCTTTTGACACAGGCCAGCATTGATGAAGCTGCTGCACTCCATCAAGATGGATTCAAGTGGGATTTAATCCACTTGGGGACCATCACCCTTCCCTGTGGACTTCGCCAAGACTGTTAGTCCTCAGGTTAGTTAACCACCGCCTGACACTCAGCATTGATTCGCTGGCAGTATGGTCTATTCTATTACCATAGCAGGATAACCTGGCCAGACACAAGAAAAAAGCCTACTAGTATAAAACAAACATACAGAAATAAGATAACTGATTAATTTAATGCCATTGCTCAGCCACCTGAGACACGTCTCCTGAGAATCAGGGAAACCCGGAGAAATGGAGTGAAGGGTCATAATAAGGGACCTCCCATTTAGGATGGCATCAATACTCAAAACTGGGGGAAGGAGCTTTTACATTTGGCTCCTTGTACCATAGTCCACCCCATTGAGCAGGTCCCCTGTCCTTTGGGGAAAACTGGGAGGAAGGAGTTGCCAAAACAGAAAAAGGAGAGTCACCTTCTATCGCCCCTGTTCTGTATGCACTGATTTTCTTTGGATCCAACCCAGATTTTATCAAAATGAAATGCATTGAACTGTCCTGGAGAAAGAATCCTACACTTAATTTTGTGATTATTATTACAGATGCTGATAGTACTGACCTCTTCATTTTATAGGATTTGTGGAAAGATTCCTATTTTCTGAGAAAGCTACACCTATACCAAATTTCCAGTCCCCTCCAATATGGAAAACGGTGGGAATAACTACATGTACTACTTACCCATATCCCCAATGACTCTAGTCAGGTATCTAATGTTAGTAAAACATTTACAGGATAGCTAACAGAGTCCATTGCAGTGACAACAATGAATGGCTGCCTTGTAACCTTCCAACTCCTTGTTTGTTGGGAAAATATCAAAGGCAGCAAAATAGTAGGTGTCCCAAAATGTCTTAATTCAGAGAATTAGTGTTAACTGAGCCTGATTAGCTCCATTTATCTCTAATTAATTACCTTTACCTAATTAGACACCCTGTTTCCAGTAGATATGGAGTCAAGTAGACTAGATTATTAGTGCAGTCATTCTGCCTTTACAAAATCCTGAAATTAATGAAACGTGCAAAAGAATCTGCAGTTTTAATTGCACAGGTGTTGCCTTATGGCAAAGCTTTATCATCTGATTACACCAAGGGATTATTAGAGACTTTTTATATAGAGGATGAGCCTGTGAAATGTACCTTAGCAACAGCTCATTAGTTTAGGGTTGTTACTGTATTATTTATTACATCCAGCCTTCCCCATTATCTTGATTGATTCATGGGCCTATATATTTCTTCCCTTCTGTGCAGAGGGTGGGTACGATATCTGTGGCTATTGCCAGCCCAGTTGCAATGAGGAGGGCAATACAGATCGGGATTTGTTAACTATACAGTATTTCTCTCCTTAGCAAAGAAACCAATTTAAGCCGTTGAAATTGGTTGCCCTTGCTCAAAAGCCAGTCGTATACAACTCTAGGGTTCAGTGCTCATCTCTGTTTATAGCCAAAGAGCCAGCGGTGCAGACTTTTCCGTGGACATGTGGCAAACATGGTTCAACACCCGGAGTGTTCGGAATGCTGTTTTCCTTTCCACTGAAGTGGTACCTATTTATCTATATACAATTTCTTGCTTTCAACATGCTAGGTTGGCAGGAGCTGGGACAGACGGTGGGAGCTCACTCTGTAGTGCAGTACTTAGGAATCCAACTCCGACCTTCCAGTCATCCAGTTCAGTGTCTTAACCTCTTCAAATACAGAGAGGTGAAAACAAGGAGACAGACAGATCAGTGATAGAGAATCTATCCAATTATCCTTCTACATGGAATACTAATTTTAAAATGTTTGTTTGTTTGTTTGTTTACAGTATTACATTTATATCCCATCCATCTGGGATAGTTTCCCACTCTAGCATGTATAGCTTCACTTGTTGTAATTAATGGGCATGTTTTAAAATTCTCATCATTTTTGTTAATCTATGAGACTCCTATTTCACGATTCTTAAACCAGATTTAAGCTGTTAAAAATAAGAGACCTATGTTTTCTAAATCTTGAGCTCTTCAATATCTTCCATCACCCCATCCACAAAGTTTAGTAGACATTATAGGTTAGAAAAACCTGACATTGTGTTACTCAGGTCTTCTCAAGAAATATCTTATTTTAAACCTCACCACGTCCAGGCTGACATGCTCTAGCCACTATGAACTGAACAAAATAATGACCAAGCACTAAAGAGAAGGGGTACTTATTGAGAAATCAATAAAGCCTTTAAACAGATTGTAAACAAAGATGGTAATATATTGGATTCTGTGACACTTTACCCCTCCCACCTCCGCAGCCCTTCCCAATGTGCAATCCAAAGATCATTTTATTTTTAAGTCTGTTTTAACTATGGGATGTAAAATGCTGCTGCTGTTCACTCACTGCTAAATTTAAAACAGCAGAAGATAGCAGGTGCCCCTTGTATTCTACAGGATCTGACAACTAATCTGAGCCGTAATGATGAATATTTAATGGTGCTCCTTTCAAGCATGAATGCATAACTATGCATGTGTGTGCACGCATCACAAAGCGTATAAACTTTAATCTCTAAACTACAGCTGTAATTAAGTAGGTAGATAACTCAACGTGCATAATTAGAAAATACATACATACATACATAATGTGCTGTTGCAGCCTTTATTCAAGCATTTCGCCAGAATGAATGGAGCTCTTCTTAGGAGGAAAGCATACATATGTTCAGGATGGTAGGCTCCAACTGGTGTGTATGTGTTCAGCTACCATGTGCAATGAACCAGAACTCACCTGTCTCAGCTCTTAACTGGAAAATTAACCAAAGACGTATAACAGGGGTATATGAACCTCCCTGGAATCCTAGATTTGATTTTGGAGCTGTGGCTCATTTTGACTGAAGATGAAATTGAAAGGCATCAGTGGCAGGGCCTTTTCTTTGTTGGCTCAAAAGATGTGGACATTTTTTTTATTCAGAAGTTCTGAAAATCCTTCTTACTCCCAATCATTGAGTATTAGGTTTCTTTTTTTAAAAAAAAATTCCACATACCCATTTAACAGAGTTTTTGTTATTGCTCACTTCAAATATTTAAGCCTGTGTTTCAGTATCACATGATGTCCTATGTCTGTATCAGCATCACATGATGTGCTATTTCATTTCAAGACCCCTTTGCAACAACTTTTACTCTTAGAGTCAGGCCATTGGTAACCGAATAAGTGAAAGAAATAGACAGAGCACATGCACTGATTTACCCATACTGTACACAGAGACCAGCACTAAATGCATAGACTGTCATAAACTGTCATTATTGAAAAGCATGCTGTTGGAAGTAATAAGAGTGGTAGAAGAAGTAATGGCTCAGGTAAAGGTTGCCCTTGCTCGAAAGCCAGTTGTATCCGACTCTAGGGTTCGGTGCTGATCTCTATTTACAGCCAAAGAGCCAGCGCTCTCTGCATCTGCAGACATTTCCATGGACATGTGGCAGGCATGGCTAGACACCAGAGTACACAGAATGCTGTTTACTGTCCCACCAAAGTGGTACCTATTTATCTACTTGCAATTTCTTGCTTTCAAACTGCTAGGTTAGCAGGAGCTGGGACAGAGACTGGTGCTCACTCCATTCGTGCAGGACTCAGGTCTCAAACTGCTGACCTGCCGGCCTTCCCATAATTAACTTCAGTGTCTTAACCACTTAACCACTAAGAGGATTGAGTGGGCCAGACCTAAGTACTCAAACATGCTGTGAGGCATGAGGAAATAAATCAGAAGCTTCAATGCTATGGAAAGTCAATGTGTTTGTGATTCCAAAAATTCTCACAGTGGACCTCCTGCACTGAGCAGAATACAAGATCAGTGCTCTTGAATCTCTTTGACAGCATCCTCACACAGAAAATGCTTGCACACATTTGAATGGATACTATCTAATGTAACCATTATTTGTGGCCCTGGCATGATGCAATTGTTAGAGTACTGGCCTAGGGCTTGGGAGAGAGACTCATATTAACCACCACCACCCCGGTAATAAAGCCTAGTGGTCTTAACTGAGGGAGTCTCTCTTAGACTAGCCTACCTCATAAGATTGCTGCAGGGATTAAAAAAATGTGAATGATGATATCAATCTATATGAGCCTACAAGACTTCTAAGATATTCTGGGGAGGACCTTCACTCCCAAGTCTGCTTAGTGAGGATAGGAGAAAAGACCTTCTGCTACCAAGCTGTGGAATGCATTGCCCAAGAAGTCAGATTGATCTTCTCTCTCTAGTCATTTTATCATCATACAAAGACCTTTCTTTTTAGGTAGGTTTTAGGGCACTCTTTATTTATGAAATTTAGATACTTTGTGTTTTTAGAACTTTTAGTGGAAGTCTGTAGGAAATCTGGCCAGCAATATGTGAGGCTTTGGATGGTGTATGCATCAAGGTCAGCTGCATCTTCTTTTAGCCTGGTGTAATGAATTTACTTAATGGTAATTAGATTGGGCCTAAAAGGTTTGAAAGAATAGTTAATTGGCAAGGCCCATTTTGGGCACACACATTCAGTGATGCACTGAAGCCGGTCCTGTCCTGTCCAACTGGACCTGTAGCAGAACTGGCTGGCCATGCCCACCTCCCTGCCACACCACACCACACCCACCACCTCCACCTCCCCCCGCACTCCGGATGCGACCAGGAGCCAGGAAGAAGAGGAGGAAGACCAACCGCCACCGCCGCTGGAAGGTGGGTAGGGCGGGGTGGTGGTCTGGTGGCCTCCCCCTCCCAGCCATAGCTGTCAAGTATCCCTTATTGGCCGGGAAAACCCCTTATTTTACCCTCTTTCCCGCCATCATCCCTTATTAATTAGACTGCAATGCCCTATTGCTGTCATTGGAGGGCAGCACAGGATAAGCATACCTGTCAAGTATCCCTTATTTGCCAGGAAATTTCCCTTATTTCCAAATCCAAAACTTGGCAGGTATGCTCCCAGCGCTGCTGGAAATGCTTCCCATTTGACTTGCCCAGGGCAGAAGGCACACGGGTAGTGCGGAGGTGAAAGCGCGCCTTCAGCCCTGGCTGGGTGAGGTGAATGGGAAGCGTTGCTGGCGCTGCTGGGAGGGGGAGCCCACCAGCCCGCCCCGCCCACCTTCCAGCAGCGCCACTGGCAAGGCTTCCCATGTGCCTAGCCGAGGGCCGAGGGCGCGCTGTCACCTCCGCATTTCCCGCACGCCTTCGGCCCTGGGTGAGGTGAATGGAAAGCGTTTCCAGCGTCGCTGGGAGGGGGAGGCCGCCACCCACTGCACTCACCTCCCAGCAGTGCCGCTGGTGAAAGCGCGCCTGGACGGTGAGGGGCTGACCCGCCAGCAGCGCCTGGCTGCTCTGTGACTCTGCCTCCTCATCTCCAGCACAACAGGTGAAGCAAGAGAGCAAGGTAGATTTCTTTTCTTTTTTCAGGGGGGGGGGGGGGTTGAGGCCATGCCCACAGTGTGGGTAGTAATTTTTTTTAGAGTACATCACTGTCTAGAAAGAATTGTTCTGGAAAGAGCCATAGCCAGGATTCTAGATTGGGGGGGCAGGGGGAAAGCCCTGCGTTGCACCCGAATTAGGACTACTTTATTTCAAAACTTGGATGGGCAGGGCCAGCCAGAATTTCTGCTACCAGTTCTGGCAAAGTGGTGCGAACCTGCTGATGCCCACCACTGGGTATAATCCCCCTTCTCTTGACTTGAACCCATTCATTCTCCAGTTTGTTAAAGTCATCTAGAATCCTGATTTATCTTTAGACGTATTGGTACCCTTCTGAGTTTTGTGTCATCAGAAAATTTGCTCAGCATCTCCTCCATAACCTCCTTCAAGTTGTTTATAAAGATGTTGAAAATACCAGGCTTAAGGCAAAACCCTGTGGCACTCCAGCAGCATTAAGAGGAACCACTTGTGAGCATACTTTGTGTGCAACCCATCAACCAACTGCAAATTCATCTAACAGCACAATCCAGCTCATATTTTACCAGTTCAAAGATAGAAATACTCCAAGGGAACTTATCATAAGCTTTGTTGAATTCAAGATGAACTACATCTGTACATTCCCTTCATCTACCAACCCTGTGACTCTATGAAAAAGAGATAAATGGTATAACTTGTTTCTGAGGAACCCATGCTGAGTCTTAGAAGTTCCCATAGTGTCGAATTAAATGTATTCAACGGGAGGTTTTCAGAACTTGATCAATGTTGTCCTCCTTGACACAGTCCCTTCATATTTCTGAAAATATGTACCCTGCTTCAAATTCCAAATCAATAATGTTTACACTTTAGCTAGAAGATACCTATCAAGATGATTGTGAAGAGTGTTTCTAATAAATAGTCACAATTTTTCCTGCTCTTAGAGAAAAAAGATAACTATACACAATGACACACCTCATAAAAAACGAGTCAACTGCTACAAGATTTTTTTGTTCCTGCACAGAAGTAAAACAATGTTTTCCCCCTCCTGTTGGAAGCAATGCTAAACCAGCATTTTTGTTTTTAAACCAGCATTTTTGTTTTTAAAATATTTTATTCAATGAAAAATACACAAGGAGGTTGCACAAAATACATGTTTCTCCCTTGTTAAAGAAAAACACCCAATTGCACAATTTTTTCAGGAAAACCAAAATGTGAAAAATGCACAAACGCATTTCTAATCTCAGGGCGTGGCTACACAGTACAAAAGTACCATATTAAAATCAGGTGGAAGGCTTGCCTAAATTGCCTTGACTTCAGTTCACATGCTGTTTGAGTTGATACAGATAATCCAGGGATCACATATCCTCGACGGTTGAGCTCCTTCTTCTTGAAGGCCTCCAACATAGAAGAGATCACTAACCACCATCACCGCTCTATCTTCTCACACAGCAGTAAGATCCATCAACAGGATGCTATTGTTCTTAAGAAAGTTCTCATTCTTTTTAAAATATATATTCTCAGTTATACTCATTAGAACCAGTCTGGTCTTCATGAGTGACAGAGAACAAAACTCCAAGTACTTGAAAAATGTGAATGTTTCTCTCTCAGTGTCCTCTTCTCCCCAGTCCCTTTGATCTTTCCTTGTAAGAGTTTCCTATATAATTGATCATCTTTTTTTGCCCCCCCTCTGCTGTTCTATTTTGTCTTTCTTTAAATGTGGTGACCAGAATTAGCAATATACTCCAATATTTTAACTATCACTTCTTCCAACTAATATTAATTATATTAATGATGCCTAAAATCATATAAGCCTTTCCCCCCCTTGTGATTAACTATCTTGAGATTCTATTCATGTGTAATTAAATCCAGCCCAATTTTTCATCCTGTCAAGGTCATTTTGAATGTTGTTCTCACCTTCTCAGGTACAGGTAGTAAGTATCCTTCTTAAATTACATTCCTTTACAAGCTGAATAATGATTCCTTCTCCCTGTCCATTCAATAACTCCCCATCACCATTGGAATTCAAGGTCCCTGGAGTACTTACCTTGAAACGTCCCTTCATAGGGATGAAGCATCCCTGATAAGCACTCTTTGTACAGCTGTCCAACCAGTTGTGAATCTATTTGAAAGTAGTAGTATTTAGCTCTTTTTAAACTCTTTGTTAACTCAAATTTCCTGAAAAACATTATTAAACTTTTTGCTGAAAGCAAACATCCAACAAAATTGCAAACAGCATTCTCACAATCCACTATAGTAACCAAAAGGACATTATATACTTTATATATTATACTATTTATATATTTGTCCCCTCTTGCGTATTCTTGTCCTGGTCTTACCCCTTTCCCTAGGTACTCTCTCTGAAATCATTCTTTTTTTTAACAATAGCAATTAGCAATAACAATTACACTTATATACCGTCCCATAGCACTTAGTGCACTCTCTGGGCAGTTCACAAGCTATTTAGCACTTTGTCTTTTACAATCCGTTTTTAAATTTTAATTCCTATGCCAATCTATCATTTATTGCTATATTCCATAACTCTTTAAACCAGTCATCCAACTCAAATTCACAGTCTATTTCTAATTTTTTAACAATGAGTAATCTCAAATCTGTTGCCATTACAGTACAGTAATTTCTTTCTTCCTGTTTATTTCAAAAATCCATCAATAATACTATTCTAGGACACATTGCTAATTTTATAGATAGTATTTGATTCTACTGTGTAGAATCCCTTTTATCCGGATAGTCAAAGAGGGTGAAATGACAAGATATCCAAACTTTCGTTTGTCATTTATCTCCAGCATAGCGAAGGTTGCCAGGAATGTACACAAAGGAGCTTTGGTTTCACTGAACCTCATTATATGACCTAACCCACCACCCAACCTTGCTCAAATGTGAAATAAAATGTGCTGTGCAGTTTTACAAGTCATGGTAAGCTACCTTGCCTTCATTACCAGATCTCTGTCATGCTACCTTTGCCCATCCCAATTGGATTATTGCTCCTCCCTTTGTCATATGTAGTGCTAAATGCAGCTGGTTTCTTTGACAATCAAGGTCTGGCTCTTCTCTCTTTTTGCTTCTGGCACTGACTCCTGTGAAGAGCTGGCAGCAGCTGTTTTGATGAGATGGCCTACCTATCTACATCCCTTGGAGGCCCTTTGCCAGCTATTTTGATGAGCCAGGCACCATGTTGGTTAGTTGGCTGAAGGGCAGGCCCCTCACAAGCCAGCAAAGATGTCTCGTGTACTTTACTGCCTCCTGAAGGAATTACTTGATATGGGAAGTCCTCATATATGTACAGTATTGTCTTCTTTGCTGGCAGTTTCATGTTCAGTTCAAATGAATAAATAAAGTAATAGAGTAAATAAAATAGAATGGGGTGGCTGGGTCAAACAAGACATCTCTAAATTGTTCCTAATAATAACTGAAAGAAGTAGCTGTTCACAATACAGTATCCTCATAGTAGATCAGCAATGCTCAGAACTAGATTCCTTTGTGATACATGTCACATCTTCACATCCTTAGGACATTTAGAAAACTCATACGCAAAGACGGAAATAGCATTCTTTGTGTGATTCTACAATTACTTTTATACACTGGTAATCAGGACAAGATACAAAACAATGAATTGCAAACTGAGAAGTATTGAATTACCAATGTGGCATGCTCTGTACTAAAGTCTAGGGGGAAATTGTCATTGTTTTTAGTGGTTAAGCATAACAAGTCAATTGGACTGTCAATTTGAGTTGACATTTCTGTAATACTGTGCCTCCAAACAGGCAAATTCAAATCCATGAATTGTTTTCATCTGCTGGAACTAAGCTTATGGACAGCATTAAAGTTTTCAAGATAATTCCAGGCACAAATCCCTGTAAAATTGAAGCTCTTTACAGTTGTATGGAAGGTTATGCATCCCCTTCACCAATTTGATAGCAGGGGGAATTCTTGAAGATACCACCCAGTCAAGATGTAGACTCACTCATTCTTACCTGAAGCCAAAACAGCACAGCAGTCACCATTCAATGGATTCCTCAGAAGATCAGGGTCTGTACTGGTTCACTGAATGCACTGACCATCACTTACTCCACTTTCACAGCTCCTTCACAGTGAGGTCATGGCGCAACTGCTCTTTTAATCAGAACTTACTTGCAAACCTCTACTGTTGCAGAGAATTTTTTCATTTAACCTTTATTTTACAGTCTCTTCAATCATTTAGTGCACCTGCAAGCCAGAACTGTTTCAATGACAAACAAGCAGATCTACAGACTCCTCCAAATTCTTGAAGAACACAAGCTCCTGAGTACAGCCCTGGGAGAGTAGGGAGAAGGGTGTTAATGCCACAAGAGAGTAGACACAATATGGGGTGAAATGGGACAAAGTAGTGAAAATACTGTACAAAGAAAACCTCTTCCTTCCAAAAACAAACAAAGGTGCAGATGTGGATCCTTCATTTTATGTGCCAGTTAAAACTGGTTGACAATTGAGGGCAATGTTCTTGTTCATACATCTGATTTGCTTCAATGAATGGAACTACGCAAAAGTATAATTTACTCCAGCATCAGATTATTTGTGGAACATAGCAACAATCCAAATCTAGCCCCCTTTTTCCCCTTTCAAAATTCAGTGTCCTTTCTGAACCCTTTCTTGATCTATGTTATACTTTCAGTCTAATTTCTTTATCTGAATGTTCTTATTTGATTTTGCTTACAAATGACAAAGGGAGACAGATTGCTTTTGCTTTTAGAACAGCAAACTAAAAAATATTTTAGGATGGTATTCTCTCAAAGCATACCCTAAAGGGCAACCTGAGATTGATGTATTTGTGATCATTTGAGGATAGGGGAAGGGCTAAATCATGTTTAGCCCATTCCCCCTGTCCCACCAAAAAATATGAGGAAAAATCTTTGCCCGTATGCTGAAATAGCTAATGGATACGGCACTCGAAGAAGATTCACTTCGGACTACATAGTCTCTATTCTTCATACATCGGATTGACTGAACACATTTCTATTATACATTATATACTGAATTAAGTGTTTTTTTGTTGAATACTGAAATGAAGTGATTTATTTTGGAATTGGCATCCAGTGATTCATTTTTGTGAACTCTTTATAACATTATTAATAGTATCATCAACTTATAGTTATTTCTTTGGATTTTGCGCTTTGCCTCACACGGTTCATTGCATATTGTGAAGTAGCTAATGGAGCCATTTACCATAAATAAAACACTTCCCCTGCTCCTTTGTGGAGACAGGGAAAGTGTAATTATTTTTCCCCTTCTAGCTGATCATCATAGTGCAGGTTTAGTTAGCAGAGTAAAACTAATTTTTCTTCATATTTTTTCTTGTGCCAGTTACCAAAATCACAAAAACAAAGAATTTTTAAAACTGTCTAACCAGTTCAGTGCTACAACCATTAATAAGGAGTGTGGAAATACTTACATTTCCCCTGTCCCTGTGCAGAGGTGCAGGGAAAGTGTTTAATTACAATAGCCTGAAAAGGCTTTTAGCCCCTTCAGCATACCAGATATTGACAGGAGAAACAATCATATACTGTGCACTGTTCCCAATATCCACAAACACTGGGCAATAGCATAGATCAAAGCAATAAAGGACAGCCTACTGTAGGGTGTTCAAAAAAGAGCACCTGGAGGGGGAAGTGTGGGGAGTTTCACAGCACGATCGCTGTGGCTAGTGGATGGCCATAAATCGTGGGTGATGTTCTCCTTACCTCATCTGTTTTCACACTGTAACTTAGAGGCCCCAGCTTCGGCCTCTCACTCCAGGCCTTTTGGCCCTCCCCACAATGCCCAGAGATGGCACGCAGTCATTCAGCTATCACGCAGCTTTCTGGCCTATTAGCAAAGTGTGCACGAGGCAGACATGCCGATATTTAACCAATTAAGTAAGCTTATGCTATCGCAGGTAACCAATGAGGAAATATTGCATACCCCTCTCTGGAATTTTCTTTGTCCTGTTATTCCTAATAAACACCAACCGGGCTGCCCTGCCCTGTTGCTTCTGCTGCTTTGGTTGTTTTGGTTGCTTATTGCCTCTTCATGAATCAAGCCTCCGCTGTCTCCTTGGTCCCAAGAACACTTCAGGGAAGTGTTCTAGGACCCATGAAATATAGATACTGGACATGTTCTCAGTCACTTGCCTAGGTGTAAATAGAAAACAGACATGCTTTTTGAAGAGCCACTACCACAGAGAACCTTTGAGAAGGGTTTCCTCACTTACTAGCAGGGCAGACAGCTCTCCAGTCTGCAAGTGCTGGTTACAATGACAGATGACCATTCCCACCGTGCACTACTTGAAAGTTTCCTCAGGGTTCCTAGTTGGCCATTGTTAAGATACAGGTTTGATAGACCTTTGATATGGTTTGCCGAGGCAATAATAATTCCTTGGAAAGCCTGAAATAGCTAGTGCAACACTCTGGGTCTGTGCTTCAACCTTTGTTTCTGCCTTCAACCTGTTAGGACAGAAACCCACATGAATTGGTGAGGTGCCACAGAACCACTCAGATTTCCTTGCTTTTTATTTTTTGCAAAGTTGTCTGGAAAACCACAGCCAAATGTTCCTCTTCCTTCCTCTTTCCCTGACACTTCCACAGGCAGCAGTGCTGTCCTCAGCAGCTCTGTGGGGTGGTGGTTAATTGCCCCCGTAAATCACCGTGCAGCAGCACGCTACTCCGTTTATTTTTTCTGACAGTAATTTAGTGC
This sequence comes from Bradypodion ventrale, assembly GCA_035047345.1. Lineage (NCBI taxonomy): Eukaryota > Metazoa > Chordata > Lepidosauria > Squamata > Chamaeleonidae > Bradypodion > Bradypodion ventrale. Next base: position 121,005,973 of record JAWDJE010000004.1, read on the forward strand.
TTGCTCTTTTCCACACTTGTCATTGCATGTTTTTCCTCACATTAGAAGTCTGTAGAAAAAGGACAGTAATTAACGGTGCAATACACCCTCATGGAAACTCCTTCATCATATTGTGATAATTGTACTTCTTGTCTGTCACAGTAACCCTCTATCTTTGCCTTCCCAAGCATTCCACAGATTTCTTTTCCCTTTAAAACCCCCCCAACAAATGACAATTGCGTAGAAACTTCCTCAACTCCAAACCAGTTTTTTATATCTGTCTGAAGAGAAGGCCATTTGTATTTTAGAAGAGATGTCAATGTTTTTTAGCCTGATCTGCACAATAAAATTCATTGCAAATATACACCTGGTTTTTGTAGTTACAAAGCAGAGACATAATTCTACAACATTGGCTAGAGCAAGCAAAAATCATCCATATTTTGCAGACTTTTCCAAGATGTAATGGTCCTATGATAGTAATGTCATAGCCTAAATCATTTTCCTTTTCTGCAGCAAAGCCATAGGTACCCAAACTAATAGGTATAGGAATTGAAACCTGAAGGGAAAATATTGCAGTTTTGTGTTTTTTAAAATGTAATACCAAAGAACATGATAGATGTTTCTGCAGTAGATACAAGGCACTCTTTTTTCAAATAATACCTTTTAAAGCAAGCCCGGATCATAGTTTCTGATCTGAACAAGAAAAACCAGAGACAGGTGAGCCAAATTAGCAAGTGTATTTCCATGATGTTTCAAATTCTATAGATTTGCAAAGGCAACAATGCTTTCGACATTTGTTGTTATGTGACATCAAGATATCTCTGGCTCATGGTGACCCTAAGAATGAGAGATTCCCAAAATGTCCTGTACTCAACACCCATGCTAAATTCTGAAAACGTGCCACATATAGTCTGTGGCTTCCCTTGGGGATTCAATCCATCTCACATAACACATCAATATACTATCTAGATATGGAAATATGGGATATTGAATTGCTACACAAAACAGCCCTAAATAAGTTTTTTTTATATAAAAAAGGGGGTTTGTTTTTACATGTCAGTCATTCACCCCACACATTTTACAAAATGTTCGTTTCTGCATGTGGTATCAGAGAAACACTAAAGAAGACAGCAGCCTGAGTGGCTACCAAAGAGCAATGCAGGGCCTGCAAACATTAGGCAAAGTGAGATAATTTCTTTAGATAGCACATTCAGGAGTGCAAACAGTAGAACTGTATCTTTCACATTACCAGCTGGTGCCGCTTAAGCAGCCTCCTGTACTGTCTGAAAAGTGAAATAATTTAAGATTAAACGCTAGTCCAGTTTTGTATACCGAATAGAGGTGGGATCATCTTATCCTTCATCTTGGCAGCAAAACATGTCCACTAAATGTTGGCCACAATGGAAGATTTCTAAATGAGTGGTTCCACTGCCATGGGGAGGGGGGGTTAAAAAAAACTCACAAAGTTCAAAAATTCACAGACAAGAAAGTATTAGCCCACAATTAGTTGTGTCATTTCTGCAACATGGCAATCAGATTAGTAATGTAAGTAGTAATGCAATCAGATTAGTAATCTGGTGGAAGAGCTGTTTTCCCAACAAGATGTTTCAAGTTGAATGTCAGAGACCTTAAATTGTTACCTGAAAACTGTTTGTACAGTTTCCAGTATATTTTAAATTAGTTCGTAGACTGGTGGAGCAACTTACCCTTAACAGTAATAAAGAAATAACGTAGACTTTGATTAAGGCAATATAAAAAATAAGTTTATTTGACAAGCGTTTAATCTGCAGTGGCTTACTGTAGAGAAAAAGCTGTCTAAACTAAATCAAAGAACTACGTGAGCTATCCCAGGTGGAGTCAGGATCGCTGCTCAAGCAACTTCGAAGCAAGCCTTTATACTATCCCTACAGTTCTACCTAATTTTACATAATAAAGGTTACAGTGTGTGAACAACACACTCAGCCTTGAAGTAAACCAAACAAGTGAAACTGCCTATCTAATGCCTCTTATATACACAGAGACCAAACATTCATGCCCAGAAATCCTAAAGACAAAATCTAATTTTCTGCTACACAGTATTCATGCTCATTTAGCAACCTACAGAAGGCCGTTTAATGGAAGAATTGCCACTTTTCCTGATTATTAAAACACCCAGTTCTTTTCCTAGCGAGTTTCAAATAGTTTCAAAACTACAAATTTTTTTTTTTGAAAGGGGTGGAGGCAGAAGAAAAAGGATAAAACTGAAAACATGTTTTCAAGGGGCCTTTCCCCCCTTTCTTTTTATGCCATTCCAAAATCCTCGCCATCTTCTTTGTGGGAGGTTAATTTAATAGTAAGACATGAAAGGAAGGGGAAACAATCCCCACCCCCACCCTCCAAGACAGACTTCAGATTTTAGTGTGGACCTTTTGACTGCTTTGCCACCTTTCAGTCATTTTCTACACACACACATGGGCGCCTCTTTCCCCATCCCACTTAAGTCTCTTTCTTCCACTGTCACAGGCAAGAGGCTAATGGGATGTATGGTCAAGATTTTGGAGGATCCATCACTGCCTTTCTCGGCGAGAAAATTAGCATGGACCCGATACACAGCAGCTGCCAGAACTGTCAGCCTTTTCCCCTTCTCATCTTCATTAGAGCTTTTCCTGGCGCGCTGCTGCCTGTCTCTCCCGCCGCTGCTCCGGGAAGAAGGGCCGAGGCAGGCAGGCAGGCAGGCGGGCCTGACAAAAGGGGCCGCCACGCCCTTCAAATGTCAACCCGGCGGGAAGGGGAAAGAGAGAGAGAGAAAATGGCGGCGCCATTACAAAATAAACAGCCCGCCTTGGCTGTGTTTGTGGTCCATTCCCCCCACAGAGGGGGGGAAAAAAGGATGGGGGAAGAGGCCACGGACTCTTTATTTTCCCAAAGCTTTGCAATGGGAATTAAGTCTATTAAAAAACTGTTAACATAATTAGGCAACTCGTGCCCCCTTAGAACGACGGGGCTTTTTGCATGACGTTCCCAGTGCATTTGTTAGCGAGGGTCTTCTATCTTCTTCCTCGTCTCGTTTACATTGCTCTGACCCCGCCTGGGCTCTTGGGGAGCTTGTTTTCTGTGGGCTACTGAGAGCTGCTTGTTTTCCTTCATCTCCTCTCTCTTTCTTCTCTCCCTCCCCTCTTCTTTTTCCCCCCCTTCTTCTCCGGATTATATCAGTAACGGGCTAAGAAGGTCACGATAAAAATGAAAAGAGTAAACCAGAGAAGTACAGCTGGGGACTCTCTTCCTGTTCTTCGCCTTTCCCCTGATTAGCAAATCAAAGCTGCCTGAATGATTCACACTTTTCACCTGATTTTTGTCCTTTTCACTAATCATGTAGCAATTTTCTCTTGACTGACAGTTTTCTTTATAATTGGTCCTGATCTAGTCGGGTTCCAATAACCAGAAAATCCCCTCTGAGGTCCCAGAGCCCTCCAACCAACCCGCCTCTCTCTCTTGCTCTCCCCGCCTTTCCCTGGGCCATCTGTGGGCTGTGGTGGCGGTGCATGGAAAGAGAGTCTGCCTCATCTAAATGCTCCATCATGGGGGGGGGGGGGGTGTTGAGGGGGAAGCGAGAATATTGGATAAAGGACTTGGAGGTAGCAGATTCTAATTACTGTTCATTTGCCAGAGTATCAAAGCCTAATTACTGTTCAGTTGATGCTCCTGAGGAAAGTCGGAGTCAAAGCAGGGTTCTGGAAGCTCCCCCCCAGAGATCGGCTGAGAGAAGCCCTTTATCTGCCTCTCTCTGTTTAAATAGGTTGAGTGGGACTCGGTTCAATTACATCCTAGAAGCAAACACATTTCGCAAACAAACACACGGGCGATCCGTGTTCTCAACCAAGAAGGACGAAGGATCTTTTTTAAAAAAAATATTTATTTATTTATTGCTTTATGCCTCTGCGCCTGATTTGTCTTTTTATTTTTTTTAATGCGTGCAATAAATATCTGGGGAGAAACGGAGTAAACCCTCCATCCCATCCTCCTCTCTGCATTTTCTCTCTTTCTCGAGATCTCTCCCCCCCCCCCCCCCTTCCTTCCCTCCAAGGCAAGTAGTTCATCTTTGAAAGGATTTTCGCACCTTTGGCGAGGGCGGGAGGGGGGGGGGGCTCCCAGAGTCGCTCTCTGCCGCTTATTTGACAATTTCTGTCACCAATTAGCAGCTAAATCAACATCAGCACAAACAAAAAAATAAAAAAAGCTAGCTGTGTGGCGCCTTACAGCGCGCCTTCCCGCCTGACACGCACACACACTCTCTGTGTCTCTATATATTATACACGGCGCGTGTATGTTTTCCCATTGCCCCATTAGGAAAGCATCATATTGCTATCAATTCACTGCAGCCCTCAGCAATAGATCAATGTGGTTTTCCCTTCTGCAAGGAGGGGATTGATGGGCTGGATTGAATTGTCTCGCTGCTTCTCTCAACCACCCCAATCTCTCTCCCCCCCCCCCTTTCTCCCACCCCCTTTATCAGAAACTTTGTCAGGTAATCTGCTAGCTGCAGCCTGGAATTTACAAGCCGCCGACAACAACCTAATGAGGCAGGCAAGCTGTTAGGCGAGCTGCTCTGCTCCATGATGAGATGCTAAATGAAAAGCTGGTGCGACACACGCAGTTTGTTATCATTCAATCTGCTCGAAACCGCAAACCGGTCATTATCCAGCCATTATTTTCGTTGATTTACAATCGCGGTGGTTGAAGCAATTGCTGTGGCTTGTTCAAGTCCCCTGGCGGGGAGATGGGAACCAGCTTGTAATTTGCATTTACACGATCTGACTGAGCAGCTTATTAGATCTGGATATTTATTTTCCACTTAACCGATGTTTGATTACACTTTAATAAAGTACAAGGAAACTGTCTGGTTGCCTGCGACTGATTGATCCTGCCGCGTGGCTTCAGCTGGGATTTTTGGATCATGAAAGAAGAGCAAGGGACCAGCCATGGGGCTGTAGATCCTTAAGACAGAGTGACAATAAAACAAAACCAGGGACTGCTCATATTATGGAGAATAAAGTCAAAGAAAGAGAAAGAAAGGTGGGAAAGGCCAAGAGTAATCAGGACCGGACAAGACAAGCCCCACCCTTTCCTTTCACTATGAAGGGCCACTGAAGCAAGAGAAGCACTGCAGTCATTAAAATACATTGTTGCCCAATCCTCTCCATTCATAAGTCAATCACACTCCATTGACTGGTGAAAAACACAGGCAGAGGATCATAAACCTGCTTGTACCAAGAAAAGTTCCTTAGTTCTCTATAGCTGGCTGAGGGTTTCCTGGTCATTATCCACAGAGGCATAAACTCATTTATCCACCCCCATCATTTCTCCTACAGATGTAAAAAGCTGATATACAGGGAGTTTACATGATTCTGGCAAAAAAAAAAAATCCATTCGTGTGTGTTGCTGAAACACAGGTGTAGTTTAAGTTACATCCTCCCTTGAGTTTCTATTTTGTTGATCTTTGATATGCATATATTTATTTTGGTTACAGCATAACAGCAGGTTAATTTGAGGACTATATCGCACAAGTACAGATGTGTTGACTCATACCTGGATTCATATCCTTGTCTGCCTAGTTATAGCATTGTGAAAATTGTTATTAGTTCTCACAATGACAGTGCCAGCAGTTTCCTTTCAAGAGCTGCCGCTTTTCAAATGGTCTGGCAGCCTTCCCTGGCATACAGATTTAGTAATGGGAAAAGTTGCATGCACCTGTTGAAAGCCTTTGGAGAATAGTTTGGATGTGACACAATGTAATTGTTTAGCACTTCCACTTTCAAAACTGTAATAGCCAATATATTGTTCAACCTATTGTCCCTTAAGTAAGAATAGTAAGTGTAGGCAGTTAAAAAGTTAAAGTTAAAAAGCATGCGATCAGATTAGATGTGTCCATTCCGTTAAATCCTGTGGCAGAATACTTGTGACATTGATATTAATTCTGTTTTTAGTTGTGACTTCATACCTCTGAATACAGTACTCCTGTCCTGTCCCCCCCCCCCCCAATCTTATTATAAATGAAGAGTATTAGACAAACAGGAAGAACCTCTCCCCAATTCTGTGCTGATTTCCTGCCTGCAAAATAGCCATCTCCCCTCAACACAGGATGTACTCAAAAAAGTAATTCCCCAACCTGCAGTCAGAACTGATACATTCCATAAAGTACGCTACCACTTCATTTGGCTTAACATACAGTTCTTCTGAACAACTGCCATTCACATCACCATAAGAACTTACAGTATACTGGGACCAATTTGTATTTTTAAGTTTATCCAGACTGTTATGCAAAATTTGCCCTAATGCTTTCTTATTTTCTTATGCACACCATGGTGTTTCAGTTTACCATAGAACAGAAACTAGGGATGTCTCTTTGTGTAGGGGAACTGGTTTATTTTAGCATTTATTGCATGACACTCTGTTTCCTTCCATCCTGAATGGAGCTTTGCTTCACAGTTATGTAAATAGATCTGGCATTATCAAGGCTCTGGTACTTTCTTTTGAAGGAAAGATAATTAGTGAGTTGGAGCATTGAGGAAGAGGAGTAAGCCACCCTTAAGATTGAGTATGGGGAAGGAAAATAAGGCACAAGATCTATGACATAGGGCACAGCTGAAGAGGCTAGTGGTTAAGTGTGTGAGTGAGGAACAATAGAAGTTGCCTTATGTTGAGTCCGACCAATTAACTTCCAAAATCATATACAGGTATCAGAATGGTAACTAATTACCTTTTTAAAATGTAGGAAACAACAATGGAATGCACTGTTTGCTCCATCACTAATATCTGTGATAGTTCCACACATGTTCTTTCCATACAGCACTCATGACAGTAGCTAACAAACTTAGCTGGAGCCAGAATGGTGAATCACATTTTCCCTCACAACAACATATAGTAGTTTCAGCCCTGAGGATTGGAAGAACAAAATTTCCCTACAACACAAGCACTAGACCAGGTATTCTCAACCTGCGCCCACAGGCTATATGAAGCCCATGGCTGGTAGCACCATTTCATGCCCCCCCACCGCCTCCACCACACCAGGAAGTGCCATGTGGTGGAGGAAAGGCAAAATGGCCATCCAGCCCCCAAAACTGCCTTTTAAAGCCCCCTGGCTTTAAAAAGGTTGAGAACTTGTGCACTAGACTAAGGAAAATGTCTGGCCCCTAAGCAATAGATAGCAACAAGTACATAAGAGAATAATTTCTAGAAGGTCTTTGGTTTCCAAACATCTGTAGGAAAGGATTTGAAGCCTTTGTGACTTGCAGCTGAGTTGCCCATTCCCCCCCACCCCAGAAGAAAGGTGGTGCCTTTAAGAGATGCAAAATGGTCAGAATTCAACTTGTGTAACTAAATTTCACTGCACTGCTATGATGCTTCAGAGATCCCACCCTTCCCATCATTTCATCTCCATGGTGGTAAAAGGTTTGCTTCCAGAATGCCTTTCCTGTATGCACCATCTGATTTTATCCAGGTTTTCTTCATAGTAACTCTCATTATTCCAGTGGTAATACTGCATATGTATACTTACAACTGCAGCCTTACTTGGAAGTAAGCCCCACAGATTCGAAGATAATTTATTTCCATCCATTTGTATTAAGATACACACAGCTTAGGCTGGTAGAGACACGTTTTTGAGCACAGCAGGGGATAAGCTCCTTTCGGAGAAGATTGCTGTCAAAGTTACTACACAAAGATATATTTTGTTTTGTTTGAAAGAAGAGCAACAATAACTAAGAGTATATTTTAAAACCTTATAGCTGAAACTTTAAAGATGGTTAGATCAATGAGAGCTATTTGTCACTTCCCTGAATTTAGGTCTAGGATATCCTAAAAGGTAAGAACCAAATTTCAGGGACACTTCTCCTTTTTGCATTTTGAACCTAGTCACTAACTCAGAAGTCTCAAGTGCATGCAATTCCCATGCTGAACAAAGCCTTGTATTGCTTCTGAGAGATTGCGATCATTGTTGTTATTTATGTTAACTCCCCAAAGATCCTTGTCAAGATCAAGCCAGCCGCTGTGGAAACATGCAGAAGAAACGTTGCAATAAATCCCGGCTTCATTGAACTCACTGACATAGCTTTAGCGGAAATAGAGTTTCAGCTGCATGGCACAGTCAGACAGAACACCGAAATGATGAAATACAACATAATAGTATGTATCACATGCAAACCAAAGAGGGAAACAATGAAAATGAAGAGAGAGAAAAAGAATTCAAGGCAAGGATGCAAGCTGAAAATGTTCAGCACTTACATGGCAAATGTAAGACACAAATAATTAGGTAATGCCAAATTACATTAAAGACTTCTGCTTTGTAGCAGAGGATGGGTGTTTGCGTGTGCATCAAAAAGAGCAGTAAGTTCAACATGTTGTAGGGAGAGTTGGGGAGTGGTGACAATGTTGGGTATTCCCTAGATTTTTAAGAATAAATCTTTCCAGAATGAACATCTGGAAAATCATGCTCTAAATTTCAGATTTAACATCTGGAAAATCTCTAGGTATTCCATATATTGGAAAAGTATTGCTCCCATCAGTTGTCATCAGGCTGTAGGGACTAATGAGAATCAGAATTCAACAGCATTTTGAAGAGTGTTGTTTCCCCAGCTCTTCTCTGGAGAAGTGGTGGTTTACCTCTTTTTGGCAAGCATTCCACAAGTCTAATGTATGAATGAGCACCACTTACATGTGTGCACAGGGTATGTGTCCCTTTGTGTCTTGTGTAGCATTGCCTCTAATCTACTAAAGTGGAGGGGTTGTGCAACACAGATGCTAGGCTTGCAGACAAATAAGCAGGCCCACCTGTTTCAATCCAGAAAACCTCTCTTCTGTGCTACATGTGAAAAGCCACAGGTTGAACACTCCACGCTATGGGGCCAAAATGAGGAGCCAGATGTTTTTAGATTGCCACTTTGTAATTTCTTACTATCAGGTAATGCAGTTAGATCTGATAGAAATTGCAGGGCAAAAACATCTGGACACCCACAGTTCAGAAGCAAAAATACTGTATTTTCTGGCGTATAAGACTACTTTTTAACCCCGAAAAATCTGTGCCAAAATCGGGGGTCGTCTTATAGGACAGGTACTTAACTGCAGCTGACAAGTATATTCCAAACTCTATATTTTAACTGGAAAAGTTGGGGGTCGTCTTATACGTCCAGTCGTCTTATATGCCGGAAAATACGGTATATGTAAATGCATGGATTATGGTTTGAGCATGAGCCAGAGTATATTGTAGTGCTTAATAAGGGCCCTGAAGGAAGCTCTAAGAATACAAGTAAATGTGAAAGTAGGAAGCAAGGATGGGGAAAGGGAACTGCTGTCATTTCCAACTCTTCTTCAGAAAATGTAATGCAGTGTTCAAAAAGAAATTAGCAGCCATAGAGAACCTCTCAGGAATTCTCAGAGTGTTCTCTTTTCCTACTGCAACCTACCAGAAGGTACTTTGCTGAAGGAGGAACCAGACCTGTCACTGGCCATATCTGAATTAGGATGCGAACAACACTATATGGTTATTTTCTCTGAACAGGCCACGTATTTTGCCTGCAGAACAGGCAGTGCCTACAAGTGCCTTCCTGGATGAAATATGTATTCATATGAACCAGCTTGCTGGTAGCAGTTGTGAGATGCAAACAATCTGAATATCAGCTCTGAGCATGGTGACTTTTTCCTGCACTATTACCGAAAAGGATGCCCACTGGCACAACATTTACACACACTCATATATAGGTATAAAGAGGGCAACAATGAAAATGAAGAGGGGAAAAAGAATTCAAGGCAAGGATGCAAGCTGAAAATGTTCAGCACTTACAGGGCAAATGTAAGACACACATAATTAGGTAATGCCAAACTACATTAAAGACTTCTACTTTGTAGCAGAGGATGGGTGTTTGTGTGTGCATCAAAAAGAGCAGTAAGTTCAACATGTTATGGGGAGAAGGGGAAGTGATGACAATGTTGGGTCTCATTTGCCATCTAATAAACAAATGTATAAATAAATAATGGGTGACTTTTGTTGATTTAAATCTCACTCATCCCTATCTCAAGTCTACCAAGAATAAGAAGGAGTCTAGAGAGTTTTAGAACCTAAAATGGGGATAGGAGACATAATAATTGATATCATTAGAATTTACACCATTGCACTTAAGCCAGTGTAACTAACCTGTAGATTCTGGCTTCTGCAGTATAAATTTCACCTTTACCATGGGGGAAGGGGGGCAATAAGAAGTAAGTAGTAATCTGTAATTGCTAACTACTTATAAACAAACTCTGGGTTGAAGATAGACAGGGATTTACTGGTAGAACTCTTGAGTATTTTGCCATATGTGAGCCAGGATTTTCAATTATCAGTGGTTTATCAGTAATGAAAATAAGAAGCTTCTTTCCCTCCTCAATGAAGCTGGTAAAATCAAGAAAAGACAGACATGGGTAACAAGATTTTTGTGCAAAGGATGTGTGTGTAAACTCCAGAACTGGTACCTAATACAAATTCATCTACTCCCAAGTCCCTTGTTCCTCAGTTCCATCTACATTCCTGAGCTGCTATTTACAACTTACCTCCCATAGATGGACCTCTGGGTTTTAGGCCACCACCAAACAGAGCCTGAAAGCTTAAAGTCTGATGACCTGGACAGTACAGCATATTTATTCTAACAGTATTGCTTCGACTGGACTCAGCAGTAAAGAGGAATGGCCCAATTCATCTCCGCTGAGCTGTGTTGCAAACAACTTGCAGGTCCTGAAGGGGATATGCACTTTGAGGTGCCCCAGTCCTCTGGGCATACCTCTGAATTTACCACCATGACGGTGACTTCTGCTATTAGAGTAGGCCCAGTATGGATGAGCAGGATGTATTTTATCTTTGGCTACATATAGCTTCCCCGTTCCTTTTGAATATATCCCATGTCTGCAGTGGCTTTGTGGTTAACTCAGTGGGTGGGGATTTTCCCTATATATGCATAGGAAAGTGACGTCGAACCTTTTAGAGACCAAGTGCACAAACAGAGGGGCGGGGTGAACTCTGTGCTGGGAGGGAGGAAGTGTTCCCATTGGGCTGCTGGGGTCTTCTCATTTGGTGGCCAAAGTACTTGACCTTCCGCTTCAGTATTTGTCCATCCAATGAACAGTCAGGGTTGATTTCCTTCAGGATTGACTGATTTGATCTCCTTGCAGTCCAGGGGACTCTCAAGAGTTTCCTCCTCCAGCACCACAGTTCAAAGATGTCTATTCTTCTGTGCTCAGCCTTCCTTATGGTCCAGCTCTCACGGCCATACATTACTACTGGGAAGACCACTGCTTTAACTACAGGTATGTAGACTTTTTTTGGCAGGGTGACATCTCTACTTTTTATTATGCTGCTTAGGCTTCTCATAGCTTGCCTCCCATGGCTGTAGTCACCATCTGCAGTGATCTTAGATCCCAAGAAGGTAAAGTCTGTCACTGTTTCCATTTCTTCCTCTTCTATTTGACAGGGAGTGATGGGGCCGGATGCAATGATCTTGAGGTTTTTTTATGTTGCGTTTCAGGCTAGCTTTTACACTTTCCTCTTTCAAGAGGCTCTTTAGGTCTTCTTCACTTTCTGCCATTAGGGTAGTATCATCTGCATTTCTCAGGTTGTTGATGTTTCTCCCAGCAATCTTAATTCCTGCTTGTGTTTCATCCAGCCCTGAATTACACATGATGTACCCTGCATATAAGTTAAATAAGCAGGGTGACAATATACAGCCTTGTTGTACTCCTTTTTCTATTCTAAACCAATCAGTAGTTCCGTATCCTGTCCTAACTGTTGCTTCTTGAGTCACATACAGATTTCTCAGAAGACAGATGAGGTGGTCTGGCATGCCCCTCTTTTTAAGGACTTGCCACAGTTTATTGTGATCCCACACAATCAAAGGCCTTGGTGTAGTCAATGAAACAGAAGTAGACATTTTCCTGGCACTCTTTTGCTTTCTTCAAGAGCCAGAGAATGTTGGTAATTTGGTCTCAAGTTCCCCTGCCTCTTTGGAACCCAGCCTGTACTTCTGAAAGTTCTCGATCCATATACTGCTGAAGTCTAGCTTGTAAGATCTTGAGCATGACTTTGCTAGCATGAGAGATGAGCACAATTGTGTGAGAATTTGAGCATTCTTTGGCATTGCCCTTCTTTGGTATTGGAACACAGACTGACCTTTTCCGATCCTGTAGCCACTGCTGCATTTTCCAAATCTGCTGGCATATTGAATGCAACAGTTTAATTACATCTTATTTTAGTGCTTTAAATAGCTCAACTGGAATACCATCATCACCAGTTTTGTTGTTAGTACAGTGATATCTCATACAACGTCCAAACTTGGTTCCACAAGTCTGGACTTTATACAGATTTGGACTTTGTATGAGGCATGCAAAATCCTAGCCACGATGCCTCATACAACATCCAAATCCTTGCCGCGATGCCTTGTACAACGTCGTTTCCATAGAGATACATTGTACTGTAACAGCACAGACTTCATTGCAAAGTCAAGGAAACAGACAGGAAACTGACAGAACTTTAAGAAATCATTGTCTAAAGGCTAAATATATTACAAAAACATGTCAAACAACCCTGATTTTAGGGGCCAAACCATACAACAAGTTTCTAACTTTTGAAAACTTTATGAAATGCAAGTTTAAAAGTTAACATGTCCCATCATGCAGCACTGTGTTAATCTGCAGCCATGCGGCCGATCATCCATTTTGTACAAGCTTCTGTAAACAATTACTGGATGGAAGCAAGGACAAAATGGATGCCAACATGTCCCATCATGCAGCACAGTGTTAATCATCCAAACATAAGCATACACAAAACAATTAAAATCGTGCTCAAAACCAATCCTAAACACTCTTCACTTCGTGCAAAACCAACAAGAGCAATTCACGCATGCATCCTGCCTTTTATACTGCCCAGGCACAATGCAACCTGGGGAAAAACCCAACGCCTCATACAAAGTTGCAGCGACTTTGTATGAGGCAACTTTTTTCAAGGAATTAGGCGATGTTGTATGAATTCGATGTTGTATGAAGTGGACTTTGTATGAGATATTACTGTAATACTTTCTAGGGCCCACTTGACTTCATACTCCAGGATGTCTGGTTCGAGGTCAATGATCACACCATTGTGGTTGTCAGGAACATTAAGGTCCTTTTTGTAGAGTTCTTCTGTGTATTCTTGCCATCTTTTCCTAATCTCTTCTGCATCTGTTAGGTCCCTAGCATTTTTGTCCTTAATCGTGGCCATTTTTGCTTGATACATTCCCTTAATTTCCCCAATTTTCTAGAAGAGGTCTCTAGTCCTTCCCCTTCTGTTATTTTCCTCTACTACTTTGCACTGCTAATTTAAGAAGGCCTCCTTATCTCTCTTTGCATTTCTTTGGAATTCTGCATTCAGTTGAGAAAATCTTTCTCTTTCACCTTTGTTTTTTGCTTTTCTTCAGCTATTTGAAGAGCCTCATCAGACAACCACTTTGCTTTCTGCATTTCTTTTTCTTCGGGATGGTTCTAGTTGCTGCCTCCTGTATGATGTTATGAACCTCAGGCCATAATTCTTCAAACACTCTGTCTGTAAAATCTATTCCCTTAAAACTATTCTCCACCTCCACCCATGACCATTGGTATATTCATGAGGGATGTTATCTAGGTCATACCTGAGTGGCCTAATTGATTTCCCTTCTTTCTTCATTCTAAGCCTGAATTTGGCAATCAGTAGCTCATGATCTGAGCCATAGTCCACTCCAGGTCTTCTCTTTGCTGACTGTGTAGAGCTTTTCCATCTTTGGCTGCAGAGTATGTAATCAATCTAATTTTGATGTTGGCCCTCTGGTGATGTCCATGTGTAGAGTCACCTCTTAGGTTGTTGGAAGAGGGTATTTGCCATGACCAGTGCATTCTCTTGGCAAAACTCTATTAGCCTTTGCCCTGCTTCATTTTGTAGTCCAAGGCCAAACTTGCCCATTATTCCAGTTACCTTTTGACTCCCTACTTTGGCATTCCAATCTCCTGTGATGGTAAGGACATCATATTTTTGGGGGTGGGGTGGGGGTGGGTCAGTTCCAGAAGGTGCTGTAGGTCTTCATAGAACTGGTTGGCTACGGCCTCTTCTACTGTTGAATGGTTTTTCCTGAATTCAGAGTGAGATCATTCTGTCATTTTTGAGATTGTATCCCATTACTTCTTTTCTCATTCTTTTATTGATGATAAGGGCCACTCCATTTCTTCTAAGGGATTCTTGCCCACAGTAGTAGATATAATAGCTGCAGTCATTAACTCACTTAGCATGAATTAAATCGTATCCAATTATCTAATATCACTTCTTTGTCAAGCATGGGCAAGAATGAGGTAATTCTCTAGAGCTTCCTCAGAATCCAAATCCTGGATAGCATTACTGTGAAGGTAAATGTTCGCATATGTCTATGTTGACATATATGATCCTCTTCCTGATACTGTCCTTATGCCACTAGAAGAGACAAATGTCCCCTCTCACCTGTAGTTTTTGCACATCCCTCCAGATCCACGCCAATTGTCAAAAGATCCCTTGGAGCAGACATGAGGAGGCTGCAGGGAAGATGATGGAAGAAACATCCCTTTGGGCATAGCTATAACCAGGATGAACCAGCCGGGGATTTCCCCCAGAGCAGAAATATTTAAAGGGCTCTGAAATCTAGAGGTGAACCTATTGATAAGGTTAGAAATAAAAAGCTGCACCTCCTAGATCTTTATGTTTTCTTTAAAATGTTTTTTTCCTTGGGTGGGTGTACAACAATTCTCTTTTTTCATAAGGAGTGGGAGATGTTGCCACTTGCTCCAGGTGCCAAAATGGCTAGTTACACCTCTGTCTAACATTGACGTGTTACACCTCTGTCTAACATTGACGTGAAATGGCATGGTTGGTCCCACTGTATGCATTACAGAGGGACCACAAGACTCTTGGGTATTGTACAGGATCTCCCATCCTCTTCAGTGGAAGAGACACCCTTTTATGCCCAAAGGAAGACACTGTGTCGAGGAAGAATATTTGTAGGTGTTTTGGAGCTTTTGTGTCTTGCTTGGTTAGATCTGTTGATATTATAAGCCTAAATCAGGGTTTCTCACCCTTGCGCTCCCAGATGTTCTTGGACTTCAATTCCCAGAAGCCCTGATCAGCAGGTGTGCTGACTTGGGCTTCTGGGAATTGAAGTCCAAGAACATCTGGCGGCCAAAGGTGGAGAAACTCTGGAATATATCATTTCTGAGAACAGGAGGGAGGGACTTTATAGTTCCAGAGAAACATTTCCAGACCAAATATGGATGTTCCAGAAAGCTCTGAGACCAAAAGAAAAGTCTGAGCAATGGCAAGGTGCTATATTTCTAAACCAATCTCCGCCCCACCCCCCACCCCCAATAGTTAGATTTATATTCAAGTCTTCATCCAGTGAGCCCAAGGGAAGATTTACATGGCTCTACTACTCCCCATTTATTTTTGTAAACAACACTGTGAGGTGGATCATTTGAGAGACTGTGACTGACCAAAGATAAGCCAGTGACTTTTACAATTCATTGGGACTTGGACCTGGCTCTTTCAAGTTCAGGACTAACACTCTAACCATCATACCACACAATATCTTATGATCCTTAATGTTTGCTGATGTAAAAAGTACCTGTCCTCTGGATACCTTTAGGAGGCTGCTGTGCACTGTGTGGTTGTGGGTTGGTGGTTTTGAAGTGTAGTTAAGGGTCCATAAGGATAGAGTCCAGCTCCACTTGGAGTGAGGGACTTGATCTGTTCATACAAGAAGAGAAAAAATAGACAATCATCGTCATCGTCATCAGCTCCTACTCATTTCCGAGTAGACATCCCCCCCCCCCAACAAAATCATTTTCACAGTTGATAGAGGTAAGAAAAATGACAAACAGGAAAAATGCCATTGACATGAATTTGTTAAAGGTGGATGCTAGCTTGCCATGAAGTAACCCACACAGTGTGATCACGGAGCCATCTCCTGCAGCACATATGAAATGAGACATGCAGGATTTGATGCCAGGACTGCAATGGACTTCTTCAGCCTTGAGGATATGGACAAGGTGTGCCTTCACAGCCAGTCCATCTGGCATGGCGTCTTCCACCTCCATGACCATTGGCAATCAGAATAGTGAAGTGGTTCCTCCTCTGCTTATTTTGCTGTTGGGCCCAATATGATGGTTTCCAGTGGCATTTCCTCCACTGAAGGGGCCATCACCCCATCAAAAGGGGCTTATCTTCCCATAGCCATTGGTCCCTTTAGGGAGTCAGGTTATTTATGCTTCCCAGCACTCCACGTTGAGTCACTGGTTGTACGGTCTACTCCATTACCGTAGCAGGATGTCCAGACAGACAGAAAACCTGGGAGTTTGTGTATGTTCCCAATGCTTCAGCATCTTTTTCAAGCTTGGGCATGGTGCCACCATTAATACATTTAAATGAAATGAAGTGATGGTTTCTGTTGCCTTTGTAGAGGATTTCTGCCACATGTATCTGCTCAGACCAGTGGTTCCCAATGTGGGGTCCAGGCCCCACAGGGGACCTCAATTCCCAGAAGCCTAAGTCAGTACATTGGCTGATCAGTGCTTTGGAGAATTGAAGCCCAAAAACCAAAGGTTGGGAAACAATGGCTCAGACCACGTTCATCCATAGGTTTCTTTGATTGTGCACATTGTATCCTCCAGTTCTTGTCCTGCCTCTGAAACTGTACAACTCTACATTGTGTTTGTCCATTTTCAGAAACCACAAGCTTGATGAAACCTGCCCCTGAAATACCTTCTGTAAATGTAAACAATATATTAACACAAACATGCCGAGAGCCAAGATTCTACAGTCATTACACTGGTGAAATGAGACTTTGGACGGCCAAATTCTTTTCTTTTCTTTTTTCAGGACTGGGCCCTGAGCCATAAAACTCATCTCATTGGATGATCCTGGGCAGATCACTTCCTCTGCTTCAGCACCTCATAGGCCAGTTGTGAACAGGAAGTAGGGAAGAAGGGAACTATATGTACCACGTTCAGCTCATTAGAAGAGAGGTGGGATGTAAATATTTTAAAACTGTGAAATTTAAAAGCTGCCTTGAGTCCTCCCATGGGGAGAAACGCAGTCTATAAATGCTACTAAATAAGTAAATAAGCAAGAAAACCAAATATCGAGCTGTTTGCTTTTCTTGTGAGTCCAGCACTTAAGGATGAATTTTAGTGAGTTATTCTGTAAAAAGATAGGTCAGGGGTTCCCAACCTACGGCCCGTGGGCTGGACCAGGCCCATGGCACAATTTCATTCGGCCTGCCACCGCATCCGGCACACATAGAAGTAGAAGCAGATGCATTTACGTTAGCCGTAAAATGCACCTGCACATGCGAAAATGCGCCCACGGCTATTGTAAACATGGAAGGGGTGCATTTACAACAGCCATAAATGCTTCCGCTTCTGGGGGGCATGTTCCAGCCTGCTCAGCTGTCCGGAGGCATGGTCAGGCCTGTGGTGTAAAAAGTTTGTTCACCCCTGGCATAGGTGAAGACAGTGATTCACATAACCTAATATAGTGGTACCTCATACAAAAATTTTAATCCGTTCCATGGGGCTTGTTGTTGTACAAAACAATTGCTATACGATGCATGCATCATACAGTAGAACCTCAGATAAAGTCCAAACTTCGTTCCATAATTTTGGACTTGGTCCAACTTTGGACTTTATCCAAATCAAATGGGCGATGCATCAGATAACGTCCAAAAGTGGACTTTATCCGAGGTTCCTATACCAAATACCCTGGATAACGTCCATTCTTTAGCAGTTTTGGACTTTATGCGATGCATCACATGTGCATGAAAATGGCGACTTTATCCAAATCGGACTTTATCCGAATCGGACTTTAACTGAATTGGACTTTATCCGAGGTACCACTGTATAGCGATTTTCCCTATGGGATGCATCATACAACGATTTTTCCGCTAACAATTTTTCCCATTTAAAAATTGTCGTACAATTTTTTCCATAGGGGAAATTGTTATGCGGGACAACATTTCCCCCAAAACCTAATTTTTATGCGATTTCGTCGCTATACGGAGCGATTGTTGTATGAAGTTCCACTGTATTCTGAAAACTCAGGAAATTCAATAATCTTGTTTCAATATCCATGCAATTTTAGGCATTGTATCTTGCATCACACCCATTCTTTAAACATCTCAGAGGAGTTGTTTAATTTTGGAAGCCACTTGAATTTTGCCCTTCACTGAGAAGTAGGCTAGGCCAAAAATAAGCAGCAAATGATTGCTCCGTAGGGTTTACAGAAGATTCAACCCCAAGACTCCTTCAGCCAAGTCCAATATTCCTGCCTTCTTTTGTGAGGCAGGCATCACCTGATTCCCACTAACAGCAAGAATCAGAAATGTGATAAAGATCAAGGGTCCTAATTGTATTAATACCATTTTGAGTAAAATGTTTCAGTCTATCAAAGGATGCACTGCAACAGACATCTGCAGAACAGTGTGCAAATCTTGAGGCTCTCCCTCCCAAATACCATTCTTATAATGTCCTTCCTCCTTTATGGCTGGGGCCACCCGATCTCCCTCATTAACGCCTCTCAATTCTGTAGTTGTTTCTGTTTAAGGAGTCTTTGGGATGAATTGTTTCTTTTGTTTATGATCGCGCCAACGAACCTTGCTAATCCTTATATTTTATCTCCCTAACATATGGAAAAGCTATTTATTCCAGCCAATCACAATAAAGTAAAAGAAAACCCCATTTTATGGAAAGGTATATATCACAAGTTTGTTCATCATTAAAGATATGATTACCGGGGAAAAGCCTCCAACAGTGGCACATTTATGACGGTGGGAACAGATGGGGACATCCATTTTCCTTGCAAATACTTTGGAAATTGCTCTTCTGGTAGCCGTATAAAAATGATATACAGATACAGCAGCAACGGGGCTGGGACAAGAGGTCCAGATTTACACAGTAAAAGCTTCACATGCACCCTGTCAGCACTGATTGATCTGTCCTTTACTACAGGGAAACTTGTTGACAGGGGAAAGAAAGCTGGGAAATAATTCAAGGCAACTGGCCAAGATATATACCGGCCTAGTTGAGCTCTGGGCTACAAATCCTCTTCCCTACCAACGACAGTAGCTAATTGTTCTCAGTGATTAAATGATTAAAAAGAAAGAAAATGGTGGGGTGCTGTGCCCTCCAAAGACAGATTAGTTACAGCACTTAGGGGGAAGCAGGAGGAAACACACCTTAAACATGTGTAAGAAATTATTTCCAGGGATGAGCCTGCTCACAAAACAGAAAGGAAAATACATGTGTGGAATCAGAAGTGGGATATGTGTGGCATTTCAGGTCTTGTTGGACTGCAACTCCCATCACCTGGGGATGATGGGAATTGTAATCCATCAATTCATGGAGGCCTTGAAGTGATCCATTCCTTTTGGGTCCTGGTCTTCAGACATAAATGGTTGCCACAGCCTAGCAACCAACTATCCCTGTCCCTTCTATTATATCCAGAATAAATGCACAGGGGTACTATTGATGAAAAAAAGATTGTTGCATCACATGTTCCAGGCTCGAAGAAAAGCCTACTAAAACTGTCCTTTTCAGCTTGAGTCAAGTCCAAAACCACAGGAAGTAAATAACCTGGACCTACCTCTCCAGTGCAAGCCAGAACAATTGGTACAAGTCACTGTACCAATGTAACATTGAACCACCTCCCTATTGTATATATGCAAACACAACACACAGAGAAGATAGCTATCAAGCCCCAATTGTCATTATCATATTGATGAAGTTCATCAGAGGGCAATGTTGGTTTTAACACCAACAGATTGGGGGAATGGGACCAAAGAATAATCTAAGAAGAGCACAGCATTCTTACCACAGGGACGTTTCCCTGTTCCAGTTCATTGATGGAGTTGATTAAGTTTAAATGAAGCAGACAGTGGATAAAAGTAAGGGTATTGACCACAGGGGCAGCACCGGATTGTGCTTGAAAAGGCCTGATACATGCAGAAAAGCAAGATTTGCTAAATGCTCTAATCTTCAATCAAATCTTACATCAATACAGACAAAGTTTGGTAATGAGAGATTCAATGAAGCATGTGGGAAAAAGAATTAATCCTCTTGGTCTAAACTGGGTTCAACTTTGAAGCCTGCTCCAAAAGGCAAGGCAGTTATCTAAATGCTAAATAAGAAACTTATTGTACTTTTTCAGGGCAGCCCTAATCTTTTGTCTATTTCATCTCCATGATTTGTATGCTCATAGATGGCAAGTTGTCATGGTGATTACACCAAGCTACTCTGCAGCCCAGAGGCCTGGAAAAAATGCCACCTTGAATCACAAGTTGAGCACAAGGGTGACCCATCTGGCCAATCCCCTCTATCAGCTGTGGTTTGGGCTTGTGGGAGAGGGGCGAGGTGGGGCTTTCCTGTCACCACAACATTGCCTTAGACTTCCCTCTAGGCTGCCATGTTGTCCCAAGGAGGATCTTCATCTCCAGCCCACCCCTCAAGTCAAGCTTCCAGATTGCCTCTGATGGGTGAATCTCCCTATGCTTTCAATGGTGTTGATTACCAAAAAAAGGCAGCCTTGTTTCTCAAAATGACAAGTACAAAGGGCCCTTGCCCTTTGCCGCAAAGGCTCAGATCCTTCACCCAAGACTGAGGAATGGGAGGGTTCAGTAGTAATTGAGAGGGGGGAGGTTGGAAAAGAGGAGTAGAAGTCAGATATAACATTGCATAATAGTACAGAACTGGCCCTACTATTCGACACACTGAGGAAACCACCTCAGGCCATAGGTTTGAAGTATCATATAGAAAGTAGCACATTGCCTGTTTTTTCACTGATTATTGATTGCCAATTTCCGACCAAATGTTTATGTTCACATTACAATATTACAACTGGGAAGTGGTAAACAGTTGCTATTTAATGAATGTCCTGTTGAATTCTTGGTTGTGTACCCAGTTACACAACTGGTGTGCTACTAGGAATTCAGTTGGGAAGTTTTTAACAAGCAGCTATTTGCTACTGAGAGTTATTCCATTGTGCTTCAGACAGATATCCCGCTGGTCGTGCTTTTACTGTCAGAGAGGAGGAAAAGGGCTAGTGAGCTCTTCTGCTCACCAAGTGAGTAAACC
This sequence comes from Bradypodion ventrale, assembly GCA_035047345.1. NCBI lineage: Eukaryota > Metazoa > Chordata > Lepidosauria > Squamata > Chamaeleonidae > Bradypodion > Bradypodion ventrale. Next base: position 121,027,102 of record JAWDJE010000004.1, read on the forward strand.
AAATTTTAACCCCAAATCCTTGATGGAGGAGTCTTGATCTTTGTGTTCCCCTTTCCTTTGGACACAAAGAAACTTGCAGTTTCAAAAGAAGGCCGTCTACAGTGGGTCATTATCAACATACCTGGTTGCCTGTGTTTGTTGAATGGGGGATGAAATCAGATGTGGTTGGTTGTTTTTCCAACTCACCTCTAAGAAACCAATAACATGTTCATGGAGCTTTTTATCTGATAGGTTGACTAATGCAAGGTTTGAAAATTAGAAGATAACTTTCTAGTCTGCACTCTGTGGAGCCTGCATGACAACATTAGTTTATGTGAAAGGTTAAAGGGTGTTTATGTATCTCTGTTGCATGTAGTCCACCACCTACACTTCTCTTTCATCATTTCATTAAATTCATAACAGCCCTTCAAAATATTTTAGCATAGAGGAATTACAGCAACGTTGCAACTGTTCTTAATTTTGTCCTCCCACAGGCATCATAGTACAGGTTATGTGTTCATCTTCTGGGATCCTCTAGCATCTGAGTTCTATGAGGAATTACAGCAGCTCATAGAGCAGAGACCAAAAAATGATGTCCATATTGTTATAGGAGATTGGAATGCCAAAGTAGGAAATCAAAAAGTAAATGGAATAACAGGCAAATTTGGTCTTGGAACACAGAATGAAGCAGGACTAAGACTAATAGAGTTCTGCCAAAAGAACACACTGGTCATAGCAAACACCCTCTTCCAGCAACACAAGAGGAGACTTTACACATGGACATCACCAGATGGCCAACATCGAAACCACATTGATTACATACTCTGCAGCCAAAGATGGAAAACCTCCATACAATCAGCAAAAATGAGACCTGGAGCAGACTGTGGCTCAGATCATAATCTACTGTATGCAAAATTCAGGCTTAGACTAAAGAAAATAGGGGAAACAATTAAGCCAGACAGGTATGACCGAGACAACATCCCTAAGGAATACACGGTGGAGGTGTTGAACAGATTTAATGGCTTAGACTTGATAGACAGAGTGCCAGAAGAATTATGGACAGAGATGTGGGCAGCAAGGAAAACCATACCAAAAGAAAAGAAGCATAAGAAAGCAAAGTGGTTTTCTGATGAGGCTATTAAAATAGCAGAGGAAAGAAGGAACGCAAAAGGCAAAGGAAAAAGGAAAAAAAATCAATCAATTGAATACAGAATTTAAAAGAAAAGCAAGAAGAGATAAGGAAACCTACCTAAATGAACAGTGCAAAGAAATAGAGGAAAACAACATAAAAGGAAGGACTAGAGATTTTTTTTAAAAATTGGGGAAATCAAGGGAACGTTTAAAGCAAAAATGACCATAATAAGGGACAAAAACGGCAAGGAGTTAGCTGATGCAGAAGAGATTAAGAAAAGATGGCAAGAGTACACAGAGGAACTCTACAAAAAGGACCTCAACACCCCTGATAATCACAATGATGATAACATTGAACTTGAGCCAGTCATCCTAGAGAGTACTGTCAGGAAGGCCCTAAAAAAGCACTGCAAACAACAAAGCCAGCGGACATAATGGTATTCCAGATGAATTTTTCAAAGCCCTAAAAGATGATGGAATCAATGTATTGCATTCAAAATGCCAGCAGATTTGAAAAACACAACAATGGCCACAGGATTGGAAAAGATCAGTATACGTTCCAATTCCAAAAAAGGGCAATGCCAAAGAATGCTCAAATTATCAAACAATTGCGCTCATCCCACATGCTAGCAAGGTTATGCTCAGAATAATACAGGATAGACTTCAGCAGCACGTGGAGAGAGAATTACGAGAGGTACAGGCTGGATTCCGAAGAGCATACCTGTCAAGCACAGCTCCGGAGATTACAGGACCTGCACAGAACATTTCTGCGCAGGTCCATTCTACCCATGTGTAAAAGCCTTCTACGCATGCGTAGAAGCGACCTGTGCAGAAATGCGCAGGCCGCTTCTATGCATGCATAGAAAGCTTTTACGCATGCGTAGAAGGCTTTTACGCATGCATAGAACAGACCTACGCAGAACCGTTCTGCGCAGGTCGCTTCTATGCATCCGTAGAAGGCTTCTATACATCCCCTTCTGCACACAAGCCTTCTACGCATGCATAGAAGGGTTCTACGCATGCGTAGAAGGGTTCTACGCTTGCGTAGAAAGGACCTGCGCAAAAGGGATGCGCAGTAACTCCTTTCCCCCCCGCTGCCAAATTACGGGGTAGCGGCAGCTCCAGGTGGGAAATGGAGAAAATCGGCATGGAATTACAGGGTAATCCTGGCCAATATCGGGAACTTGACAAGTATGCCGAAGAGGCAGGGGGACTAGAGACCACATTTCCGACATACGTTGGATCATAGAGAAAACAAAGGAATATTAGAAACAAGTCTACTTCTATTTCATTGACTACATCAAAGCCTTTGACTGTGTGGATCACAACAAAATGTGGCAAGTAATTAAAGAGATGGGAATACCAGAACACCTTATATGCCTCATGAGAAATTTGAACAAGAGTCAAGAAGCAACAGTTAGGACAGAATACGGAATGACAGAGTGGTTTGGAATAAGAAAAGGAGTAAGACAAGGCTGCATTTTGTCACCCTGTTTATTTAACTTATATACAGAGCACATAAAGTGCAATGCAGGGATGGACAAATCACAAGTTGGAATCAAAATTGCTGGGAGAAACATCAAAAATTTGAGATATGCAGATGATACCACCCTGATGGCAGAAAGTGAGGAAGACCTAAAGAAGCCCCTGCTTAGGTTGAAAGAAGAGAGTGCAAAAGCTGGCTTGAGACTCAGCATCAAGAAAACCAAGATAATGGCAACAGGCCCTATCAGTTCCTGGAAAATAGATGGGGAAGAAGTAGAAGCAGTGACAGACTTTACATTCTTAGGATCAAAGATCATTGCAGATGGTGTTTGCAGCCATGAAATAAAAAGGCGACTGATTCTTGGGAGACAAGCGATGAGAAACCAGGGGAACATAGTTAAAAGTAGAGACATCACCTTGCAAACAAAAATTTGCATAGTCAAAGCAATGGCATCCCTGGTGGTAATGTATAGTTGTCAGAGCTGGACCATAAAGAAAGCTGAGCGCAGAAGAATAGATGCCTTTGAGATGTGGTGTTGGAGGAGAGTTTTGAGAGTACCCTTTACAGCGAGGAGAACAAATAGGTCGATCTTAGAAGAAATCAACCCTGACTGCTCCTTAGAAGGTCAAATAATAAATATGAAGCTAAAGTACTTTAGACATCAAATGAGAAGAGAGGATTCACTTGAGAAAGCCTTGATGCTGGGAAAGATGGAGGGCAAAAGAAGAAGGGGGCAGCCAAAAATGAGATGGCTAGATGGTATTGTAGACACAATGGGCACAGAGCTGGGTGGGTTGAGGAGGATGGTGGAGGACAGAGGTACCTGGCGGGCAATGGTCCATGGGGTCGCAAAGGGTCAGAATCGACTGTGCAACTGAACAACAAAAAAGCATCTGAGTAATTCTACATAAAGGAAGTTTCTGCTGAAATTTGTGTGTAATGTATGCATACTTAAACTTCAGCTTTTAAAAGCCAGTAAATTCAATTCTTCAAGAAATATATGAATGTTAGATATTGTATTCCTGTATCAACAATTCAAACCACAGGATACTGTTGTACAAGATCGTACCCACACTGCCAGCAGGTAAAAGGATGTCAAATTTTGCATAGCAAAGGACAGTCTGAATGTTTTCAACACCAATATCCACACCAAAGGAAAGGGCAACATAAAGATCAAGAATCCTCCATCAGGGAATTGGGTTTAAAATTTGGTTTGCTCACTAGGTGTGCCAAATGATTCCAGCCTAGTTGAACATACTCTGTAACATCCCCTGCCATCACATCAAGAATCCCTATGCCCCGCTTTGAATTTTAGTGGAAACTGGGAAGAAGCCTGGAGACTCTGTTCAGTAAGTGCAATCATTACTGGAGCATAGGACAGATTCAAGTCTGGTCAAGTTATCCTGCTGTGGTAGTGGAGTAGACCATACTGCCAGTGACTCAACACCAATCATCAGGTGGCGGTTAACTAATCTAACAACCCTGAGGACTAGCAGCCTTGGGTGGAGAAGTCCACAGGGAAAGGTAGTGGTGCTCAAGTGAATTAAATCCCACTTGAATCTATCTTTATGGATGGCAACAGCTTAATCAATATTTGCCTGGGACGGGATTTTGTGTGCCAAAAGGGCTCAGGACCAGAAAGTGACTCGTGGAACTGGATCAGTGGTACGGGTGTCACACTGCAATGTGGAAGGCAAATGGAAGGTCTCTGCAGTATATTGTTCCCAGGACAATCTTCTTTAGCTGATCACCATGATGATAGCCAATATTTGGAATTGGATACAGCTTTTGAACACAGAATTTCAAAGAAAAGCAAGGAGAGATAAGGAAAACTACCTAAAAGAACAGTGCAGAGAAATGGAGGAAAACAACAAAAGAGGCAGAACCAGAGATCTTTTCAAAAAAATTGGGGAAATCAAGGGAACATTTAAAGCAAAAATGACCATGATAAGGGACAAAGACGGAAAGGAGCTAGCTGATGCAGAAGAAATTAAGAAAAGATGGAAAGAGTACACAGAGGAACTTTACAAAAAGGACCTCAACACTCCTGATAATCACAATGATGAAGAAATTGAACTTGAGCCAGACATCCTGGAGAGCGAAGTCATAAAGGCCCTAAAGAGCACTGCAAACAACAAAGCTAGTGGAGATGATGGTATCCCAGTTGAATTTTTCAAAGCGCTAAAAGATGATGGCGTCAAATTACTGCATTCAATATGCCAGCAGATTTGGAAAACAAAACAGTGGCCACAGGATTGGAAAAGATCAGTATACGTCCCAATCCCAAAAAAGGGCAATGCCAAAGAATGTTCAAATTATCGAACAATCGCACTCATCCCACATGCCAGCAAGGTGATGCTCAAGATAATACAGGACAGACTTCAGCAGCATGTGGAGAGAGAATTACCAGAGGTGCAGGCTGGTTTCAGAAGAGGCAGGAGGACTAGAGACCACATCGCCAACATACGCTGGATCATGGAGAAAACAAAGGAATACCAGAAACAAGTTTACTTTTGTTTTATTGACTACACTAAGGCATTTGACTGTGTGGACCACAACAAGATGTGGCAAGTAATTAAAGAGATGGGAATACCAGAGCACCTCATATGCCTCCTGAGAAATCTGTACATGAACCAAGAAGCAACAGTTAGGACAGAACATGGAATAACAGAGTGGTTTGGAATAGGAAAAGGAGTAAGACAAGGCTGCATTTTGTCACCATGCTTATTCAACCTATACACAGAGCACATAATGCGCAGTGCAGGGATGGAGGAATCACAATATGGGATTAAAATCGCTGGGAGAAACATCAATAATCTGAGATATGCAGACGATACCACCCTAATGGCAGAAAGTGAGGAAGACCTAAAGAATCTCTTGATTGGGCTGAAGGAGGAGAGTGCAAAAGATATTGAGACTCAATATCAAGAAAACCAAGATAATGGCAACAGGCCCAATCAGTTCCTGGAAAATAGACGGGGAAGAAGTAGAAGCAGTGACAGATTTTACTTTCTTAGGATCAAAGATCACTGCAGATGGGGATTGCAGCCATGAAATAAAAAGGCGACTGATTCTTGGGAGACAAGCGATGAGAAACCTGGGGAACATAGTGAAAAGCAGAGACATCACATTGCAAACAAAAATTAGAATAGTCAAAGCAATGGTTTTCCCAGTAGTAATGTATGGATGTGAGAGCTGGACAATTAGGAAGGCTGAACGCAGAAGAATAGATGCCTTTGAAATGTGGTGTTGGAGGAGGGTTTTGAGAGTCCCCTGGACAGCGAGGAGAACAAATAGGTCAATCTTAGAAGAAATTAACCCTGACTGCTCATTGGAAGGTCAAATAGTAAAGATGAAGCTAAGATACTTTGGACATCAAATGAGAAGGGAGGATTCACTTGAGAAGGCATTGATGTTGGGAAAGGTGGAGGGCAAAAGAACAAGGGGGAGGCCAAGGATGAGATGGCTAGATGGTATTATAGACACAATGGGCACAGAGCTGGGAGGGCTGAGGGGGATGGTAGAGGACAGAGGCGCCTGGAGGAAAATGGTCCATGGGGTCGCAAAGGGTCGGAGTCGACTGTGCGACTGAACAACAAAACAGCTTTTGAAGAAGAAGGCGGTGACTATCTTCATTGGCTGATCACCATGATGATAGCTAATGTTTGGAATCGGATACAGCACTTGAAGAAGAAGACGATAACGATGATGTGGTGGTGGCGGCGGCATAGCAGCAGTGACACAAAGGCAGAGGACGAAGAGGTAGATGGCTTACATGACAGGGTGGATAACAAAATCAGAAGAAAGGCTGCAGAAAAAGACTTGGTGTTGATCTCAGGGGGACGACCTCACGCAGAGGGTAACATTCTTTTCCTCTTGGCCTAGGTCAGTCCTAAATCCCTTTTGTAGCTCAGCCTTCTCACAGAGGTGACATTCCTTCCTACCCAACTATCCCTTGTCACTCTGAGAGAATTATATGGTGTAAACCAGACTGTCTTATCCTGACAGTCAAAGAGAGTGAACCATCTAGTACGCAACAAGAACTTGCTGGGGGCAGGGTGTGTGGGGGTGGACCTTCCTGTGGGTCTGCTTGGCTTTGATGAAGTCATTTGAGAGCACAAAAGTTGCACCCAAGCTTTTATGTGTTTTACAAAAGTTGCCAAATTAAGGTCGGATTAAAGGGCCCCTTGCCATCCAGGCTTTGGTGCTGGAAGCCATCCTTCTATCGGAGAGAATGGATCTGAAAAGCTTGGCCAAGTTAATCAAGAGGCAGGGGGTGGGGTGGGGGGAGGAAAGTAACATGTATAACATTATTAAAAGAGCAGTGAGCAGGAGCCTATTGCTGTGAACTTGAATAACAGGTTGAACTTTAAATTTGTTCATTAACAGGATTTGCCCCTCACTGAGAATGTTATTAGTTCCCTTAAAAGCAGAGGGACAAACTGCAACGCTGCAGTGAAAAGCGCTTGGCAAAAAGTTAAACACCTCCTAATTCTGTAGGTTGCCATGCAGACAAGCAAAGAAACCTGTGAAGGAGGGGGACCACACCAGAGCTGGGTGGAGCTCTTGCCTCATCTTAACACCGACGGCTCCGAGGCCTCTCCACTGAAACATCATCTGGGTCCCGAAAGAGGATGGAAAATACTGACACAGAAATGACACAACTCCTTTCAGTACAGGTGAAAACCAACCACCTGGGCTACCTATTGGCACATAAAATGTTAGCAAAAGCTACTTTTGAGCATGGCTTTGCTAGCGAGGAAATACTAGTAGAGGTAGTCCCTCCAAAGAAAAAACTCAATTAAACAATTTACTTTAGGACCATTGAGTCAGTTCTTATTTTAATATCCACATTACCTAAGTAGAGATTCAAAAGGGGTACCTGCAAGGAAGTATTACAGAGTGAAATATTTCACTTTTAGGATTCCAGCTGCTCCACTCCATGTTCTCCTTCCCAGCAGTCAACTTTCCATGGCCACTGAGCGTGTTCAGGGGGTCTCCAGACACCAGCTTAGGGTCTCAGGAAACTGCTACGTTTCACCTTCTCTCCAGGCAGAGAGTCAAATCTCAAGCTGAGAGGCAGGAGCACGGGAGGAGGTGGTCTGACTTTTCTACGTGAAGGTGGCGGAAAGGTCAGGCAACCACCTCCACCCATTCACAGACTATCCTTTGGCCCATTAGTTGTGGCTTACCAACCCAGCAGGTTAATTAGCTTTTACCCAAACACTGGTTCCTTCTCATATCAATCGGCTGGCCCAGAAGCAGTTTTACAATGACTTTAGCTATTCCTTTCCCCATTCTGGTGGCATCATAAAGGCCCATCCCCTGTTCTTAGGCTTAGGCCCTGAAATTGGGGAAATGTCACAAATTGTAGATAGTCAGATCCACGTAGTATACATAGTCATAGACCTTTCTTTTTACTGAAAGTGAACTCAAAAAATGATTTCCCTACCCATGGGCATCGGTGGCTATTGAAGATCACAGACAGTGTATAGAATAAATATGTTGTGTGATATGTTTTATGAGCATTAAAGACTCTTGACCCACTTGAAACATTTGGGGATCCAAAGTAATTTAATTTAATTTAATTTAATTTTTCAACTTATTTGCTGCCCACTCAGGCAAGCCCGACTCAGGGTGGCTTACATAGTCTAACAACCCCACTCAATAAAAACAGTTTAAAAACCCACCCACATTAAAAGACCCACCCACTCCGAGAAGAAGAGGAGAGAGGGTGCATCTTATGGCAAAAGCCATAAGTAACTGGGATGTTAATTTTAAGTGTTATGTGCTAGAATCCTGTTGCTGAAAAGGGGCGTAGAAGGGAAATCACCTAAGCATCTTCTCCCAAATTTGGGCAGGTTTCCCACTCATGTGACCTATTTCACAACCACTGCAAAAACAAACATGTGACAAAGAACCTGCTAGAACAAGGTGGGGGTGCTTCTATGATTCCCCTTTGCTCCTCATTTGGGCAACAAGACCCTAGTCATTTTTTAAAAAAAAGTTTTAAAAGAGGTGTTACTGCATTTTAATACATTGTTTAATTATTTTAATGTGACTTGCCCCATGCCTATAGTTAGCTCCCTGTGGTGTGAAGGAGCCAAGGCTCACCAGGTCAATATTTTCAGACTTTCCAAAAAGCATGGGCTGCTCTTACTATTCATCATGCACTCTCTGTTTTTCCTGTTCCCTTTGAACGCAGTGCAATTGGGTAGTCTGGTCTTGATTGGAAAATAAAGAGCCATTGGTTTAGCAAGAGACCTGGTCCTCATTTCTTGATGTGGACTGATCTAGCTGTCTGCATTTCTGAACTTTTGGGGTAAGGAGGGGTGTGTGGGCAGTGTGAGCAGATCTGAACAAACACCTGCATCTCCAAAGTTCAGGGGGTGGCCAACCTTGGTACTCCAGCTGTTCTTGGACTTCAATTCCCAGAAGCCCTGATCAGCAGGTGTACTGACTTGGACTTCTGGTAACTAAAGTCCAAGAACAGCTGGAGTGCCAAGGCTGGCCACCAGGGCCTAGGCCATAATCCAACAAAGTAACTTTTCAAAGCTCGAGTACCACTGCAACATTTTTATTAGATGTTTTTTAATTGAATATATATACAGGTAGAAAGATGCATATATTTTATATGTGGGAGACTTCCCGGCTATAACCCTCGACACATATATTTGAGACCTAAGTCTCATGTAAATGAGCAGTTCTTTTGAGAAAATACACCCAGGAACTGGCTGCAGTTGTTTTGTTTTAATGCCCCCATCTCTTTCATTTTCTATTTCCCCTTTTCCACAGCGGGAGAAAGCCTGTATTATTCCTCTGTTTAAAGTCCTGCCTGAAACATGGTGTCAGATCTCTGATCTCATCTGCATGTTTATATCCTAAACTGGGCGCATTAGTGCCTCTCTTCCTCTCGCTCCCCTGCCCATCACACAGACAGTCGATAAAACTCAGGAGATGTGGAATAAAACAAACTCCTGCTCCCCACAGAAAGCAGGTGACTTTGTACTGATGTGTTTGCCTGTTAGCTCAGCACTGGCTGTCTTTTCATCTGCCAGTTATTTCCTTTCTGGTTTTGTCAACTTTGGAAATATATATATATAATTCTCTTGTCATCTGCATCCTCCCTCAACGGGAACATACAACCGGGTCGCAATTAAATATACAGATCTGTGTGTTGTTAGCAAGAGCTCACCCTCATGTCCCGATGAGAAAGCAACCAAGTTGGATGGTTATGATTGCCAGTTCTCTTCTTCTTTATGCCTAAAGAGTAATTCCCCGCACATAAAATGCATTTGCTATTCAGTCGCTTTCTTATGTGAGCGTCCCTTTAGCTACCCTCCTCTTCTGTGAAGTATTAAACTTTTCTTTCTCTTTCTGTTCATAAATTTTTACAAATAAAAATAAGTCACAGAGCTTCCAAAGCAATCCCCCCCCCTAGCTGCTCTCACTTGCTTCTTTGTGATAAACGAACCAGTGTTTTTCTCATCAGAATCTGCATGACCAAGATGGGGTAGGAAGACAGAGTCATGTCCAGATCCATATGTCAAGCCACAGTTTTATTTAATGTTTGGTTTTTAATCAAGATATCTTAAAGAAACCAGCATAGGCAAAACTGTATGGATTCAATACAAATTCTGAATTCTGATGACCATCATTTAGCAAATTCCATTTTAAGGAGAAGTTGATATGAATTGTAACATGCCAATAAAAACCCACCATTCATTCAAATGAAAGATGGAAGGACAGATTGGCCCTTTATTTTGTTAAATCAAATCCTATCACTTCCAATTTCCTAAACCCCTTCTGACCTTTTCTGTCTATCATATGGACAGCAATATCATAGCCATGTAATAAAAGGCAAAATACAGACAGCCCAGACCAGCTTTTTTAAAAATGAAGGATGTAATTGACAGAAAAATCTTAAACTTGGCATTAAGAACGGACACTGTATGGGGTTTTGTGGTCTAGATTGTACTGTATGGTATGGAACGGAAAACTTTAACACAAGTTATTCAGTGATGCACTGAGGCTGGTTCTCCACGGTTTGTGCGAACCGGTAGTGGAAATTCCCCCAGGCCACGCCCACTTGGCCTCCTTCCCCAAGTCTGTGGGTAGAACCTCTTCCTGCCCCCCTCCCCCTGTCCTCTTCCTCTGGCTGCCCCTTCACCCCTACCTAACTGCCTGCTTTATTTTCACAGAGAGAGAGACACACAGACACCACCTCACGTTCCCTCAAGGGCTCCCCTTTCCCTGCCCGCCCCCCTCGTCAGACTCCGACCCCAGCTGTTGCCTTCGCCTGCGTCCCGCTCTGCCTGCTCCTCCGGGCGCCCAAGGGCTCCCACCAGTGCCATATTGTTCTCCCCTCCACAAGCCTCCTTTGCCGCCTCAGCCTGGGGTGGGGGTGGGGGGTGGATGGAGGGCTGTTCACTTTGCACCTTGGCCCAACAGGTGCCACCTGTGTGAGAAACCACAGAGGAGTAAGCACGAGGCGCCCTCGCTTGCCTCCTGCTTCTGCTGCTCCTCACCCATTGGACGATGGCAAGCTCGGGGCTGAGTGGGGGAGACACATGAGCCTCGCGAGAGTGCGCAGGGTTGAGTGCGAGAAAGAAGCTTGAGGGTGGGGGCTGGGGAGGAACAAAGAGAGCAGAGTGCAGGGGAGAGGGATTCGATTCCTGTCCATGCATGCTTGAGAAAGGGAAGGAAGGAGAAAGAAAAAAAGAAGGTAGGTAGGAGGCAGGGATGCAAAGGAAGGAAGGATGTGCTTCATTGCAAGTGCTATAAAGGATGCTGAGTGCTGAGGGATACGGGGAAAGGGAAGCCATCAGGAATATGTGAAAACCCGTTAGCCATGCCCACAGAGTTAGCCACACCCACAGAGTGGGTAGTAAAATTTTTAGAGTGCATCACTGAAGGTGTTACCTAGACAAGACAGAAGCTTTTGAAGTGTAGATTTATCACAGAATGTTTAAAATGTTTTTGGTCAAGAAGGTGACCAGTGGAAAAAGTATTAGAGTAAATGTATAAAGACCAAAAGACCACAAAATACTTAAAATGCAGAAGACTAGAATTGTTTCTGCTACACGGTGAAAAACAGAGATTGCTACTGCTGATCAATCAAGATAATATGAATTAGAAAAGAAGCACATGAAGAAAAACCTCTTGGCAGACAAGTCTTAGAGGATGGTTTTAATGCAACATTGTTCAGAGCTGCTGCATCCAAAGTAAAAAATCGCTGAGAGGTCTAGTCTTCAGTAGGAGGAGAGGAGGCCTAGAAAAAGAGGAATAAAATCCTTGGCTGTATTTTTATAACAGCCCAGCTCTCACGGGTTCATATGAGTGATGTTAAATTAACATAGAGGGGGGGAATTTCTGAATGTTTCCATTTCACTCATTGACCAAAGTATAGTTACCTTATTTTCTAAAAGTGCATTTTTTAAAAAAAGTTTTGCCTATTTGCCAAATGCAGTCTTGAGAAGCGTAAAGTGGACCTTTTTACAGAGAACCGTGTAAAAACACACACCAATGAATTGATTTTTCAGTCTTAATCTGGTCTACTCCAAATCCTTCTCGTCTACCAGACAAAGGTCTACATTCTTCTCCTCAGCTTCCATCATTTATTGCCATCATAAGGCACAACCTAACCCAGGTAAGAGGAGAGAGTGGGAGATACTTTGTGCTCTTGATCTGCTGATCAGGGCTTCTGGGAATTGAAGTCAAGAACATCTGGGGGCCCAAGGTTGAGAAATCCCGGCCTAGAGAAATACTCTTTAATAATTCTAGTACAGCAGGCTGAATATGGCCTATGTGGAGCAGCCTCCAGATCTCCATAAAACTCCATCTGTATCTCCCGCCAGCACACAGAAAATCCATCCTTGCTTTAACAGCTCTAAGTTCTTCTTTGCCTGACCTTTTGAAAATCAAAGGCTTCTCTACTGATGCAGCTCACTTTTGGGTTGAAGTCACTTAAACCTCTAGACTAGAGGAAGGGAGGGTTGTGTAGATAGATGGACAGACACATGCAAAGACATACTAAAGACACATAGAAGTGGGATTAGTGGTGGAGGAAGGACACCAAGGTTGCCCATGAAGTGGAAAACACAATACAGTACCAGCCTTTTTATGGGGGAAACCCAACTCTACAGCACCAAGAGCTCTTCAAGAAGAAGTTGGTGAGTTTCACCACAGTAACCAAACACATACTTCCTGCACTTCCTGAGACTTCAGCCTGTCTGTGAAGGGAGGGAAATGGAGACACAGGCAGCGAGCTTTCCTTTCTTGAATATGGGGGCTGCAGGGAAATTTACATGCATGTACAGTCGGAGGGTACAGTGCGGAGGGAGACCTGAATAATTTATTTAGAAGAGCCTGAAATATCTCCCAGTCTTTGCTCCAGGGGAGGGGAAATGGAATCGCCTTCTGACAAACTAATGTGTGGTGGTTTTTCAAATACTGTAATTAAAAGAAGAAATTTTAATGGAGCAGCGGCCAATTAAAACAATTAGTTCCCATCAGCTGTCGCCCCTTACATCCACATTTGTTAGAAAAACCTCAGATATCAGTTCATCCCAGTGGCTTTCTTTTCCAGCATGATGTGCTCCATGTGGGACAACAGAGTTCACCAAGGCTGTCGGTTACTGGACTGAAAAGAAGGATATCCAAGTATTAAAACCAAAATCTGATTCATAATTTCGGGTTTATTTTTAGAACTTTCTAAATGTCCCAAAAACTAAAGATTGAATACTAATCATACCTGGCTCAGATAAGGGCATGACTTCTGTGACAATCCATCAGCCACCTGCAATCCAGTGCATCTAAAGACTATGGAGCTGACAGAAAATCTCGGTATCCTTAGGGTTACAATACCATGTACCTGTAGTTAGAAAATCTAAAGTTCACCACTGATACAAATTATTGGCTGCACTCCTGTTGCTTAGCATTGTAAGATTCAACTAGAGTAGTTCCATTTAATCAGTGGATATTTGGTGGAAACTGTACCATAAATTTCATTAATTCAGTGAGCCTACTCTAGTTGTTGACTATGCTAGCCAAAAGGATTTCAGCCACTGTATGATCTTTACTAAATGGCTAACTACAACATCAAAACCAGAAGAATTTGCTCCATTTATAAAATGGATAAATTTGATTTTTTTTTATTGAGAGCATGAAAGAAAAGCTGATTCAATCAAACTGACACTCCAGGAGTTTAAACATTACGATCTTGGAAAAATATTTTGTTTTCAGCATTGGAACGAAACTGTGAGAGTTGAAACTCCCTTTCTTTGGTTAGTGCAGGTAAGGAGACAGAAAAAGGGAGGGGAAATTATCCTATGAAATAGAGGGTATACAAAGAAAGAGTAGAACTAGGGGAATATTAATATAATTATCTGCCACCACATACAGCAAAACCTTCCAGGGTTTCCTAGGCACAGAGTTCTTAGGAGTGGTTTACCATTTGAAACTTGCCCAGGCTGCACAGGCTGTTTGCTTGGCACAGCAGAGAACTAAAACCGCAACTTCTGGCACCTAAATCACTGGGCTATCCAGCCAGCTATGTGAATGCTATGGTTATTTTTATTTTATTTTGTTAGTACAGATTTCCTGATGTGATTGTGCTGTGAAAATTTTACAACTAAGACTCTCCCCACCACCACCCTTTAAAAAAAATAGAGATATTCTGAAAGACAATTCAGAATATTCTCTTTTTTTGCCCTCTCCCCACCGAAGACAATTTTTTAGAACATTTTCCAGAAACGTTTCTTTCATATGAGGCTTTCCCATTTTGCCCACCACTGCCAGGCCCCCAAACAAAGCCAGGTTTGGGGGAGTGCGTAAGTGTGAAAACTGGCCCCCAAGCTGCCATCAAGGTTACTGCACAGAGGTAAAAGGGGGAAAATAAATTGATATTATTGATGATAATGTTACACTTCATTCCCAACACTAAAATCTCTGGAGAATATTCATGCCGCCCTGAGTCGGGTTCCGCCTGAGTGGGCGGCATATACAAATATGACTATAAAAATAAAAAATAAAATAAAAAAAATTTCCCTCCAAAAATGTGGGTGAAGGGCACCCTCATTTTGCTGTTTGCAAGTAAACTGGAGAATTTTGGAAGACCATTTTCACTAAACAAAAATGTGGCTCTGCTAATTAATTAATCAAGGGGAACAGGCGTGCTTTTTCCCCTGAATTCAGTTATAACATGTGCTCATCACATCTTGAAAGTAAGCATGTAAGTACCTGAAGCGTTACTTAGGGGCAAGCATTCATAGAAGTAACAGTAGTGTCTGAACTGGACAATTCAGTTCAGTCTATGTTCTCAAGTGAACGCATATAGAAAATCTCCTGGATTGTGAGGTGGATTGGAACAAAGTTATGCTCTGAGCTACACGTGGGCTCTGAATTTTGGGACACAGTTATTGAATCAAAAATAGTGCACAGACGTGCAGGTATGGTGAAAAGTTGCATATAAAACATGTTTCAATAGGGGAAGATGTGTAGGAAAGGTATATGTCAGGGAAATTGGTGTACAAAACCAAACGTGGGTTTTCATGCAGCTTTTTCAAAGGATCACGGACGAAGCAGAAATTGAACAAAACAATTTGTTCAATCTGCTTGATAAAGACTCAATTTGCACATCCCTAGTAGCCCTGCAAAGAAGACAAAGATTACAGAGTGCACTGTACCAATATTTGTATATATACATATTAAAATCTATAATGAAAATGAGATGGCAGCACAATATTAAAACTGCAGGTGTGTGGTGTTCAGTTTCCGTGGCAGTGCATCAAAATAACCTCCTTTTGTGGGAGGGAGAAAAATCCAAGCACCAGACAGAATGCTATATTTCTGTCTTCTCTAAAGATGTCTGTATCTCACGTGTACACAAATCCTGTAAAAAGGTGTGTATTTTGGAGCTGCAGATGTAATGGGTGCAAAACTGTATGGCATGCCACTTTTTCAATTTACAGGACGTTTTATTGATAAAACTCCTGAAACCACTGCCCTGGAGTGCTTGCATGCTAGAGAAGGATTATTTCTCATTAGCACAGTATGAATAATTGCAGATGAAATTATGCATCTTGGCAATGCACAGACAAAGATTAACAGCAATGTTTGAAGGTTTTCCCTCTCTCTCCTGGAGTTAAGTGTTAACACTGAACCAAAGAGAGTGTTGTCTCAGCAAAATAAAATAAATTGTGAAAGTGCTTATCAGATACAGTATTTTGTTTTAAGATTTGTTAGGTGAAGATATGGTGAATATGCGGTCCTTGAAATGCTTCCCTTTACCACGGGCTATGTGGCTTAAGGCTGATGGGCACTGTAGTCCAACACAACATTGGCAGGCACATGATTTCCACTCCTGATTTCAAGGGTTAGATTGTGACTTGGATGTTAGGACAGAGAGTTAAGGTTAGTGTAATGGACACTGGGTGGCTGCTTCATGGCTAGCGCATCCCATTGAACTTGAGGGGGCTATTCAAAGCCTGACTAAGCCTCAATTCAACTTCTGAATTTAATTCAGCTGAGTGTGCTGAACTGCTTCACACCCAATAAGTGACCTCTGCTGCTGCTCAAAAGATGATGTGAAAGCCAAGGTGCAGTGGAAAACTCATTGTACTGTACATGAAATACTAATTGGTAAATCTCATCATTTCAGACTGGTCAAAATCTCTCCACTTCATCCTTTGATAGGAATAACCACTTCTTGGATCTAGAATATTTTCCAGATACAGAGAGGGATGATGGATTAGAGCAGTGTTTCCCAACCTTTGGTTTCTGAACTTCAATTCCCAGAAGCCTAAATCAATTCCCCAAAGCACTGATCAGCCAATGTACTGATTTAGGCTTCTGGGAATTAAGGTTCCCCTGTGGAGCATGGGGCCCTTATTGGGAACCACTGACTTAGAGGCACAGCCGTAGCCAGGGGGTGGCCAGGGTGGACATGGCCCACCCTGAGTTAGCACTTTGCCCATCCTAGCAAAACGTGGTTTCCCATAGAAATGCATTGAAAAGAAGCTTTGTTGCCCATCCTGAAAACATATTTGCTCATCCACATCTAGAATCCTGGTTATGGCCTTGATTAGAGTTAAATCACCTGTTCAGTTTATTTCAGGGCCATAACCAGGGGGCAGGGGGGGCAAAACCCCTCCTGGGCTAACAGTCCACCCCCCACCCCACCCCATGATGCCAATGTTATATATGTGAGTGTGACATTGTTTCCCCTCCTGAAAATTTTTGCCCCTCCTGAACCACCCCCCAAATAATAATAATAATAATAATA
Source organism: Bradypodion ventrale (assembly GCA_035047345.1). Taxonomy (NCBI): domain Eukaryota; kingdom Metazoa; phylum Chordata; class Lepidosauria; order Squamata; family Chamaeleonidae; genus Bradypodion; species Bradypodion ventrale. Next base: position 121,043,982 of record JAWDJE010000004.1, read on the forward strand.
ATAATAATAATAATAATAATAATAATAATAATAATAATAATAATAATAATAATAATAATAATAATAATAATAATAATCTAAAATCCTGGCTACAGCCCTGGTTTAATTCAAACCATGCATTGCACATTTTCATTTATGCTGCAATCTTATTCATTCTAACCTGAGAATAAGTCTCACATAAATCAGTGGGATTTGCTTCTAATGAACTAGGTAAATAATTGCAGATTTTGAGATATAAGAAATAATTACTGTTTTTTTCCACCAAGTCTTTGGAGATAAATAATCTAAGAATTCCACAATTTAAAAAAACAATTAATCTGCACTGATGACTTTTTGGCTTGGAATGGGTCGATAAAGAGCGAAAGAATTAAGCATATCAATGTAGCATTTCATTATCAGATTAGAACAACAAATTTTGGTAAAGTGCATATAGTTGGCTTGAACCTTAGGCCATAGCTGCATTAGTGGTGTGTTTCTTAAATTACTGTTTATAAAGAAATAATTACAAGTAGTGGAAACAAAAACAGTTTCTCACTAACAGTTTAAAGGGCTCACCATCCTCAGATTAGTCTCTCACCCACTTGCCTGCTCTTTGATCACTCAATAAAGAAGGAATTAAAAATTGAAGAGGGGAAAAATTCTCATTAAAAAAACATTTTTTCTCCCGCTAATTTGGAAAATAGTTCAGCACAGCCAGTAGTTGCTGTCTTGTGTAATCCTGCCCTTCTTTTAAAAAAGGGGGTCCAGTGTCTTATCAAGGTAGGGTTTCAGAAACATGCTGCTAAGAGAAAAGGCCCTGCTTTTGCCAAAGGATGCAAGTTGAGCACCCCCTTGTGGCTGTTTGCAGGTCTGCAGTGCAAAATGGCTCTACCTGGCAACTGCAACAGAATCGCAGCAGCGCATTCGGTTAATGTGCCTTCTTCAACAAAGGATGAACAAGAAGCGACACAGCCAGCATTCCACAAAAATGAACTGTGATATCCTTTTGATGGCTGTAATTTATTCTGCGTAGTCCCTGGACTGAAACGATCAATTAGCAGCCTGAAACACACTGTGAAGTAAATTGTCAGACTCCCTGTTACAGGGTGGTTATCATATATTTATAAGGTGCATTTTCTGCAATCAGAGCCAACAAGGTGTTGAGTGATCAGTCATAAAAGCAATTCTTCAAAAAAGGAGGAAGGAAGCCCTAGCATTATGTACAGAAAAGCAGAAATCTTTATGACAGTCTGATACTACACCTTCCTTCCATGGGTGTTAGATTTTTATCCGTAGAATTAACTCAAAATTGGGAGCCCAGCTATTGCCAAACACATTCTACACCGGACATTTCAAACCAATGCTAGAAGAAGACGTTTAGGTGTTGTTGTTATTTTAAGTGATTGGAGTAAATTGACTTGCTTTTTATGTGACAAGATATATCCCTTTGGAAAGGCAGACTTTTCTTCAGTGATTATCCAACACTTCCCTAGCATGCCCTCCAGAAGTTGGGTTGGATTTCCATCATCCCCAACCATGGTGGGTGGTGATGATGAGAATTGTAGTTTACCACATCTGGTGGCGGTACTGTCTTTTTGGAGTTGGCCATTGATTGAGTATATTTTAGCAAAACACTCAAATCGGGTCAATTAGCCACTCAAATAATCAAGTATTTTAAAATGTGTATTTATTGGAAAACAGACAGAGAGATCCATATAAACTGGAAAAGCCAGTGGTTTCGCTGGATGATTCCAGAGTCAAATCCCTCCCAGAGGCCTTGCAAAGCAGCAGGCCAAAGCACACAAAGGTCCCTCCTGGCCATAAACTTAAACATCTACTGAACTTGGTGTCCCTGTGATGACACCCTTGTGTATTGACTTCTGGTCTTTTGTTTTTTGTGATCCTGTTCTCTCAGCAACACTTTTAAATGGATGTCCTGTGGTTGAGAGATGAAAAGGATTGCACAGCTTGTTCTGCGCACACATAGGAGTTGTGTTTCTCAGAGCGGAGACACACAAAACTTGCTGCTCCAGGGAAACCAGTGTCCAAAATCAAAGGAATTTTTAAAAGGAGCTTTTCTGTTCAAATGGCAAAGCAGTCTGTCCTGCCAGAAGATCCAGATTTTTGTCTCCAGATAAACTATTTGAAATGGATCCCAGTTATGACCAGTAAAAGCTGTGCCACATAGCATAATTAGGAACAAAAAAGACAATGGGTGCTCTTGTTCTTTCAGAACGATCCTGTAAATTGTTTCCGAGTCACTCCCACCCTTTCTATTAGAGCATAGCACGACACAATGACAAGATGGGCTACTGCACATAATGACACAGACAATATTTTTACCCAAGGGAGGTGCACCGTGAAAATTTTCATTTTCTTTAGTTTCTGATTCTTTTTTTTCTTTTCTTTTCTTTTTTTTGTTGGGGGGGGGGGCTCTTTCATTTTCACATTTATTTATTTTTTGGTATACTGATCCTTTTGATTCATGTGAAAGGGAAAGCCTCTTTCAGGTTTTCTATCTGTATTTCTCCGTTTGTGTTGAGCTCATTCATGCAACTCCAAAAAGCAGAGAGGAAGATACCAGAGAATGAATCTGCTGCAAAAGTAATAGTACCTAAGGCACCATAGATGGGAAATAGTACCTAAGGCACCATAGATGTGCAGACTTTTTGCATAAATGGGGAAAACTATCATCACTAGCATGTGAGTGCAGTGCACTGCAACAGACTGTGCAACATATTATAGAACAATGTAGCCTTACAGCATATGAGTGCAATAGTGAAGATTTTCTAAGAGCGACTCCTGGTACAATCGAATATATAAATTGTTTAGATGTTTGTTTATAAATTAATGTTTAGTTTTATACAGCCTATATATATATTCTTTATGTTATATGTTGACTCAATGTATACAAGTATCGTGTGCTAAATAAATAAGTACATAAAGGTTTCCCTTGCTCGAAAGCCAGTCGTATCCGACTCTAGGGTGCAGTGCTCATCTCTGTTTCTAAGCCGAAGAGCCAGCACCAGTGGTGGGCATCAGCAGGTTCACACCAGTTCGCCAGAACCGGTAACATAAATTCTGATTGGCCCTGCCCATCCAAGTTTTGAAATAAAGTAGTCCTAATTCACATGCAACACAGGGCTTTCCCCCTGGCCATACCCACCATACCACGCCCACAGTGTGGTAGTAAAATTTTTGGGAGCCCACCACTGGCCAGTGCTATCTGCTTCGGCAGACGTTTCCGTGGTCATGTGGCAGGCATGACTAGACACCGGAGCGCACGGAACGCTGTTACAAAATATCATCAGAATAACAAGAAACACCCCAAGCTGTACCCAACCAACAAGAACAACCATCCACAAAGCTCAATGGCATATTGGCTGAATTGCAAAGTGCACTCCCGAGCTCACACATCCCCACCAAGGCAAACAAAACAGTCTCATAAAGCCCACCAAAATAAATGTATTTAATAGGATAAATTATATCATAAATTAACCAAATAATGTGTTTTTTAATCAATTAAACAAGTAAAGCACCCTGGGGGAGGGAGGGGGAAGAAGAAAAATAGCAAAATAAATAAGTAAAACAAATAAACACAACCTCTCCCAAAAGGATTCAGGCCCCGATATGGTATCAAAACTGTGTTGTTCACGCTGTTGGGTGATCTCTGGTGGGAGTGGGATGGAGGTCATCCCTCAATCCTTGCTCTTCTTGATCTCTCAGCGGCTTTCGATACCGTCGACCACGGTATCCTTCTGGGACGGCTCCGAGGAGTGGGGATCCAGGGCACTGTGTGCTCCTGGTTTGCCTCATTTCTGAAAGACTGGACCCAGTCAGTGTGGTTGGAGGATGGGATGTCCAGCCCTAGGCCTCTCCAGTATGGGGTGCCTCAGGGCTCTGTGCTCTCACCTGTCCTATTTAACATCTACATGAAACCGCTGGGGGAAACCATCCATTCCCACGGGGTGAAGTCGGAGTCCTATCCAGGTGACTGGAGGCTGTTGGGGTCTGGATGGGGTACAACGGGCTACAACTGAATCCCAGCAAGACTGAGTGGCTATGGGTCGGGGGGCCCGTGTTATCTCATGAGCTACCATCTTTGGTTCTGGATGGGGCTATCTTGCATAATCTGGGGGTCCTCCTGGACTCACCACTCCTGCTCGATGAGCAGGTGGCAGTCGTGGCCAGGGGGGCTTTTGCACAACTTCGTGTTATACGCCAGTTATGCCCACTCCTAGATTGGGACTCCTTGCTCATGGTGATGCACGCTCTGGTCATCTCCAGACTTGACTATTGCAATGCGCTCTACATGGGGCTGCCCTTGATGACCATTCGGAGGTTGTAACTGGTCCAGAATGCAGCTGCCTGGGTGGTAATGGGGTGTGGGCGGTATGCCCATGCCTCGCCACTGCTTCAGGAGCTGCACTGTTTGCCAGTGTGCCTCCGGGTGCAATTCAATGTGCTGGTAATGACCTTTAAAGCCCTCCATGGTAGTGGGCCAGGATACTTAAGAGACCGCATCACCCTGAGAACATCTGTCCATCCCACCAGAGCAAACTGGAGAGGCTCTCTCATTGTGCCATCTGCAAGGGAGGCTCATCTCTCTAGTACTAGAAGGAGGGCCTTCTCAGTGTCTGCTCCGGCCCTATGGAACCTCCTGCTAATTGAGCTGCGTCTCCAGACAGAGTTGCTGTCCTTCAGAAAAGGGCTAAAAACCTGGCTGGCAAAGCAGGTGTGGGGCACCAGTGATGTGGTGACCCCTGCCTGCTGGCTGATTTAGTAAAAACACTCTCTCCCTCTTTTAATCTCTAGGGATCAGAGTAATTTTTGGTGGCAGTTTTAATGGGGTTTTTATTGGTTTTCTTTTCTGTGAGCCACCCAGAGTCTTTGGAGTTGGGCTGCAATAGAAATCAGAAAAATAAATAGATAAATAAAAACCCGTGAAAAGTAAACAATAATTCCTCAAAACAAAACTACTAGAATATCAAGATTTCTTTCCCTGCTACCAAGTGATGCCTTCTCCTCTCTTGTTCAAGTCCAGCAAGCAGTAGCAGACAGGCCAAGCAATAGCAAAAAATAATTCAAGAATAGAAAAGACCAAAAGAGAGAGAGAGAGATTGAGAGTCAGAGTGAGATATTTTCAAATAAATTGAGTACATAATCCCAAAGAGACTTTCACAGAAATGTCTAAAAGAAACAAGGAAAAAGCTGCAAAAAAATTCAAGGAAAAAAGGGGGAAAGAAAGGATCAAAAATGGAAACAGAGCAGCAGGTGCCAGAACAAAAACCTTGCATCTCCCTTGACACCCAATGGGGTACAAGAGGAAGCAAAGAAGAACAAGAACAGCAAGTAATCTGTTAGTGACTTTTGGTTATTAAAAGCCTTCTCTCCCTATCCTGAGGCTCCCAAAGACTTCTCCAGAACAAAAGGGATCCTCAAGGAGCCTTAGAACCTGAAATTGGATGGAAGTTGAGGTAGAAGTTTTCAAGTCATTTATTTTAAATATTTCCAGCACCAGATCTGGTTTACTCCAGCATAATTTTACACAACAAGGTTTTTTGCCCATTGAACACTCTTTTCAATTTGGTTCCAACCATCCCATGTATTTTTGCAGAGTACAGTAGAACTCCATATAACGATTACACGGAGCTCATCGCTATACAGTTTTCATCATTGTACGATGTTCCCTATAGGATAATCCATACAACGATTGTCCCTATGGGGGAAAAAACGTACAATGTTTGGCACTAAGTGGCCTTTTCCATAGAAAAATTGCTGTTTCCTATAGGAATGATCGCTATGCAGAACACACACACACACCAAGTCTCATCGCTATGTGATTTCATTGCTGTATGGGGCAATTGTTATACGGAGTTCTACTATATATACTGTAAGTCACAAGGCCTTCTGGAAAACCTCAGTCCATACCTGTCAAGTACCCCGTTTTGGCTTGGATTTCCCATAATTCACCAATCTTTCCCCCTCTTTCCCACCACCATCCCATAATTGGAACGGCCAGGAAAGGGGTTACTGCGCATGCGTGCATGCACGCATGGGTTTCTTCGCATGCACGAAGGGGTTTCTCCACATGCATAAAGGGTTTCTGTGCATGTGCAAAGGGTTTCTCCGCATGCACAAAGGGTTTCTGTGCATGTGCGCATGTGCAAATGGGTTACTGTGCATGCACAAACGGGTTACTGCACATGCACGAACAGGTTACTGCACATGCGAGCACCGGTGCCTGGAAATCTTCCCTTATTTTCATCGCCACAACTTGACAGGTATTCCTCAGTCTCATCTATGTCACCCGTTTAATTTCTCTGTCTGGACCTAGCCTTATCATTAGGTAGAAACTACTGCTTCGGATAGATTTCAAATATCAAAAGGACAATTCTTTACTACTTATTTTTGTAGTATTTTCATTTCCAGAGTATAGAGGGGTACCTGTGGGATTTTCTGCCTTATTTGCCAAAGTAATGTAACTACAAGTGTTGACAAATATCTTGGGCTGCCATCAGTTACTGTATCTCTTTAGTTTAATCTCAGTATAGAAAATCATAATTTCCCCTAATCTTCATACCTCTCTCATGCTTCCATATCTGTGCCCTTGAAATTAGAAGACTGTTCTTTTATTACCTTCAGATCTTGCTATAAATGTAACAGACAAAAACTTTCTTAAGGTCTAGTTTGTGCATATAATATGCATCACTTGACACTATTGTGCTTGGATGAGCCATCACCGCCCAAAACCAAGAAACAAACTATTTGGCATTAGCTACACGAACTGTCTTCAGACATCTGTGTCTTGTAGCAACCCTTTCCAGAAGACACAGAGGATTCAAAAGTGTTTTCCTTCTTCTTCTTCTGGAAGCACTCTGGGACTGTGTACTTTGCCCAAGACTATATAAGCTGGCTTTTCTCCCAGGAACTACAGTGGGGAATCAAACATCTGACCTCTGGTTCCACCAGCAGACACAAAATTCACTAAGCCAGCCAGCCTACTAGGGAAAGAGTAAGGTAAAGATAAAAGTCACCCTTGCTTGAAGTCCAGTCGTATCAGACTCTAGGGTTCAGTGCTCAGCTCTGTTTATAACCAAAGAGTCAGTGTTGTTTGCATCTGCAGACATTTCCGTGGACATGTGGCAAGCATGACTATACACCAGAGTGCACGGAATGCTGTTTAAACCTTCCCACTGAATTGCTACCTTTTTATCTACTTGCAATTTCTTGCTTTTGAACTGCTTGGCTGGCAGGAGGCGGAATAGAGGCGGAAGCTCACTCTGTCATGCAGCACTTGAGTCTCAAACTGCTGACCTTCCAGTTGTCAAGTTCAGTGTCTTAACCACTAAGCCACAGAGGGACAGCAGTACTACCTATTGAAACAAACCTTTCACTGGGCAGTCATTCCTATATATAATATATAAATTACACTTGATATATTTTGCCTGAGTGCCTCATTTTATCCTAGGGATCACACAACCTGTAAGCTGCAAGTAACCTCTAAGACAATTGTTTTTCAGGCATCCCCCCGAAAAAACTCACTATAACCAAGGGAAGATGCCCATTTAAGTTTGCTTGTGTGAGTGTTACATTCCCTGCTGGATGTATTTTGCTTGCTATACATGGCTTTTAGCAATTTGCTGCCAAAATTTGGTGGCAGGCAGGGAAAACCCCTTTAAAGCAAGTAAGTCGGTAGTGATTTGCCACTAGATTTATAACCAGCAGAACATCCACTGACTTTTCTATTTGTGATGTCCTCTTTTTTTAATGCTTATCCATTTTTTAAAAAGCAAATAAAATGATTTCTTGAATGTTCCCCCTCCACTGCCTCTCACTTCACCAGTGTAGAAGGATAGGAGACAGCAACCAGTTACTGGGGAAATGTGTTCTCACCTCCAGGGAGTAAGCTCAGTGTATTTAGGGATAATTTAGGGGACTTTCAGATGACATTTTTGTTGCTGCTGATCAAAAAATCCCCATGCTTCACATTATAACCTGTAGTTCCTTTACACCACGAGGTAATAAGGGTGTGTAACTAATGTGATACCCAGTGCAGTGTAGTGGGTAAAGATGCCGGCTAGAGTCTTAAATTCCTGCTCAGCCACGGAAGCTCACTAAGAGGGTGTAAAACCACTCATTAAGTATCTCAACATATCTTATGTTGAAAGCTCTATTATGGTCACTATAACTCAGTTCCAACTTGATAGCACATAAAATCAACAGTAATTGATGCATAATTGCAGGATGTAAAAACCAGGAGTCATCTCACCCCAGCTTCCCTGGTGGCTTAGTGGCAGAGTTTCTCCACCAAAAATCCTTTCAACCCAGAGTAATCTCTGACACACAATTATTATTATTACCCCATTGCTGTCAATCCATTACATAGCCAAATTTTCAGGAATGTGATGGTCCTGCAAAAGCAGACAAGTTAAGCAAGGGGAGCAGAAGCAGTAAATCATCTTCTGAAGATGGACTGGACAGCCAGAAGCTTAAAATGATGATGAATGGGCAGACATCATGTCACACACCAAGATTTTGGGGAAGGTGCCCTAGACACAAGCTGCCTGTGTACGTGGCTGTAGTGTGCCTTGTTTAACTTGCCTTGAAGCACAACCTTTTCTGTCAAAGCATAGCCAGCAATGTTTTTCATTTCATTGAGTTGCTTGCAATTCTTGACTTTTATAATTTGCTAGGGAAATAAGTGTTACTAGATTGATTACCAATGGAGCATTGGACCTATGGCAGAAGATTAAGACAGCAGAAAATTCATAGCTATTGTGGCTTATTTACATATGCATATCTCTCACAGAGAACAAGTAGAAACAATATCCTGTATATTGGATAGCAAACTCATTTGCTGAGGTGCACACTGACAGCTAGAGCAGCCCAAGCAATGCCTAAAAGGATCTACCAGTAAACTTTGAGAAAAGAAAATTCTAAACAGGAAGTTTGGGTGGAGTCAACTTGTATACTGCCCAATTAGTGGAAACACTCTCTGGGCAGTTCACAACACCAATGCCAAATCACCATTAAAATCAACAGCATGGAATGGTGACTGATTATGTGGAAGAAGTTTGAGATAATAGAAAAATTGGGGGAAGAGGAAAAGGGCATGGCTTGCTGACACCCTGAAACAAGGCTATTCTGCATGGAACATAGTGTTGGAGGCAGGGTCGCCATCAGAAATTTCTGGGCCCAATACTGAGCAATCCTATTGGCGCGCGCGCGCACACACACACACACACATGGCCGGCGGCGACAGGACCCCTGTCAGCTCTGGGCCCTATACGGCAGTACTGGTAGTACTGCCCTGATGGCAACCCTGGTTGGAGGTCTCACTTGGGAATTACTTTTCACTGCCATGAAAAACATTCAGCTCCTAGAACCTATCCTGTTCCTCAATTGGATATTTTGTCCATATTCTTCTATTTGCGGTGGAACCACATTTTAGACGTCTGTTGGTCCCCCAAAGGTAGTTCATGAGGGACAATGAGTAGACTGGTGAAGAAATAGCATCCACTCTTAAATTCTCAAAGAATGTACAGGTATATCTACTATAGCCACATTTGGACCCTAATAAACTAACTGAGTATCTAGCTTCAGCGTCAGAGGCTGGGAGTTTGTTTCTCCACTATGAGAAGAGCCAACTGTGGAGTGAAGCAGTCAGATGCTGAGGTCGGGTCATGGGCAGATCAGCATGTCTCTAAGAGCCTGCTGTGCCCTTTTATTAAGTAAGGAAGTAACTTACATCAAGGAAAAGCATCGTGTTGGTTCATGATTGGATATGTTGGTGTGTATGTGAATAAAAGATGTTCAATGCAGGCACAGGTGTGTGACAAGGGGCTTTCCAGGGTACAAGGGAGTTGCAGCATAGACAAAAGTGATTACTGAAACTTTTTATGCTATTTAGAGCAGGAATGAGACTGAGACTTTTCATGGTACCGTGTTTCCCCGAATATAAGACATTGTCTTATATTTTTTAAAACTCCAAAATTAGCACAAGGTCTTATTTTCAGGGGATGTCTTATTTTTCCATGAAGAAGAATACCAGTCTTGATTGCGCTTCCCCACTCACAACCAAGGGACGCTTCCCTTGGTTGTGAGTGGGGAAGCGCGATCGAGACTGGCCTCAGCTGTGAGGCGGCCGGTGTGGCCCATAAGAAGGCCTGCCGCGTCGGAGTCTCGATACCGCTCTCACCAGGGGAAACTTCTCTTGGTTGTGAGTGGGGAGGCAATTGGGACTCCGATGCAGCAGGCTTTCTTATGGGCCATGCCGGCCGCCTTACAACCAGGAGGTAAGGAGGTCTTATTTTTGGATGGGGCCTTATATTTCAAAGGCAGGGGGGAAAAGGGGGTGTCCTATTATGGGAGGAGGTCCTATATTCGGGGAAACAGGGTATTTAGAGCAAGAGTGAGGTTAAGAGTTTCCATGCTATTTAGAGCAAGTGTGAGGCTGAGGGTGCTTGTGTATCCTTCTGCCAGGCTTTTATATGAACCTGGGTTTTCCACAGGCTCCAAGCCTTTGGGAAGGTACTACAGTGGAGTCCTGAAGAAGGGAATGGTAAACAACTAGGTACGCTATACCTTGAAATCCCTGGAAATGGTCACCATTAGTCAGAATCAACTTGATGGCACACAATTGTATTTTGAGAACCAATGTGGTGTAATGAATACAGTGACAGAATAGAATTCATGAAACTTGAGTTTAAATCTTACTCACCTATGGAAACTCGTGGGGATGTGATAGCAAAGGTCAGGTGATCCTTCAATTACTTCAAAAACTCTACTGAGTTGTTATAAGTCAGATGTGACTTCAGAGCACATAACAAAAAAAAACACACACCAATGACCAATTGGCATACCCATGAATGCTCAGGGAAGAATAAGAAGAAAGTAGATACAATAAATTCTGGTGCTCCTCAGACTATTGTCCTTTGACACACATCCCTTGTAAGTAGACTCCAGCAACATTGACTGGCCAACCAAGTTACCAACATTGTTACATTTTACTTAACAGAATCATAAAGAGCTGATACTCTGTCCTCTTCATCTCTATCCCCCTCTTACTTGCAACCTTCCCTAACCCATTTCTCTCAACTTTGTAATCAAGAGTCCCATTTTGTCATTTGAAAATACTAATTATCTAATTGCGTCATGCTGCTGAAATGCACTTGTCTGCACAATTAGCTAGGACAATTATTAAAATTCAGAGGCCTAATTATGACTCAATTTAATGCTGGCAAAGCCCAGGCTGGAGCAGTAATTAAAATCCCTCTCTTTTGCCTCTGCCTTAAGGGCAGTGGCTGATTAGGAACCTGTCAGAGGCGGTGCTCAAGCAAAGCAATCAAGCATACGGTGCGATGTGACCCTACATTGTTAAGTGTGTCAACATATTAACCTGAATTCCCTTCAGCCCACAGACTCACATGGGGGAAGGGAGAAGAGAAATAGAAGGGGGAGTTCTAAAAAAAATATTTTATTACAAAAATTCGTTTTAATTAAGGCTATAAGGGATCTATTATGGGTTTTGAGCTACCAAATGCTGCGAGTCATAGCTTCTCATCATCTCATTATGATTATTCTTAAGGAACACAGATTCAACACAGCTCTGCTTTTAAAGCATCCTTTACCTCTTTATGAAAAATTAGAAGAAAAACCTCCAAGACTTCTTGTTGGCGATGTCTTTCCCCCGACCCACCCCATCTAAATGGCTTCCAGTGATGAGTAGGACTTTTCTTCTTTTTGGCAAATGTTTGATGACAGAACACAAGTGAATATTGAATTCTGGAAGATTCAAACAGGACCAAAGGCATAAATATCTAAAAGCTCAGGAATTAAATACTTGAAAGGAGCTAATAAAAGATTGAAAAATTAAATATCATAATATTGAGATAATTTCTGTACAGTACGTTTATTTTTCATGGCAGTGGAGAATGTTGGAAGTCAGTGTGAAAATATAAAGAGCTATGGTGTGATCAGATGGCTGCAAAGGCGTGCTCCTGATCGCACTAGAAAGGGTTGCTTTAACAGGAGTGTTCTCCTTTAAAGCAACCCTTCCCTCTGCCAGGGAGTTGCTCCAGCTCTCTAGTATAAATCATACAGCTGGATTGATAAAGTTCAGGATGGGCACAGATTGGGATTAGGCTGGAGTGCATTTTGCCAGGACAGATTGTACCAGACTGCTTCATAAGCAGTCCAAACTGTGATCTATTTGCCTGTGCAATCGGATTCTTCATTCCAATGAAATGTCAAGCCTTTGGGATCTACAGTACAGTACTCACTTATCAAGAGGTCCATAGAGGCTCACTGCAGTAGTTACTCGAGTCTATTTAATCTCACCCATGGCTGAAGAATTGCATTCCAGTTATCAAGTAGTTGGAGCCCATGTCCCCTTGCAAAACACTCACTCACTCACAAACACACACACACAAAATATCATTATCAGTTTATTTCAATTTCCAGTGCCTACATGTGTCAAACCAGGTTTTAGTTTCCTGGAAAGATTAGCTGTGGTGTGCCATGGAGCAGAGATGGTGAGTGCCCTACATCCTGCCAACGGCTGTGCTTTGAACCTCTTTCAGTGAAGTGCAAATCTGTGTTCTGACTTGTTCTATTGGCTGTCAGCATGTTTTCCTCTTGTCAGCAGCAATTGACTGGTCAGGTTCACCCTTGTACAGCAATTGTAACAGCTCATTGACAGACCACTGACCCAGCCAGACCTGATAATGGAAAACTATTGATTTTCATAGGGCTCAGCAAATCTGAAATGAATGACCGATGTAATGTCATCAATTGCCTTGGTGTCTGATAGACAGAGTACCAAAGATCTTCTGCCTGGCCTGACAGTTTGGTGGTGAAAAACACAAACGAGACTTTCTCAGCTTGTCCCAGACATAAACCATGAACAATCAGTCCATGGTTAAACAATAACAGTGAAGTCACACCTTGCTTTTCACAAAGGCTAAGGAATCAAATATCAAGTTTTTTTTCATGTTACCTTGACAAGTAGAAACACAATTGTTCAGCACAGTGGACATGTATTTCCAACTGATATGACCTGAGAACTAGTTTTAACTAAATTAAATTAATTAACTGAATGTGGAACATTTGATACTGCAAAAGCTAAAGACCAGTGATACAGGTTGCACAAAGCTTTTGTGGGGGGAAACCAATGGCCTACTGCTGGCTGATGTTATGCGCAATCAAGTTGGAACTGACTTATAACAACCCTAAGAGGGCTTTCAAGGTAAGTGAAATATTTCAAGAGTGGTTTTACCAGTTCCACACACATACATCTGTGAGCTTCCGCGGCTAAGTGGGAATTTGAATCCTAATTTGTTACTTTGTGCACTACACCACACTGGACCCAGGAGTCTTCCTGAAATGAAAGCTCAGGTATGGTGGATCTTTGGGCCTTCAGATGTGTTGGACAATATTCACAGTCTCTATTGTTGACATGTTGGCCAGTGCTTTGGGAAGTTGATATATGTAAGAAAGCCCAAACTTGTCTAATCCTGCAGGAACCAGAGAAATGAAAGTTTGGATCATACACACATTGTTTTTTTTTCTCAGATTAGCTTTTGTATCTGCAATCATGTTCTACATGGCTTTATTCAATACTTCAGATACAGCATTTCTGTTTCAAGATCTTTATTGTATCAAGTTCTATATTCTAAACCAGGGTGCCCAAACTATGGCCCATGTGCCAGATCCGGCAACTGATGCCAATTCATCTGGCCTGTATCACCCTCATCGCTCCCAGAAGCGGAAGCAATGTGGCTGGCGTGGGCTGGATGAATTGGCATCGGGGTGGATCTGGCCCATGGGCCATAGTTTGGGCACCCCAGTTTAAACAGATAAAATGGTAGCTTAAAATCTATCTCATCTTGTTGCAAAACAGATTGCAAAGTGTGTTTTACTTCCACTTCTGGTGGGAGGAACCATGTGACTGGCCCACTGAACCATGTGACTGGCCTGCTGAGCCACGTGACCAGCCCGTGGCCTGAAAGGTTTGGGCACCCTGTTCTAAACCTTCAGAGATTTACTGGACAAAGGGCCAGAATGCATGAGGCTCTCCTCTTTAGTGTATTTTTAAAAACAACTGAAGGCAGAGTCTTCTAATAAAAATAAGTTGTCCAGTTCTGATAAGGTGAGAACATACTCCTAAGCAGTTCTTTTATCTTTATTTTGTTTGTTCCTTGTTATAGTTTTAAAGTCTATTTTTAAAAAATGTAGGCAATACTATTAATGTCTTTTAGTATAAAAGAAGAAAACTGAAAGCAGCCTTGCCTTGCTGCAAACTTGCTCCAAAGTTTTCTCCCTTACCTTTGGTGGAATAGAGCCAGACCTGTGTTAGATTCTCATTTACAGAAGAACACTCCCAAACTCTAATGATTGTATCGGACAACTCCAATGCTAGAATTGGAGGCGATAATGCTGTTATAGAGAAACTAGCGTAGGTTGCCCGGCGTTGCTGGGCTGTTATAAACTGTGGTCAGGTTTTTTTTGTGGATTAAAAAAAGAACAAAGGGTGATATAATTGTTTCAAATTGTTTTATTTAACCAAATAATGTTTTACTTTGTGGGGTTTTTTTTTGTTAATAGTTGTACTGTAGGTAATATTTTTTTAAATGTGAAAGTACATGTTTTTACATTCAATGTTTTTAAACTGTGTTTAGATGTTTTGGGATTTTATTTGAGTTAAAACTCAACACAGGATGTTATAAATCTTTTTATTTTATTTATTTAACATATGTTTGTGATTTATGTAAACTTTTGATTTATTGTTATGTTTTTGACTTGTTTTTTCTCTTGTGGCCTCTAGATGGGGCTGTTGTGTGTTTTTGAGTTTTTATTATTCTGCCCCACAGGTGGGGCTGTTAGTGGTTTTGGTTTTGTTTCACGTGGGTGGGGCTTCTTCCAGTTAGTAGTCTTTGTTTCTTCATTTCTGTTCCGGTCATCGTGGAGGGAGGACATGCTGGTGAGTTGTCTGGTTTTCTTTCTTCTGGGGATTTTCTTTGTTTTGTTTTTGTGGTGGTGGGCTGGGAGGTGTTTCTGTTTGTTCTTCTTTGTTTTGGTTGGGTTTTAGGTTTGTTTAATTGGTTTGGTTATTTCTGGTTTTGTTTAATTTTTCTTATTTTGTTGTTTATTTGTGTAATTAGTTGTTGTTTATTTGTGTAATTTGTGGTATTTTGTGTTGTAGTTATGTGTTTTGTATGTGGTTTTGTGGTATTATGAATGTTTTTGTTTGTGTATTTTGTGGTTTGGTTTTTTTATTAATCGGTTTTTTAAATTATTGCTTTATTTTTGTTTTATTATTTTTTAATTAATTTTGGTGTTTGTATCTGGTGTTTACTTTAGCGTGAAGAACAGGCTGCCTGTCGGTTCCTCTTTTCCCCATTGCTGCTTCGAATTTTGGTTTCGATGCAGCAATGGGGGAAAGGAGGAGGAGGCAGTCAGCCTGTTCTTCTCCCAGGAAGGTTCGTTAAGTAGGTCGGGGGAGAAGGAGGAGGCAGAGAAGAGCTATTTTATTTTTGAATTTAATTTAATTTTAATTTAATTTAATAGTCATATTTATATATGCCGCCCACTCAGGCAGAACCCGACCCAGGGCGGCATTACAACAAGTTCTAAAAACACATTAAAACACTTTAAAAGACCCATATCCCACCCACTTTAAAAGACCCATATCACACTCACCCATCCCACCCACTATAAAAAGAAAAAGCGAGAGTTCTTAATTGTTTACATAAGCCAGCAGGTGGGGACCGTGTTCCCATTAGGGCCCCACACCTGCCCTGCCAGCCAGGTCTTCAAACCTTTCCTGAAGGGCAGCAATTATCTTTGAAGTCTTAGATCTGTTGGCAGGAGGTTCCAGAGGGTTGGTGCGGACACGGAGAAGGCCCTCCTTCGGGTGCTGGATAGATGTGGACCCCTAGCTGATGGCATTATTAGAGATGCTCGGTCCGCTCTGATTGGATGGGCAGACACTCTTGGGACGATGCGGTCTCTAAGGTATCCTGGCCCACTGCCATATAGGGCTTTAAAGGTCAAAACCAGCACCTTGAATTGTACCCGGAGACAAACTGGTAACCAGTGCAGCTCCCGAAGTAGCGGTGAGGCGTGGGCATATCATCCGCATCCCATCACCACCCGGGCTGCCGCATTCTGGACCAGCTGCAGCCTCCGAATTGTCATCAAGGGCTGCCCCATGTAGAGTGCATTACAATAATCTAGTTGGGAAGTGACCAGAGCGTGGGTGACCATAAGCAAGGAGCCCCGGTCCAGGAGCATGTGCAACTGGCGAATCACCCGAAGTTGGGCAAAAGCCCTCCTGGCCACAGCCACTACCTGTTCTTCTAGCAGCAGCCGCAAGTCCAGAAGGACCCCCAAGTTGCGCACTGGGTCTGTCTGGGGCAAAACAGCCCCATCCAGTACCAAAGATGGTAGCTCCCTGGATAACACGGGGCCCCTTATCCACAGTCACTCTGTCTTGCTGGGATTCAGCCGAAGCCCATTGGCCCCCATCCAGACCCCAATGGCCTCCAGGCATCCGGATAGGATTTCAACAGCATCACTGGGGTCCCCACGGGCCGAGATGTACAACTGGGTGTCATCCGCCTACTGATGGTACCGGATTCTTTTTGCTCACGCCTCTCAGCCTGATTGGTTGTGGCGTAGCGCAAAGAACATTGGGAATTGAAGTTCTTTCCCTTTGTTTGCGTTTGTGGGGCTCTTGCCCCACTGGCGCGTTTCTTTACTTTTTAAAAAAAATTATTAAAATTTTTAACAATAATACAACTTTAACAAAAATGACTATGAATAAAAATACAGACATCATACTTACAAATACAATATATATGACAAATAATGAGAAAAGGAAAAAAAGGGAATACAATTAAACTACGATTTAGTAATATGCTACCTTCCCCTTTCTTCCATACATGTTTAATTATATTTCTAAAAATTTTAATGCAGTTATCCTAATATACGTATTCAAACTCTGTTTTTAAACTCATCAGTTTAATACAACTACTAAGTCAAAGTAAAAATACAATAATTAAAATTCACTAAACACTTTTCACATAACACTTTTCACATAATACACCCAGTGTTATTTACAATGCCCTGGAAAACCGAGTATCACAGTCGTTTTCTAACCCCAAAAACTCATTTGATCCGGTACTGGTATATTCCCTTTATCCCCTTTAAATGAGTAATCCACAAATAATTGCCATATTTTCAAAAATCTATTTTCTTTAACTATACCCTTTTTCTTATTCATTTCCCATGTTAGCTCATCATTCAACGCAAGATCCCACATCTCCTTATACCATTCTTCTATTTTCAAAATTGCTTCATTTTTCCAATTCCTGGCAATGCACTGTCTGCCCGTTGTCAACATTATTGACAATAGTTCTTTTTTATCCTTATTTAAATCCATATTTTCCACATCTGTCAACAAAACAGTACTTGGCCCCAATTTGAGTCTCATATCCATAACAACACAAATCTCTTTCTCAATTTCCCCCCAAAATCCTTTACCACATTACAACCCCACCACATGTGTTCATATGTTCCCAGTGTATTCTTACATCTCCAACACATTTTATCCTTATTTTTATCTATTTGATGTAACCTCACTGGGGTCAAGTACCATTTCCACAACATTTTATAATTATGTTATTTCACTCTAACAGACATTGTTCTCATAATCCTTTTCTTCCATTTATTTTTCCAAACCTCATCTACAATCTTTATTTTCAATTCTTGTTCCCAATTTATTTTCAACACTTCTTGTAGATTACCATCTTTATTTAACATTATATATATTTTACTTATTAAGCCCTTAATACCTCTTTCTCCCTTTCTTATCTTTTTTTTTGGGGGGGGGGGAGATCTTGTTATCCTTTTTTAAATATATGTTTTATTGAATTTTTATACATATAAAATACAATACACAATACAAAACAAACAAATTATACAAAATAATATTTTTTAAAAAAGAAAAAGCTAAAATACAAAATACAAAGACAACAAATAAAGAAAAAATATACACACCTATCCTAATACATTTATATAACTGTATAAGTCAAATATCTCAAAAACCATCATTATAAGTACTGTCTCTTGACTTATTGCTTAAATAGTTATTCTGTAATCTTAACTGCCATCTCTGAAACTCATTTTCCAATAAGTCATATAATACCATTATGGATAGGAGAGGGGAAAAAACTATAAATACAACTGTAAATAAAGATCACCCTGTGTCTATTTACATTGCCCTGGAGAGTTCAGAATATCACAATAATTTAGTTCCAAAATCCACTTTGCTCAGGTACAGGTCTGTTTCTTTCATCCCCCATAAGAGAGTGATCCACAAAAGGTTTCCAAATATTCCAAAATCTATTTTCTTTTAGATTATCCCTTTTTTTCTTTATTTCCCAGGTCAATTTGTCATTCAATGCTAAATTCCACATTTCTTTATACCACTCTTCAGTTTGTATAATTACATCATTTTTCCAATGTCTAGCTATACAATGTCTAGCAGATGTAATCATTATTTCTAGTAATTCGTTCTCATCCTTATTTAGATTAATACCTTCCACATCTGTTAGTAGAGTGGTACCTGATCCCAATTTTACCATCTTACCCAATATTTCCCCTATTTCTTTTTCAATTCTTTTCCAAAAATCTTTAACCACTTTACAGCTCCACCACATGTGTTCATACGTTCCAATAGTATCCTTGCATCTCCAACACATTTTATCTTTTTTATTATCCATTTGATATAGCCTCATTGGGGTCAGATACCATCTCCACAACATTTTATAGTTATGTTCCTTTATTCTAACCGACATAGTTCTCATAATCCTTTTTTTCCATTTATTTCTCCACGTATCCTTTTCAATCTTTATATTCAAATCATGTTCCCACCTTAATTTCAATTCCTCTTGTGGATCACCTTCTCTATTTAATATTATATACAATCTACTAACTAATCCCTTGATATTTTTCTCTCTCTTTCTAACTTTTAGAATCAGATCTTCGAATTCCTTTCTTATCTTTGATATCAATTCTTCAAACTCGGTCATACCTTTTTCCAAACTGACTTCCGTCAAATATTTGCTATTCCACTTATTTACCAACACTATCTGAAGCCAGTTCAACCTCAGTTGTGCAAATATATCTGCTTTTCTCTCGCCATCTTTACAAACCCATATCCAGTCTCTCAACAGGAAAACATCATTTCTAAAAAAAACTTCTTTCACCCTTTTGTCAATTTGTATTGGAAAATTTTTGATATCCTCTATTTCCAGTATAGGAGATGTATCTGGAGCCAATTCCATCTTCAACTCTTTCCATACTCCTAATAATGTCTTCATCATTTTATTTTTTGTAACAATTTCCCCCATATTACTATCTAAAAAGACCGTTTTCCCCATTTGATTTAGATCCCTCATCTCAATTTCTTCTCATATTGCCTTGTCCCTCGCTAAAATTTTCACAATATTTTTAATTTGAAAAGCTCTGTAATAATTCCTCAAATTTGGCAATCCTAGTCCTCCTTCTTTCTGAGATATTAATTAATTTTCCTTAATTTCCTTATCATTTAATTGGATCGACAGGGCATCAAACAAAAAATTAATTCTCGGTAACAACATCTTGCCGAACCAAGACAACTTCAACTTTTGATATTGCTGTATTTTATCTTTAATTTCCATTTTCTGTTTTGCATAATTCAATTTCTTAAGATCCTCAAATTTATTTGAAATATTTATTCCCAGATACTTCAAATTATCTTTAACCTGTAATTTAAATTTACCCTTTATTTTCTGTTGTTCCTCCTTATCAGTATTACACAGTATCATTTCCGACTTATCCGTTTATTCTCAAACCTGTCATCTCTTCAAAATCTTTTAACTGCTCTTGTATTCTTTCAAGTGCCTTCCTAGGATGCTTCATTGTTATCAAAGTATCATCAGCATACAAACTTATCTTATTTCCTAGTATTCCTTCAATATCCTTATCTTCTCTCATAGCCTTTGCCAACAACTCCATTGCCATGATAAACAAAATTGGTGATAATAGACAACCATGCCTTGTTCCAGCTTCTAATTTTACTTCTTCTGTAGCATCATCATTTACCCTAACAATGGCAGTACCATATTGATATAATTGTTCAATCGTCCTTCTGAACATTTAATTATCTCGTTAATTGTTACCCACTGTAATGAATCAAATGCCTTAAAAATATCTAGTGATAATAATCCAACTTTCTCTTTTGTTTGTCCTACAATATCTATTAAATCTAAAACTCTCCTTGTCAAATCCGCCATATGTCTTCCTTTCAAAAAACCTGTTTGATCTTCATTTATGTAATTACCCATAAAACTATTCAGTTTATTTGCCAATATTGCTGTACAAATCTTAGCATCTTGATTTATCAGAGAAATAGGACTATATGATTCCACTTTTTCTAGATCTTTTCAAGGTTTTGGTAATAAAACAATTATAGTTCTATACCATGAGGTCGGAATTTGCCCTCCTTCCAAAATATAATTATATAATTTCATCAATTTTGGAACCACAATGTCTTTAAATTCCTTATAAAATTCCGCTGATAACCCATCTTCCCCCAGGGCTTTATCTGACTTCAAGTTGGCTATTACTTCTTTTATTTATTTCTCTGTTATTTGCTCTTCCATGTTCTCTGTTATTTGCTCTTCTATGTTCCTGTTTTATCTTATTTTTTATTTGTTCCCTCAATTGATCTTTTAATTTCCCCAAATCTATATTCTTTTTAGCATATAAATCCTGATAGAAATCTTTGACAATCTTACATTTATCCCTAATCCTATTACATCTTATTCCCTCTTTATTAATCAAAATTCCAATTTCCCTTTTATTTCTCTTTTCTTTAGCAGCTCTTGCTAATAATTTTGAATTCTTATTAATGTATTCAAAATATTCCCTTTTTAAATATACCAAGTCCCTTTTTATCTTTTCAATGTCCTTTCCTACCAATTCCGTCTTTAATCTTTGCATCCTGTCAAAAACCTTCTTATCATTTGTCTTTACATGCTCTTCTTGTAACCGCTTTATCTCTTTTTCAACTTTGTCTTGTGTTTCCTTAAATTGTTTATTTCTAATACTGGCCAACTTAATACTCTCCCCTCTAAAAACCGACTTCATGGCATCCCATACCATATTAAAACTCACCTCATCCATATCATTCCAATACCAACTTTCCTTCCATTTATCAATTATGTGCTCTTTACATTTATGGTCTTTAAAAACTTTAGCATCATATCTCCAATTCCTTCTAATTTTCTTTACTCCCTCTAGCCTTAATTCCACCAACACTTTTGCATGATCTGATTCTTTAAAAATTCCCACTTCCACCTCATCTATATTCCTGATCATACTCTCTGTTACAAATATATAATCTATTCTGGAGTATGTATTATGCACCTGTGGGGAAAAATGCATAAGCCCTTTCCGACCCTTTAAACTCCCTCCATGTATCTTTCAAGCCTAGAGATTTCATCCATTGATCAAGAATCTGCATTTTAAATCCTCTTCCGCTCCTTGCTATATTTGTACAATCTATGTTCAACCTTATTAAATTAAAATCTCCAGCTACAATCATTTTTGTTGCTTTTTCTTTCTCCAGCATACCATACATTTTATCTAAGAACTCCCCTTGATGATCATTTGGTGCATATATATTCACTAAGATTATTTCCTCATCATCAATCTTCCCTTTTATTATTAAATATCTACCTTCCGGGTCGGAAATACTGTTTATCATCTCAAAACCTAGTCTACTCGAGATCAGAACCGCAACCCGTCTTGCTTTTGAAGTACCATAGGACTTTTCATAAATTTGCATCCATCCTAAAAAAATCTTATTTATATCCCCCGATTTTTGATGAGTTTCCTGTAAAAAGACTCTATCTGGCTTATCTTTCCACAGGGCTGATTCTATTCTTTTCCTCTTCACTTGAGAACCAGTACCTTTCACATTCCATGATAACACCTTAATATTTCTCATATCTTAATCTTAAAAACCATCTTCTATGATTTCCGCTTCCTCCTACCAGTGTGTTTCCCTCCACCACACATAAACAATAACAACAGCTAAAACAATAAACATTCATACCTCCCCTCCCCACTTCTTTCTACAAAAAGTAGTTCTTGACTATCAAAGAGAGGAGGGGGGAACGTGCAAGGTGCCTACTATCTAACGCTCCAGCGCACAATCTTATTTTTGAAAACACACAAACATTTATAAAAGTTATTTCTCTCCCCTGCACCACTCCATTATCTTCTCCATTCACTAAATCCTGATTCACCCTTTGTCGACCACCATCAATGCTTTAGAATCCACATCTGTTCCTCCTGTAGCACCCCTCTCTTCAAAATTTCCATAGTCACTTTTTATTCCCCCCAATTCTATTAAAGCTTTCCTTAATCCAAGCCATTCTTGTGAAGCTGCCTTAACCAAACCAATTAAACACAAATATTCCAAAGCATCCATCCCTGCATCAATTGTATGCATTTTCTTATCATAAAAAAATCTCAATTGTTGTGGAAATCTCCAATTATATTTTATCCCACGTTCCATCAAACTTTTTGTTGCTGGTTTCATCTTATATCACGAACCACGTTATTCCACTGATATATTGTTGTAAACCTCAACATCATTCCCATCAATTTTTAAAACGCCAGACCCAGCTTGTTTTATAAAGGCCATCACCTTTAATTTATCCCCCCAATTTGCAAACTTGACCAAAACATTTCTTTGAATGCTTTTCCCTTTCCTTGCACCTAATCTATAAACATTTGCAATATCTTCATTCTCAAAATATTTCCCCATTTTCAAACTGTTTAGCCAATTAACTATTCTTTCCTTCAGCTGGTCTGGCGTTTTTCCCATAAGATTATGAATTACTATGTTCTGTTTTCTCATCCTCTTCCATCATGTCTATCCTTTTCTCCTGCGCTTCTACTTTCATTTTAGTATCCTTTTCTTCCTCATGTAACCCTTTCATGTCATCCTGCATCAATTTCATATCTTTTTGCATTGACTTAACACTTATATTCATCCTCTGAAAATTAAAATCAACCTTCTTAGAAAAATCAGTAAACATTGCAACCAGCTTATCCTGTTTTTCCATAATTTCATCTTTGTCTTTTACCCTTGTTTCCTTAATTTCACGAAAACCCTTCACATTTGCCTCCTCTATCCTTTCAAATTTCTTAAACAATTTACCCAACTCAACCATAATTTGCATTTGGTCCATTGGTGCAGGTTCTGGTGCTTCTGTTGATGGGGGTGCTTCTTCAGTTGCTGATTTATCTTTCTTCTCATCCTTCTTCGCATCCATCTTCTTAGGCTTCACCACCTCT
Source organism: Bradypodion ventrale (assembly GCA_035047345.1). Classification (NCBI taxonomy): domain Eukaryota; kingdom Metazoa; phylum Chordata; class Lepidosauria; order Squamata; family Chamaeleonidae; genus Bradypodion; species Bradypodion ventrale. The sequence continues at coordinate 121,067,379 of JAWDJE010000004.1, forward strand.
TCATCCTTTCCCTTTCCTTTTCCAAGTTTTTCCATTGTAACTTCAAATATTAGTCTCAATGCGACTACCCCTTTATTTCCTCCAAATCCGTCTTCCTGGTCAAATTCCAGATTCAATTAAATGTAGTAAACTTATAGAGTTGTGACTTCTATTAATTCTTCAAGATCCAAAGCAAAAATTTAGCTGAACGCAGCTGCACACTTTCAATAATTATAATCCACATGTTATTTTCCAACCAAGTAAGAAAGCTTCTTTTTTTATCCTTATTACAATCCAATTGTAATATTGCTTCAAAATGTCCTCAACTCAGTTAAATGTTCTCAGCAACTATATATCCAGAATCTCAATTAAAAAACCTCCTCCCCTTCCAAACCAAAAAAAACAAACTATTTGATCCAAATGTGATGTAGGTAAAGGGGGAAGGGAAAAAAAGTTAAAAAAAAAGTTATTCCACAATTATAATCCAAGCCGCAGCGTCAGTTTCCGAATATAAATTTATAATCTATCCAAATATCTGATTCCCAAAATACCAGGTTCAATTGTCTCTTTTAAAATGAGCAAAATCCAAAAATTGCAACAATATGGCAACTGTAAAAATGCAGGAGACAGTGGAAAGCCGAAGACGAAACTAAACTTTAAAATGACGAATCTGTGTTCCAACCAATTTCAAACGGTGATCCAGGGAGAATAACAACAAAAAATAATAGTAATAATAATAAAAAAATATTTTCCGTTATGGAGATCAAACTATTCAGTTCCAAAATGTATATAAAAAAGAAAAGAAAAATCTTAATCCAAACCTCGGCGGTTTCCAAGCAAGGTCCACTTCCGTTCAATGAGCCCGGTGCACTTCAGCAACCCTCTTTCTCCTCATTTCTTTCACCTCCTTCCTTTCTTTTAATCCTTCCATTTCCACTTCTGTTCTCCTTCCATGCAAATACCACCACTCCTTCACTCCAACTCCAGAACCACCACTCCAATCTTGTCGCTTTAACTCCGGGTCGTCTTTCTGTACTTTCTCTAACTTTTAATCTTTACAAAGCTCGCTGCCATTACTCCTTCTCACACACACCCCACTCCTTCTTCCTTTGGACCTCCAACTTCCACTCTCCTTCGAGTCTTACTTAATCTCCTCGGGCTCTCTCCTCCATCCACTCCACGACCCCTTGTCCACCGCTGTTTCGTTTGATTTATTATAGAGCTCCGAAGCCCCCCTCTTTAGTCTGAATGATCGAGGTCCCATCTGGCCTCAGGACGGCTCGTTCAGCCCAGCCTGCACCGCGCTTCACTCACCGCCCAATCTCCAAACTCCGAAAACTTAATCAAAAGCATCCAGGACTTCAGGGCAGCTCTTTTCTTGAAAGTTTGTCTCCAAATCGTTTCTAATAACCACATTAAAATCACATTAATAGCGCGAGCTGATCAGAATACGTGTTTACCCCAGCAGCATCTTAGCGCGTTTCTCAACCCTTCAGTAACCTCCGTCCCGGGTTCGGGCGAGTGTAGGAGGCTCGGTATGGGATAGGATGGATGGGTGCAGAAACGTATAGCAAGTTCCAATGGTTAACCCTTGGATTTATAGGTATAGATAATGGGTCTGTTGAGTGAAGTTTGAGATGTTTATCTCTTTGGAAATCAAAGGATACACACATAAAGGAATCAGGTTGAAAGTTGTTTAATATTATTTATAAACTAGCATTTTTTGCCCGGCCAGCCGGACATGTTTCTTGTGTGTTGGTGGTTAGGAGTGGTTTTGGTGTGTGTTTGCACGCACGCACGTGCACACTCACACGCGCGCACACACACACAGAGCAGGTTTGAAATGTGCAACCCAGTAGGTGTGTGTGTGTGTGTGTGAGAGAGAGAGAGAGAGAGGGAGGGAGAGAGAGACCGGGTGAATACCTCCGGGGAAGTTTTTCGCTTTCCTTGGTGGGAAACACTTCCTCAGGAAGTGCCTTCGAACCCCACCCCCCGAAAGCGAAACACTTCCTCGGGAGGTAAAGGCAGCGAATGGAGCCCAGTTCACTGCCTTTGCTTCCCGGGGAAGCTGTTCGCTTCCCTCGGTGTGCGAGGGCCGAAGGCACCAATGCCTTCGCCCCTCGCCCCCACCGCCCGCAGAAAGCAATGGCTTCACTCCGGGAGGCGAAGGCTGACAACAGAGTCCCATTCTTGGCCTTCATCTCCCTGAGTGAAGCAGAAGGCATGTCAGGAGAAGATGGGCTCTCCCCCTCTTCTCTCTGCTGTTAGCCGGCATGTTGGTGGTTTTCTTTACTGCACACTCTAGCTGCCCCACCTTCTCCGCGCTCATGCCCTTCAGCCTCATTGGCTGAGGGGTGGCGTGGCGCGTTGGATGCTGTGCCTTGTAGTTTTTTTCTTGCCACATTTGTGGGCCATTTGCCCCACTCGCGGCTGGAGGACACTTGCGGTGATCCTCGGTCGGTCTAAATGTAAGTGTAGGTTCAGGATGGTTGGGCCAGGTACGGGCGTACATGCAGGACACCAACGGTTAATGCACCATTTTATAAGTAAAGATATCATTTGGTCATTTTTAATGGCTCAGGCCGGAGCGTGATTCAGAAGGTGAGTTCACTTTCTCCTATTGTAGAGGAAGAAGTGTAGTTGATTATATTGTTTTGTCATCCTCACACAATTTCTCAGTAAGGAAAAGACCTGAAACTGATCACCAACTTTTGCTTATACAGTAGAAATGGTTAAGGAAGGAGCATCAATTGTTTTCAAGACAGATTTTTATTCTCACATATACACCAAGGCCAATGGAGGCACAGATAGGATTCAAAGGTGAAAAGAGGTATAGAAAATTTGCTATATAGCTTTACACGGATTGTTTAGAGATGTGGTTTCCAACATGGGACACACACACACACACACACACACACACACACACACACACACAATATGGTGTGTGTGTGTGTTGATTTTTAAGGGGGCATTTCAAGAATGAATTATTAACAGTTAATGGCCTTTTAGGCTTCCTCCATGTGAATAGGAGTTTACTTTTTGAATAATAAGCATTATATCTCACAGAGGGGCAACAGGATTTTAGAGATGCTTAGATGGGGATCTGCTGGTTGGGATCCACTGGTTTAGAGGAAGGAGTTTCTGAAGGAAGAAACTAGAAAGTTATGTTAAAGCCACTGTTAATTCTAAAGGAGCAAATGTAAACCCAGTGTTGAATGATTTGAAAAGAAATGTAGAAATAAAAAAGAAGAACTAACAATTTAGCAAAAAAATTTGAAATTATCTCGTTATTGTATCTGGTATAAATCCACAAATGGTCACCAGTACTGGGGAAATTGTTCTCTTATATAAATGCATATGGTAAAGCTATCTAAAGGATTGAGGACAAGCATAACTGTACCAATTTATTAGAAAAAGGATAAAAGTGACCCAGCTAATTGCAGGCGTATAAGCTTACTGGATGTGTCTTCAAAATTATATGCATGGTATTTCTGATTTAAATTGAAAAATTTAAATTATTATCAGCAAGCTAGTTTTAGGAAAGGTGGAGTTTTATTTATTTAGTGATAAATCACTACACTGCGTGTTGTAGATTATTTGAAACACATGATACAGTATAAGTGAATCCACACCTACCATCCCCCGCCCACACCTTTAAACATTTGTGTCTATATGGCAACAGACCAAAAAGGAAAAAGGCTGTGGATAAAACTTTGATATGCCAACATCAATAGATTACTTACAATTTAGTATGCTGATACATTGATGAGAGTAAGAGTAGGCCTTAATGCCCAGCTGACAGATCCAACCTCCAAAGGACTACAGAAGCCTGTTAATTACTTCTCTTCTTTTAAATAGTTATATAAATGATGCCATATTGGAGCTCAAAAGCTTCGAATATTTTCCTGTTTCAGTTTTAAATCACAAATTCTCAACTCTGCTACATGCAGATCATATGGTTTTAAGATCGCACACTCAAGTAGGGGTTACATTTTTTGTCAATAGATGCTGGCACAGCCTGCTGGAAAGAATATTTCCAGATAAATTATACTAAAACAAAGGGTGTTGTGTTTGGAAAGCACCCTTTGAAGCATAAGTGGTTCCTAAATGACCAAAAAATTGAGCAAGTGAAATATTTTCATTACCTTGGCAATTGGTTTACACATAGGAGCTATTGACCCCATCATTTGACTGCTTCAGCCATGAAGGAGTCAAGATCTGTACAAGCATTTTTGAGTTTTCCTAGGAAAAAATATGATCACTCCTGCCCTAAAAGTATATTTGGGGCAAAATCATCCCACAGTTATGTTATGTGGGAAAATCTGGGGAAGTACAAAACCAAAACATTTGGAAACTGTGCAAAATAAAATTTACAAAGATTTGCTTGACTTGCTTCCATGGACTCCAGCATCTAGAGATAAAGCTGAAACTGGGATTATGCCAGTAGTTTTTTTTTAAATCATGTATTCATTTATTACTTTAAGCTTCTTAAAACGGAGGAGTCCATACTTCAAAAAAAATCTAGAACAAATAAAATTTGACAGCCAAAAACACCTGGGTGGCTGTAAATGACAAAATATTTCTTAATGGGCATATTTGACATTACACTCCCTAGAAGAGAGGCCAAAGAAATCCTAGCTTCCACCCCCAAAGCAAAGACCTAATCAATATAATAATAATTTTGTGTCAGAAAGGATTTTTGCAGAAGAAACTCTGCTCAGGGAACACCCAAATGAGGCTCCTTTCATGTCCCCAAGAGCTGGGACAGAGACGGGCACTCAATCCATCATGCAGTATTCGGGTTTCGAATTGCCAGCTTGCTGGTGAGCTTCTTGTCCACTGAGCCACAACCCCTGCCAATGTGATTATAATGTCCTATGAAAACAGACAAGACCTAAAACTTTGGATGTAAAGATCATGATTTTAATTGGATGCGTTGGTTTTAATGTTTTAGTCCTAGATAATACCTTCTGGCACAACACTTTACCTTGCTCTAAGTCACCAGGCCCCAAGCCAAGACTCATTACCTTTTCCAGATAATGTTCCAGAATTGTTCATACTGGCTTCTTTGGCCAAGCGCTCACAGAAAAATCCAGGATATTGGAGCATAGCTTCTGGATCAGTAGGCGACATATAGCATGGAAGCTTGTAAAGAGTTTAAATTCATAAGAATTGCCAATGTGAACTGGACAGTCATGATGCAGCCACACAACACAGAGATGAGCATCTTCTTTGGGTCACTGGCATATTGATTACTCTGCAACATATCGGAGGCCTTTGCTGCAGTTGCTATAGTGTAGCATGCTGTTATCAAATAAGTTATGATGTTCGCTGTGACTACCACAATTTTAGCAGCATAAATGGCAGCAGTAGCAGCATTTCAGTGAAGGAGCCAAAGAAGGAGTCTAATCTTAACCTATAAAACCAAGTGTTCACCGTTGGAATTGGCTATGGGCTGCTGTGCGTCGCCCTACTTACCCGTTCCCTCCCTTCGAGAGCACGGGCGAAGTGGCTACGCAGGTCAACGAATGGTTTAAAAAATCGCGATTGGGGCATCAGCCCCACCATTGGCAAGAAAGGGAAACAACTTCATTTCCCAAAAAGCATTGCGTTTCGCCGTGTTTCTCCCAGTGTCAGCCAATCAAGATGATAAAAACAACGGACTCAGTCTTTGTTTTACGAGCCGCAACCAATCAAAAGTAGCGTTTCAAAACCTTGCCGAGCGACGGACGTCAGAAACTACAAGTCCCAGCGTCCTCCGTGCTGTGACCCCTCAGCCAATCAGGCTAAGGGACATGAGCATGGAGGAGGCTGGGAAAGCCAATGCGCCAACAACTTCCCTCCAGGAGGCACTTCGTCTCCCGGAGGGAAGCCATCCCCAGCTCATCACGGTGGGCGGCTGGCCATGTCGGATCCAGGACTGCCTGCTTTTGGCGGCCCCCACCCAACCGGCGAAGACCTCGGCACCAGCGGAGAGGGAGAAAAGGCTGCGCCACAGAGGCATGGAAGGTGAGGCCCGGCACAGAAGGCTGCACTGGGGAGACGTAGAGTACGAAAGGCCCAACTGGCAACGGGTAAGTGGGGCGGGGGAGAGGAATTGAGGAGGGGAATGGGCCTGGGGAGCACGCCACCCACCCAGGTCATAGAGAAGAAAGGGGGAGAACGAACCCACCTCCTTCCCCCCAGTCTCAGTCCCCTGCCCCACTTACCTGTTGGCAGCTGGGCAATTCGTACTCTGCGCCTCCCCAGAGCGGCCTTCTGTGCTGGACCACTCACCTTCCATGCCTCCATGGTGTGGCCTTTCCTCCCTCAATGCCGGCGCCAAGGCCTTCATCGGTGGGGTGTGGGCCACCAAAATCAAGCAGCCCAGCCGGCAAACGATGCTCCCGCCCGCCCAGCAAAGGCCTCCTGGGTGTCCTCACCAAGGCTTGGGGGGAGGAGGAAGAGCTCCTCCTCCCCCTGCAAAGCTTCAGCATGTGTGTGTGTGTGTGTGTGTGTGTGTGTGTCCTCACCGAGGCTTCAGGGGGGAGGAGGAAGAGGCCTTCCTCTTCCTGCAAAGCTTTGGCATGTGTGTGTGTGTCCTCACCGAGGCGTCAGGGGGGGAGGAGGAAGAGCCCGTCCTCTCCCCATGGAGCTATGGCATGTGTGTGTGTATTGTGTGTGGGTGTGTTTGTGTTGTGTGTGTGGGTGTGTTGTGTGGGTGGTTGTGTTTGTGTGGATGTGTTGTGTGTAGTTGTGTTGTTTGTGTGGTTGTGTTGTGTGTGTGTATTGAGTGTGTGTGTGTGGTTATGTTGTGTGTCCTGTGTGTATTGTGTGTGTTGTTGTGTGTGTATTGAGTGAGTGTGTGGTTGTGTTGTGTGTGTGTTGTGTGTGTGTTGTGTGTGTGGTTGTGTGTGTGATTGTTTTGTATTTGTGTATTGAATGAGTGTGGTTGTGTTGTGTGTGCTGTGTGTGTATTTTGTGTGTGTGTGTATGTGTTGTGTGTGTGTGTATTGTGTGCGCATGTGTGGTTGTGTTGCATGTATGCTTATATTGTGTGTATGTCTACCCCTCAAAACCACCCCAACCACAAGCACACATGTTATACCTGCCCGGCAGCGCAAAAAATGCTGATCTTAACCTATAAAACCAACCTATAAAACTTTACAAAGTTAAAAAAATAAAAAATTTACAAAAAACAACAAAGAATTCATTGTTTTATATAAAGCACAGGGGGGAAAAAGCCCGGCAACGCCGGGCAAACTATGCTAGTAACCATATATGTTTCACGGGAGTCGCATGTTTTCCATCTCTAGCATAAGCTTAGAGTATCTCCGAATTGATAAAGAAGCATCTTGAAGCAGTAGCACAGGTCCCAGATAGAAAACACTGGTAAAAAAGATTTGTGGTATCTTTAAACTGCAGTGGTTAAGATGCTGATCTTGATGACTGGAAGGTCAGCAGGTCAAGACCCGAGTGTTGCTCGACAGAGTGAGCTCCCATCTCTGTTCCAGGTCCTGCCAACCTAGCAGTTCAAAAGCAAGAAACTGCAAGTAGATAAATAGGTACCACTTCAGTGGGAAGGTAAACATCATTCCATGCACAGTGGTGTTTAGTCATACCTGCCACATGACCATGGAAACATCTGCAGACACAGACAGAGCTGGTTCTTTGACTATGAACAGAGATGAGCACTGAGCCCTAGAACTGGATATGACTGGCTTTCGAGCAAGGGCGACCTTTACCTAAATTTAAATAAAGGAGGGCAAAAAGCTACTGTACCATCAACTAAATGTCACCTTAGTAGCCCTTTATATTGCTGATTTCCAGACACTCTTCCCTTATACTATCTTTGCAGACTAGGGGGGAAAGGATTTCAAATTCTAACAATATTCCACCATGTGGCCTTAAATTGTATAATACTGTACTGTATTTACACTGCTTGGAGCGTTTTGGCTGGGATGGGGGTGGGGATTCAAGTTCAGCCTTAGTACTGTTGACAGCTGGTGTCCAGAGGAGGCTGTGAATCTAGGACAGAATGCTTCTTTGCATAAATAAATCCTGCAGAAATTAACCAACAGGAAGAGGGATATGCTGTGTTTCTGAAATAAGTAGAACCTCCCATCCTTTTTTTCCCACAAGTCTGGAGGAGAATTTTCAGAAGACACTCTTTAGGGTAAGCTTTTCTTTTGCTCCACCCATCATGAATGGGTGATGTGAAACAAACAGAACACACAGTGATTGTGGATGTACTCTTTCAGAACTTAAGAGGCAAATAGTCAGATCCACATGCTAAGCAAATACAGGCCTAGGGCAATAACTACATTAAATTGCTATATGCAAAAGAATCATCAGATCCCACAATGTTTCCAGTCATTTAAGAACTATGGCTTGGAATGTCATTTACAAGAAAGCAGAAATTTGTCTATTATTTTAAACATATGCTGGCTTTTTCAGTCAAGTCCTTTCAAAACACCTTGCATAACTTAAGCGTCCCAAGATATTAGATTTTTTAGGGGACAGCAACAATTTAGCAATTAAAGTGAAAAAGAAACAAAACCTGTCTTCACCTAGGTGAAGGTCACCCTTACCTGAAAGCCAGTTGTATCCAACTCTAGGGTTCAGTGCTCATCTGTTTACAGTCAAAGAACCAGCACTGTCTGCATCTGCAGATGTTTCCGTGGACATGTGGCAGGCATATTAAAGAAGGAAATAGCAAAGGAGAAGGGATTGAACAGCTGAAGCTTCAATATAATACAATAAAATCCTCTCTTTGAAAAGTCAATTGCCAAGCTGTCAGGAGGGCTCAAACCATCGTCACCAGACTCTATTTAACCCCCATTCATTTAACTGAGCAGCTATTTTGCATCCAGGCATTGAAAATATGGCTCCTTCTAAGCACCCTTGGGAGTCAAAAAGTTTGTAACTGCATGGACTCCTAGCATGCCAGACTCCTGAGTCCTCCTCAGGGCTTGGCAACTGACATTTCAGAAGGTTTTACTTGCATATTTTCAAGGGTGTTTGTTCGTTCCAGTCTTTGGGTGCTTGGGCTGTGAGATTCAGTCTGAATTGTATAGCATACTAGCAAGGGTTGCCGGGCTTTTTTTGGGGTTATTTTAAAAAAATTTGAAAAATGGTTGTTGGATGATTTTTCTTGTATGTGTATTTAAATGAGTTTTTTTCTTTTTTAAAATAATGGTTTTTTATACGTAGGTAGTGTTTTAAAGTGTTATAATAAAATCGGATTTTTAAAAGAGGAATGGTTGATATATATTTTTTTCAAATAATGGAATTTCTTTAAAAATGTGTAAGTGTATGTTTTTTAAAATTTAATGTTTTTGAGTGCTATTTTTGCTGTAGCCACTGGGTGGTGCTGTTGCACTATTTTGAAATGGTAACTCAGTTGTGGGCTGTGTTTTCTTCCTGTTCTTTTTTCATTGCACATGTGCTCCTCGCTGAGGCTGGAGGTTTAAGGTGTGTGCTCGTTTATTTTATGTGTTGTGTTTTTGGGTTTTGTGGGGATGTAGGTTGGGGGTATTTTCGCAGGGTGCTTTTGTTGTGATTTGTGGGGGGTGGGGGTTGTGTTTGTCCTTGTTTTTTTTATTGTTGTTGTTTGTGTTTTTGTTGTGTGTATTTCTGTGGGCCGGCCTCGGTGGCTGGGTGGCCCATTGAAATACCATGTGGTGGTAGTTTGGGGTTTTTTTCGCAGGCCGGGCTGGTTGGAATATCTACGCCGGCGGCCCGTGGTGGGGATGGGGGCATGGTCATTGGGGGTTAGGAAGGGTGGGCTAGGTGGTGGGCAGGAAAGCTGTAGTGTGTTATGGTGCTTTGTTTTTGTGGAGTCGTGCTTTGTTTTTGTGGAATCGTGAAGGTAGATCGTTTTATCCCTTTAATATCATTGGGTGGGGGCTGCGATCCCCCTCCCCGCTGCCTACCCTAGTGTTGGGAGGTTTTTTGTGGAGGTTTGTTGGGATTAAAGGTTATATTGGCCCTTCACTTCTGGACAGAGAGGAGGAACAGGCAGAGAGGATCGATTCCCCCCCCCCCGTCCTTAAAACAACTCCGTTTTTAAAGAGAAGAAAAGACGGAGTTTTTTTAAGGAGGGGTGGTTGGGGATCGATCCTCTCTGCCTCATCTTTTGTTTTCAGATGGGTTGGGGCAATATAGTCCTTTTATCCCCACAAACTTCCCATCACTAGGGTAGGCAGCGGAGAGGGGGATCGCCACCCCCTCCCACTGATTTTAAAGGGGAAACTCCATTCGGGAGATTCAGGCGCTGCGGGTGAGTAAAAGAAAGCCGGCTGGTCTTTGCTTGTCTGTGAGCTGTTTTTCTTTTTAATTTTCCGGGCGCCGTTTTCCTCAATGTTCTGCGTTGGTGCGCAGGACGCTGGGGCTTGTAGTTATCGGTTGGTGCTTTGTGTTTCTGCTGGGTTTTTTTAAAAATGCGTTTGTTTCAATTGGCTGCGGCGCGTGTCCGAACGCTGCGCCGTGCGAGAGCCTCTCAGCGTGATTGGCTCTGGCGCGGCGCAGCGCAAGGAATGTTGGGAAGTGAAGTTCTTTCCCTTTCTTGCCGTTTGTGGGGCTGAGGCCCCCGTGCCGGATTTTTAAATCCTTCGTTGACCTGCGTAGGCAATTCGGCCGTGCGCACGAAGGGTGGGTGCGGATCAGTAGGGCGACGCATAGCAACCTATAGCCAGTTCCAACGGTGAACACTTGGTTTTATAGGTTAAGATATAGGAGAAGTCATAAGTGACAGATCTGTCCATCTCCACCAAGATTTCCAAATGTTTTATTTCTTAGAAGCGTGGATTTCAATTGCTATGGGTTCAACTATATTATGGTGCATAATTAAGGTGGTAACCACTTTTTTAAACAACCTTTTCATTTTCAAGATCTATATTGAAAGCAGGGGTTTTCCCCACATTGCCAGATGCAAAAGGCACGAAAACATCATTTTAATAATATAATACAATTAGCAAATCATATTTGGGATGGAAAATATCTTAAATTTGAGTTATTCAAATATGGAAGAAAATAACTCACCTTTCCCCAAACCTAGTCAAAATCCTGGCCTATGATGTCAATCTTCATCCCCACATGAGATATGTAATCTAGTCTCACCTGTATTATTTGATGTTTCAAATGTGTTTCATTTAATTTATTAATTTTTGGACTTACTTTACATATATTAAATCTTAATCTTACATACATTAAGTCAAGACAAATCAAATGGGGAAATTACCAGCCTTGAAAGAATATCTGGGTAGCTGTAACTTTTTAAACAAAAGTATGTTGTGACAAAAAAGAAAAATCTGTTATGATTTCTGCTACCCATGAGATATGGCAAAAGACCTATAAAACCCTGGCCAAAAATTCCAAGCACATAAGACCATAAATATTGTTTGACCATATGCTCCATACATTTTCCGTTAAGGTTTATGACAGCAAACAACAAATGAGCAGCAGTTGGGTTAGCTGTTGCTTCCTCTACTTAAGTCCCTTAGATGCTACAGAGTCAACTAAAGTCTATTACCAACCTGTTTGGTCTCACTTCCACCTAAATGAAGTAGGACTCCTATATCTCATTACTTCTCTTTCTTTATCCTATTTTAGAAAGATTGACAGGTGTCTGATAAGAACTCCACAAAGTCTTATTTTTTGCTCCAACATATTGCAAGCTCTAACTTTTTACTGTGCAAGAACACAAAATTTTAAAGAAAGTGACTGTTAGGTAAAGGTAAAGGTTTCCCTTGCTCGAAAGCCAGTCGTATCCGACTCTAGGGTGCAGTGCTCATCTCTGTTTCAAAGCCGAAGAGCCAGTGCTGTCTGCTGCTGCAGACGTTTCCGTAGTCATGTGGCAGGCATGACTAGACACCGAAGCGCACGGAAAGCTGTTACCTTCCCATCGAAGTGGTCCCTTTTTATCTACTTGCAATTTCTTGCTTTCCAACTGCTAGGTTGGCAGGAGCTGGGACAAAGATGGGAGTTCATTCTGTCCTGCAGTACTCGGGAATCGAACCGCTGACCTTCCGCCTCCAAGTCAGTGTCTTAGGCACTTGAGCCACTGCAGTCCCCTTACAACAAACAAAAACATCATAGCACTGTAGGTTTTGATCCATACTGCTAAGACTACCCCTTATTAAAAGGAGGGAGGAGGGATTATTTGGTCTTAGTTAATAAAAGTTGCTTTTGTTTCTTACAGTATTTTTAAAGAGTATATATTTATTTCTAAAAGGATACTTTCTCCTCAATTACTAGTGCCATTCTGTCATTTTAGACCCCAAGGGTCGAACTTACTTTACAGAGCATATGCCAGAAAATGAAAATGGATCCAAACTCCATTTAGTGTCCTTGTTATTAACAATATTGATGAGCAGGGAGAATTACTATGCAGAATTACTTATAGAATCAATAGGTATCAACTATCTTTACCTATAAAATCGAGGGTTAACCATTGGAACTTCGCATAGGCTCCTTAGCCAGGCCCCACTAGCCCGCACCCTACATTCGTGCACACGTCCGAACTGGGTACGCAGGTAAACGTAGGATTGAGAATTGTGCCAGTGGGGCAAGAGCCCCACAAACGCGAAGAAACAAAAACAACTTCAATACCCGAAATCCTGTGCGCTGTTGTGAGCTCCAGCCAATTAGGATGAGTGCAACCCCTCAGCCAATCAGCGCAGAGGAGGCTGGGAACGCGCGCGATGACTTTAAAAAAAAGGCTGGAAGCCAGAGGGAAAGGCTTTGAAAGACTCAGCTGGAGGCAGCCAGGAAAAGGTAAGTGCTGTCGGAGTAGGTGCTGGGTCCAGAAGGGTTGGGGGGCAGACCCCTCCCCCCCAATCCTTCTGGAACCAAAAGACTTGGGAAAGGAGAACGAGACCAACCCCCCCCCCAAAAAAAAAACCACTCCGTTTTTAAAGAGAAGAAACTGCTTGGTTTCTTCTCTTTTAAAACGGAGGGTTTTTTTGGAGGGGTGGGGGAAAACCATCCCCTCTGCTGGCTCCCCTGGCTCTGGAAGGGTTGGGGGACACACCCCTTCCCCCCAACCCTTCTGGACCCAAGGGACCTGGGAGAGGAGAACGAGTCCACCCCCCCACAAACACTCCATCTTTAATAACGGGGTGTCCTGGGGGGGGGAATGCCCTCTCTGCAGGGTCCCCTAGGTTGGGGGGGTTTCTAGGAACAATACACACACACAGCTTCTCTTTCTCTCTCACACACACACACACTCTCACAAACACACACACAGAGTCCTCTTCTGCTCCTTTCCCTAATGAGCTCTCTCTCTCTCACACACACACAGTCCTCTTCTGCTCCTTTCCCTAATGAGCTCTCTCTCTCACACACACACATAGTCCTCTTCTGCTCCTTTCCCTAATGAGCTCTCTCTCTCTCTCACACACACACACACAGTCCTCTTCTGCTCCTTTCCCTAATGTGCTCTCTCTCTCTCTCACTCACTCACTCACTCACACACAGTCCTCTTCTGCTCCTTTCCCTAATGAGCTCTCTCTCTCTCTCTCTCGCACACAAACACACACACACACAGTCCTCTTCTGCTCCTTTCCCTAATGAGCTCTCTCTCTCTCTCTCTCTCGCACACACACACACACCACTCCTGCCTTGCCAAGAATTTTTAATGTGTGTGTTGGTGATTGGAGTGGTATTGTATAGGTGCTGGTGGTTGTGCACACCCAAAACCTACCTTAACCACCAACACACACTTTTTAAAAAAGACACATTCTAAAACATTATTTGTTTAAATAAAAAACATTGAAAAATTATATCATCCTTTGTTCTTTTTTAAATCCACAACACACACACAAAACAAACAAACAAACAAACAAAATACTGATCACAGTTTATAACAGCCCGGCAACGCTGGGCAACCTCTGCTAGTTTCATCATAGAAAACAAGGTTCAGCACTTTTCAGTGTTTGCTGGCCTGCTTTTTATCTTTCTTCCAATTCACAAATAGTTGGAGATCATCTGAATTGAAGACAAGAGGGTTCTGCTCACAGGCCCTACTGTTTAGTTTTTATAAGAGGCTAGGATTACATGTGAACTTTCCCAGTGTTGTTTTTATGACAGCTTGTGGTCCGTTATAGTACTTGAGGAGTGGGAAAAGTATGGATCTCTCAATGCTTGGGTTGCCTCTTGTCAGCCATAGCCTAGATAGCCAAAACTGGTATCAATATTGGTATCAGGCTACATTAACAGCATCGGGGTGAGGGACACTGTGTTCCCTGTCCTTGTAGACTATTCCATTAGGTTTCCAGGAAGCTGCATATCATGGTGTTGGTCTCTTCCTCCACTGCACAATTTAATTAACTAGAAGGCATCCATTCGATCCTGCAACCAAAACCCACATAGGATTAGAGGTTTCAGTTCCATATAATTTTCTTAAGCCCAACAATACCTTTCAGAACAGAAAACGTTTTTCAACCAAACTAGAGATGGTTTACAGGCATCAAGCTGTATAGGTAATGTAACTATAGGTAATCTCCATAAGAACAACGTTCTATGGGTACTATCTAAAGATGTCCTTTCTCTCTGAAGGAAAAAATACTTTTACCCACAAAAACAACTTTTTACAAACAATGCAAAAAAACTTTGCCATTTTTTTCTGTGTGTATTTAAGAACACCACTTCATATAAAATTGTAGACATATTCAGTATTTTATTCTGATCTGATGATGTACTTACGTTCAGGCAATTTTTGTACTCCTCTTGGGGCACGTATTCTTCACAAAACTGTGTTTATTAAATCTGGGTCAGATGGAAGATGGAGAAGTATTCTGCAGGACTATCTCTCTACTGAGGACTTGATACTGTACTTGGTGATCACATTGTTGCTGGATAAACTATCACCATGGTATTTACATTACATTAAAGCAGCTTAACATTCATATACTATCTCCCACCTGAGAATTTGTCGGACATGCTCATTTCTATGTTAATACTGTGTTGTTACTAGCTTCCCTCTTTGTTATTACTTTTTAAAATTAACTTTTTTTTTTTAATTTTGATACAACTACATGTAGGTCCAAAACCTCTTGTGTAGATATGCTGGGATAACATAAATGACATAGCTTTTGAAAGTAAACTGCCTCCAGCCTAAGAATCCACTACACTTTTTCCAGTAGTACTGTTGTACTCCTTTTGCACTCCTTAATCAGTGTGAGAAAGTATACATTATAGAAGTTCTTTTGGACAACTGTTTTAGAGACACTGTAAAACAGGGATATGGAACTTGGGGCCTTCTAGATATTTTGCTTGGATTTAATATCCATGTTCCCCAGAGGCTAACGACTGTAAGATTTCTAGCCCCAAACATTTGAAGGGAAATGCATTCCCCATCTTAACAGTGAAAGATAAGGGTAGGTTACCTACCGTAAATATAGTTCTCCGAGTGGTCCTGTGAGCATTCATACTAATGGGTTTCCCGTCCGTGCATGCACGGTGGTTGGCTCTTCCAAGCTTAGCTTTCGAAAGAAAGTGCTATCTCTGCATGCCTAGTGTCAGGCCCCTGCCCCGTTTCCTCAGTTCCATTTGCATAGCCACTGAATGGGCGATATCTACAATAAAAGAGGGGAGGTAGGTCGGGATGTATGAATGTTCACAGGACCACTTGGAGAACTATGTTTACAGTAGGTAACCTACCCTTCTCCTTTGTGGTCTGTGAGCATCCATATTAATGGTTGATTCCCAAGCTGACTTACCAGGACAGAGGGCATCATTGGAGAACCGCACCAAGAACTCTTCGGCCAAAGGCTGCATGGTGGGATTCCCTCACGTACAACCGATAATGCCTCACGAAAGTGGAGGGCTGAGCCCAGGTCGCTGCCTGGCAGATGTCTTGAAGAGGGACACCTCGGGGAAAAGCGACGGATGTCGATATGGCTTGAGTAGAGTGGGCACGTGGAGTCATGGGAGGATCCTGATGTGCCAAGTTATAAGTCAGCGTGATAGTCTCTGCAACCTACTTGGAAAGGTATTGGCAGGAGACTTGCAGACCCTTGTTTGGTGCAGCGTGGCAGACTAAGAGATGTTGAGTTTTCCTAAAACTTTTAGTCCTGTCTAAATAAAAAGCCAATGCTCTTTTCACATCCAATGTGTGAAGCTTTCTTTCTAAGTCCGATGATGGGGACAGGAAGAAAGTAGGCAAAACAATAGGCTGCTGTAAATGAAAAGCCGAGACAACTTTTGCGAGAAATGAAACATCCTGGTGGAGAACCACTTTGTCAGCAAAGAATTTGAGAAATGGTTTATCGGACCTGAGAGCTGAGAGCAACTGCAACAACCAAGTTGCAGGAGAAAGTTCGGTTTCACTTACCAGTGATAACTTTCATTCTTCGAGTATATAGTTTGTGAATACACACTCATGGGTTATGCGCCTGCGCAGAACGGAGATCGGAGGCTTGAAAAGCTATTGGTCTAAAGTTTTGGCGGTAAGACCGCCCACCGTACCGCCCACCCTGAGGCGCCCGCGCGCCATTTTACCTCAGTTCCATACTTAAGCCAAGCACAGGATAAACCAATCGATCTCATCCGTGCAGCTCAAGAGGGGAGGCAGGGTGGGTAGTGTGTATTCACAAACTATATACTCGAAGAACGAAAGTTATCACTGGTAAGTGAAACCGAACTTTCTCCTTCGTATAGTTTGTGAATCCCCACTCATGGGAGATTAGCAAGCTCACACTCACTTGGTCGGTGGGCAGTCGGATGAGATGATCCCACGATGCGCCCCTGACCCGTCAGGGGCGATGAGTCCGGAGCCCTCTGGTGAGGACGACACGGCCAAGCCTGGCGTCCGCAGTGGCTCTGGTGTCCACCCTGTAGTGCTGGACAAATGTAGAAGGTCTGGACCATGTGGCAGCCTTACAAATGTCCTCAAGCGGTGTGCCCTCCAGGAAGGCAGTGGATGTGGCAACCGCCCTGGTGGAATGCGCCCTGACATGCGGTGGAGGTGGCAGTGAGGCAGACTCGTAGGCCAGGTAGATGGTAGATGTGATCCATTTGGAGAACCTTTGAGCAGAAATGGGTTCACCCTTGGACTTTCCCCCATAAGCCACAAAGAGGCGTTGTGACTTCCTGAACTCTCTTGTCCTGCTGGTGTAAAACAATAAGGCTCGTTTCACATCCAGCGTGTGCCAAGTCCTTTCCTGGGCGTTAGAGGGGTTCTGGAAGAAAGCTGGCAAGGAGATAGTCTGTGCCATGTGAAACTTGGAGACCACCTTGGGCAGGAAGGTGATGTCCGCTTGGAGAACGACGCGGTCGTTGAAGAATTGGAGAAATGGTGCGTCTGCTCTCAGGGCAACCAGTTCTCCAGCTCGTCGTGCTGACGTGATAGCCACAAGAAAAGCCGTCTTCCATGTGAGGAGGCGAACATCGCTGGTGGCCATGGGCTCGAAAGGGGTCCTGGTGAGCGCGTTGAGCACGGTAGACAGTGACCATTGAGCCGTAGGAGTCCTGACCGGAGGGAAAGCATTCCGTAGTCCCTTGAGAAAACGCTTCACCGTGTGGTCACGGAAAGCCCCAGAAGCGGGCGAACCAGCCGGGGAGTGCGCCACCACTGCTGCGAGGTGCACTCGGATGGAGGTGATGCTAAGGCCAGACTCCGCCAAATGGAGGAGGTAGCTTAAAACGTCCTGCAGTCCCGCCTGCGGGGGAGCCATGTGCTGGGAAGCCAGGAAAGCACAAAAACGCCTGTATTTGGAAGCGTAGGACTTCCTTGTAGAAGGGCGCCGCGCTAGTTCGAGGATCCTGGACAGTCTGGGGTTATCCTCCACGCGGTGAGGTGGAGGCTGGGCAGGTCCGAATGGTGCAGCTGGCCGTGCTCCATTTGGAGAAGCGTCGGTGACTCCGGCAGTGTGCGATACTGTGACGACATGCGCAACAGTAGCGGAAACCAGGGTTGGCGCGGCCATGCCGGCGCCACCAGAATTGCATTGGTTCTGTGTTGGTACATCCTGGTGAGTACTTTCTGGACCAGAGGAAATGGAGGAAAGGCATAGAGATAGTCCTGATCCCACCGTTTCATCTAGGCATCGCCCTCGGAGTTCAGTCCGATGCCTGCTCTGGAGCAGTACCTGCTGAGCTTCCTGTTGGACTCCGACGCAAAGAGGTCGATGCTCGGCGTTCCCCAGGCCTCGCAAAGCGACTGGAACACCCCGTCGTCCAGCTCCCATTCGTGGGTCGTCGAGGTGAGACGGCTCAGGTGGTCTGCCAAAACATTCAGTGTGCCCTGAATGTGCACTCCAATTGGGAAAATGTGCCTCTCCAGGCACCATTCCCACAACTGCACTGCAAGGTACAGGAGGGTGGTGGACCGTGTTCCTCCCTGCTTGTTGAGGTACGCCACCGCCGTGGTATTGTCCGAGGCCACTTGTACCGCCTTGCCGGTGAGCAGAGTCTCGAAGGAACGCAGGGCCTTCCAAATGGCCAGCAGTTCCAAGTAATTTATGTGGTGCACCGTTTCGTGTGGTGTCCAGGTGTCGTTGACCGTGAGAGTCCCGCAAGCAGTGCCCCAGCCGAGGTTGCTTGCGTCGGTCAGTATCTGCAACGAGGGTTGCGGGGGGTAGAAGCTCTTCCCCGTGGCCACGTTGAGTGGTGTCGACCACCACAGCAGTTGGTCCCTCAGTTCTGGAGACGGGGTCAACCGTTTGGACTGGGTCTCCCGAAGTGCGTCGAACTCATGAAGGAGCCACGACTGCAGGGACCTGAATTTCAACTTGGCGTGGGGAATCACTGCCGTCGTTGAGGCCATCAGGCCTAGAAGTCTCTGAGCCTTCTTCGCCCGGATGCACGGTTTGGTGCGAAGTTCGCTCACCCCCTGCGCAATGTCCTGTAAGCGTTTCTGGGGGGCGTAGGCTCTGGTAGCAAGCGAGTCGAGTACCGCTCCGATGTACTCGACGCGTTGAGAAGGAGTCAACTTCGATTTGGTGAAGTTGATCCTGAGGCCGAGACTCTCCATGAGGTGGACCGTGTATTGTGTGTCCCGAACGGCTGACGATTTGGTGGGGGCGACGATCAACCAGTCGTCGATGTACGGGAAGACCCTGATGCTCCGTTGGCGGAGGAATGCAGCCACCGGAGCCATGCATTTGGTGAAGACCCGCGGTGCCGTGGCCAGACCGAACGGTAGGCACCGGTACTGGTACACGGAATTGTCAATGCGGAAGCGGAGGAACCGTCTGTGTTCCTCGAGGATGGA
Source organism: Bradypodion ventrale (assembly GCA_035047345.1). Lineage (NCBI taxonomy): Eukaryota > Metazoa > Chordata > Lepidosauria > Squamata > Chamaeleonidae > Bradypodion > Bradypodion ventrale. The sequence continues at coordinate 121,086,553 of JAWDJE010000004.1, forward strand.
GACGTGGAAGTAAGCATCCTTGAGGTCTATGACTGTGAACCAGTCCCCTATGTTGATGAGGGGGAGGACGGTCTGCAGGGTCACCATCCGGAACTTCCTGGTGTGGATGCATTTGTTCAGGCGGCGCAGGTCCAGGATCGGGCGAAGGCCTCCGTCCTTCTTCTGGACCACGAAGTACCTCGAGTAGAAACCGTTGTCCCAGTCGGACGGTGTTACCCGCTCGATGGCTCCCTTGGAGAGAAGGGTTGATATTTCTTCCTCCAAATGGGGGGACGAGGTGGTGAGACGATGTCTTCCTACCCGCGGTACCCGCACGAACTCGATGGCGTAGCCAGAGGACAAGATCTTTAAGACCCACTGGTCGTCCGTGATGCCTGACCATACCTGGAGGAAGTTCCGGAGGGGGAGGTACGGGATGTGGAGCGAGAGAGACTCGGCCGTCGCAGCTTCAAACGCGAGACTTGGACCTCGCGCCAGAACACTTGTCCTGTCCGTAGGGTCGGTAGCGGGGTTTGTGCTGACGCCGCTGTTTGTAGGAGCTGGATCTAGGCTGCTCCGTCGGCCCTTGCTGCTGCGGGTTGCCGTGGAATCGCCGTGTGAAAGGCTGGAACCTTGGCCTGGCAGGCGGAGCCGGCGTGGTGAGCCCCAGGAACTTGGCCGTGGAATTGGTCTGGCGCATCTCATTCAGGACCTTGTCGGTGTCCTGACCGAAGAGGCCCTGCCCGTCGAAGGGAAACTCCTCGATGAGCTTTTTCATAGCGTCATCGAGGGAGGTGTCCCTGAGCCAAGCATGGCGACGGAGGTAGATTGCGGAGGCCATGTCCTTAGCCGCATAGTCATTGATATGCCGGGCAGTGCGCATCAGCTGCTCGGCGACGAAATCCCCCTCGGTGGCCAGCGCGTCGATCCGCTTCTGGGCGTCGGCGGGCAGTTTCGCCGTCTCAATCTTCACCTGCTCCCAGAGGTGAGATTGATACAGGCCCATGGCGGCCGAGTAGTTGGCGGCGCGGAAGAATAGGGAGCCGGTGGCGTAGAACTTACGTCCCACCGCGTCCAGTTTCTTTCCTTCCGGCGTCGATGGGACCGGGAACCCGCTGGTGGCTGTCCTATGCTGGAAGGCCTTGACCACCAGGGAATTCGGCAGGGGGTGTGCCTGCAGGAACTCAACGTTCTCGTCCAGGACTCGGTACATGCTGTCGAGCCTGGACGAAACGGAGTGCGCCGCCAATGGTTTTCTCCATGTCGCCCTCGCCGAAGTCATCATGGAGGGGAGCATGGTAATGTGGACCGGCCGTACAGCACGTCTGTCGAGCTTCGCGGTCATCTGATCCTCACCCTCCAGCGGCGGTTGATCGACTTTGAGGTTGAGTGCGGTGCCCAGCCTTGTGAGCATGGCGGTCAGCGAGCGTTGGTCCTCACCACGCGATGGGTCCACCGCGCCGATATTCTGCTCCGGCGTGCGCTCGGCGTCGACGTCTCCCTCGTCCTCCTCCGACGACGAGCTGGACTCATCAGAGGACGAGGGAGGAACTCTTTCATCCACGTCGGGACCGCGCCAGTACGGCCTGGGCGGGCCGGCGGGATGGGAGTCCACCGCATCAACGTCCGGACCACACCACGACGGTTTGGGTGGGCCGGCGGAGCGGACACTCAACCCACGGGAGGTCGGTGGGGCCACGGCAGGGCCGGCATGCCCGGGGCTTGCGGTGGTCAGAACCGGAGCCGCAGAGGCCGCAGGCATGGAGGTCTGGAACTTGGTCGCAAACGACGCCATGACCTGGAACATTTCTCGGACGAGAGCCATCTGGGATGCGTCCGAGTCCGCTGACGGTAGTGCCACGGTGGCCGGCGGGATGGTGGCCGACGAAACGGTGGGCGTCGAAACGGTGGCCGGCGTCGGCGTCGGCGAAACGGTCGTCGGAACGGTGACGACCGCGTCGTCTGTCGGCGTCCTGGGCCTTGGGGAGACGGAGGCCTGCCTCGAGGGCGAACGGTTTCTTCCCCGAGGAGGAGAGGGGAGCACCTGAAGTGGGCAAGCTGGAGCCCCAGCCCTGCGTCCTTTATCAGGTGACCCGGAAGACGACCGTCCTCCCCAGATGGAGGACCCCAGAGAAGGACATCGGGCAGTCGAGAACGGCGGCGAAGGCCCGGGAGAGGTGGGTGTGCGCGGGGTGGGAGGAAGCGACCGTCTCTTCTCCGACCCATGCTTGCGCTTCTTCTCACCGTTCCTGTCCTTCTTTTTCTTCTTCCTAATCGGAAGCATGGAGGAAGAAGCCGGCGGCGGCTGGGAGGCAGCGGCAGACGTGGAAGCAGACGCGGCGGGAGCCAGAGCGAGCTCCATCAGATGAGCCTTGAGGCGATTGCTTCGGTTCTGCACCGCGAGGCGCGTAAACTTTTTGCAATGCGGGCAGGACTGGCTCTGATGCGACTCTCCCAAACAAAAGAGGCACAGGCTGTGGCCGTCGGAAGACGGGAACTTCTTAAGGCAAGCCGTGCACTGCTTAAACGCTGCAGCCATCAACCGCGGAAAAAATTCTTCCAGTGGAAGTTTCTGGAAGCAAGTACCCCGAAGGGCGGACCAGCCGCCACCCCCTTGATGGGGGAGACGGTGATCGATGCGAAAAAATTGGCTACTGAGTCCACTCGAAAGAAGAAACAGCGCCGGGGTGGCAATCCTGCCCGTGGGACAAGATTGCCGGCAAAAATTGTTGAAATTAGCTAAAGCTTTCCCTCAGAAGGGCGATAAAAATTGAGAAGCTCTCGACGATCGTCCTGCTGCTACGGCGGAAAGAAGAGAACTGAGGTAAAATGGCGCGCGGGCGCCTCAGGGTGGGCGGTACGGTGGGCGGTCTTACCGCCAAAACTTTAGACCAATAGCTTTTCAAGCCTCCGATCTCCGTTCTGCGCAGGCGCATAACCCATGAGTGGGGATTCACAAACTATACGAAGGAGAAAACCTCTGCACTGTGGCGAGCAACGAGCATTTGGTAGTTGTCAACTAGCTTCACCTCTTGGTGAATTTTTGAGGCCTCTACTTGCGCAGTCTCAGGGGCAGGGAGGCAAGGCGGTCCCTTAGGTACTGTTGGTACATACCAAGCACACCAAGTAATTCTAATGTCCAAAGAAGAGCTTGCATACACTTTGCGAGCTAGTGCTTCGGATTTCTTTTTCTCCTTTCCTAAGAGTGGTAAGAGCTGAGAACTTAAACTTTGGCTGGTTAGTCTCCACCACCACTGAACTGGGTTGTGGCTGGATGGAAAGTGGGTGGAAGATTCTTGCACCTGATACATATTATCCAACTTTCTCAGGGCCGCCTGGTTATTAATGGGATGTTCCTATACAGCTTTAACCTTGCGTAGCAAAGTGGGAATCATTGTAATTTGGAGATGATGGTCAGCACCATGTTCCATAGCCTTTTCCCATTTATCCAGAGAAGGAGCCTCAGGTTTTGCAACCTCTAAGTTGAGAGCAATTGTTATTCGTTTGATCATGTCAAAATACACAGCATGCTCCGTGGCTGCAGTTTGGGATATTGGAGCTTACAAAGGCTCAGCCTCATTCTCAGAATCGGATGAGGACAGATGGTGCCTCTTCTTGGACCGAGTCAACAGCAGGTTGTCAGTGACGAGGGACTGGACTCTGCGTTTGTCTGCGTTTTGCAGGAACAGGTGGAAGAGGGACATCATAACCTCAATAGTATCTGCGTAATTCGACTCAGACAGTGGGGAGCGAAAACATGGTCATCTTGTGATCTGTTTACCATGGTCGACATAAAATTGTGGCCGCCTTTTTTCCCCGACTTCAGTTCCCAGAAGCAAACTGCAAAACAAAATGGTCACCGCATACATTTTTAGTTTGCTTGGGCTTCTGGGAATTGAAGTAAAAAACAAACAAAAAATGGCGGCCACAACTTTATTCAGCTCCTGTACACCCCAAGGGCATCCGAGGAAGGTGGCAATAGCCCGAAAAAGGTCCTCCAAACCTCATAGAGGCTGCATGAAAGTAGAAAACTTCATCCTTTTTGAAATGGGTGGAAAAACCTCCATCGTGACAGAGTCCTCCCCCCCCCCCCATTTTGGGTTCTCTGCTGCCCATGTGAGGCTCAGGGGGCCTTATCCACACTGTTTACGACGCCCGCCGACCCACCCGGGGGTGGCGGGGCAAGGAAAAATGCCAGGGGGGACTCCTTCTTCAGCTACAGATTTTGCCTTGACCCACCACCCGGGCAGGTCGGAGGATGTAGGAAACAGTGTGGATCGGGGGCCCCAACCCTACCAGAGGCAGCCGTTGTTGGGTTTTTTAATTTTATTTTTGCATTATCTAATCCATGCATCGTACGTCGGAAATTGCACAACGTCCAAACTTGCACAACGTCCAAACAGCTACTGAGACTACCTTAGCTTGACATCATGCCATCCATAGTCCATTCTGTTGAGGTATGTAGTTGCACAATGAAAGCAGGGCAATTATTAAGTTTTGAATCGTTTGCAGGTTTCCCATACGGTTCCCTTCACATGCAGCATGCTTCCCAGTCTAGAATAATTAATCAAACCAAAAGTTTGAGATAAGAGAAAAAGATATTTATTCAGTATATGCTCAGAGATTTTAAGTTGGTTTCTGGTTCATTAGAAGCTGAAGATTTTGATTAGTTACAAAGAGAGGGGGGTGAAAAGGATTTTCCTCCACTACAGCCATGTGACTGAATAACTACAGAGACTTCAAAATGGCTGAATCTCCCTCATGAATAGATGGCCAACTGCTACCAACAAATAGGAGTTAAGGTCATGCAATCACATTTCAGGTGGGTAGGCAGGTGCCTTTTCTGATTGGTTAGCAAACAAAACATGCAAGTTAGTCCCAGAAATATAAGTTCCCTCCTCCCAAGGATTGTTAGCCCATTGCATGCTGAATTGCTATGTCCCAACACATTCCACAGAACTGCACCTTAAGCAAATGAAAAGCCTGCAGTTTTTCCTATTCTTCTTAATCATTTGCCAATTGCTCTATTAAAAAAAAAACAACCCAAACCCAGTACTAGCCCATGGTCTGCTTAATTTACTTGTTTCTGGGGGTGGTAACTGGCATGGTCCTATGGTCCTTTTAATTTTGTATGCAATGTTTTATGACATTTATTACATTCACCAGAATTTCTTGCTTTTTACCTTCTGCATGTTTATAACAGTTGTTCCTTGTGTGAATAAGTGCATCTTGAGATGATCAAGGAACCTGATCAATTGCATGTTACCGGAAATATTCGAGTCTCGTGTGATATTAATCCAGGATAATGCTTTTATTGTCATTGTTCTTCCTCCATATCAGTCAACAACTTTAAAGCTATATAAGGAAAGAAGGCGGCAGAGACTTGGCTCATCTTACACACAAATAAATTAGAAGGGAGGAAAATCTAGTCCTTGCAGTATTAGAGCTGTTGTTACAACTACAGTGGACCTTCGATTAACGATGCGTTCAAATAGCGTCATTTCTGCTTAACGACACGTCGTCACTTGCCACGTGACTATCCGCACGACGGAAAACCGTCATTGTGCGGATTAACTTTTTTTTAACGTCGTTGTGTGGATGACAGCTTTTTGCCGCTAGATGGCGCGGCTGCCATTGAAAACCGCACGTTTCCCCTATAGCGATGCTACTTGCGGAACCAAGCAGCGTCATTATTCAAGGGTCTACTGTATAGCATTTTCACTACTAAGTCTATTCATAGTCAATATCTTCCAGTAGTTTTCAGGTGAATTAAGTTCAAGGACATTAACAAAGAAAATACAAACTGTGCAGATATTCAGCTAAGAGCAACGAACAACAAATCAAAGTAGCAACAACATGCACACTGCATTTCCTTGTCTGCTGTTTATTTGGTTTTCTACTCATTTTTGAGTTGTGTTTCCCAGAGTTTCTACATCTAAGATCTGCTGCTTCATACTTTACATGATATAATTGGCTTTTTCATAGAACAAGAGATGAAAGGCATTTCTAGTGAGTATTTACATTACACTTCGTTGACATGTAGCTCCTTATGCAGGTAAAATATAGTTTAATCTTGTTAACTCATATGCTCTGCTTTGTCAGTCACCCCTTTTACATTTAGTCAAAATGAATGGGAAGAATCAGGGCTGTGGCATTTATTGTGGCCGCTGTATAGATTTTAGGTATTAACTTGCATTTGTTGCATGCTGCAGACATGTGATTCATGTTCTTACCTAGTTTTAAAAATGCAATGACAATACTAACAGCAATCAACTTCTTTAAGTATCTGAAGAATCTTCTCCACAGAACGGTCAACATAAATGCATCAAATTCACCAAGTTTTAACATCTTCCATTTCTTTAGCTCCTTTGGTATCAGGCTAGAAAACATATTTAAACATTAGTGGGCCTGATTTGAAAGAGCCTCCTTGAAGAGGCAACCTTGTGCTGGCTAATTTTTATCACACTAGGTCAGCCAAAAGTAACTGAAGAATGAATTGACCAAAGTTGGCTTCATTTTGGCAGTTTCACGTCTGGCTTAGACACAGAAATGGACCTGGAATGTTGGCCTTCCAAACAGTGTTGATAAAGTGATAGAGATATGCTTAAAAATAGCTGAAATCCCATTGCACAGCTCTACATGCTCAACAGTAATGACAAGATGATTAAAAGCTTTCTCTGGGGATTCTGGGACCCAAGCCATTTTGTTGCTTTGTGTGCAAATTGCGCAATTCACCACTGATTATCACCTCCATTTTCACATGGATCTAGGCAACATGATTTTAGCCACTGCTTGCTGTACATTCTGTAATACAGTTCTAGAAATATGTAGGTAGGCTCCATAAGAATGGATGAAAGTGTTCTTGCCAGTGCAACAAAGTGGGTGTCCCCTTTGCCTTGGCGTCCATCAACATGTCCTCAAAACCTGTTTGAAGGGGTGGGTATTTTTCAGTTTAAAACAAGAGAGAAAATAACTCCAGATAAATGCATGTTTACCAATAATGTTGGATTTGGACACCTATTTTCTGAACTCTTACCTGACCATTTATTCAAGTAGCATGTAAGTCTATAGTAATAAATATGTACCTTTTGTACTTTTACAATGAAGCATAATACAAAGATTTCAAAAACAATATGAATTATAGCTCATAGAAATGTGCCTTTTCAACTCTGGCGGGAGTGTAATCACGTACAAATTTAGAGAACTGAAATACTAGAGCAGGGGTGCCCAAACTACAGCCCGAGGCCCAATTCATCCAGCTCGCAAAGCTCTCGTCACTCCTGGAAGTGGAAGTAAAAGGTGCCCATAGGCACTACAGTCCCTGGGCCATAGCGACCAGCCCCCTGAACCATGTGACCGGCCTGTGGCCCAAAAAGTTTGGGCACTCCAGTACTAGAGTGTAGTCACGTGTAGCCCTACAGATCTCGTTGGACTGCAACTCTCATCATGTTTTATCACTTGTTGCACTGTCATGGGTTGATGAAAGCCACAATCCAACAACATACATAAGTTAAGTTGCTACCCGATCACTGGTGTTCATAAGTATATAAAATAAACTTTCTTCGTTTATGTTAAAGAACAATGGTATAATTAATAAATATATCAGTTTTTGCCCAATGACAGGCAACATCAAGAGGATAGGGATCAGCTAACATAAAATCTTCTATGGTCCATGTTAAGGGCAGAATACACAGGTAACCCATTTTTTTTTTGCTAAAACGGTGCATCGCATAAGAACCGTTTAGTACTATGCGATGCGTTTGTTTTTGGCCCTCTGGAAAGGGAAGCGGCCAAGCACCTGACTGCTTCCCTTCCCGGAGGGCTGGCGGGTGAGTGACCACTCAAACAAAAAGGATGACATGACCTCCTACCTTTTCACGCTGTTTGGGGCCAAAAAAATTGCCATCTTCGGGTACATTTTTCCGGCTCTCCGCCTCCCCAGCAGCCTCTGGGAGGGTGGAAGAACCTTTTCCGCACAATGCTCGCCTTCCTAGGACATCCCTGGGCAGCACAACAGCTGAAAGTAGTTGCGGCCGCTATTTTGTTTAAAAAAACCCGAAGATGACGATTTTTCGGCCCCAAACAGCATGAAAAGGTAGATCACATCGTCTTTTTTGTTTGGGTGGGCTGCTGCCTCTGGGGAGGGCAGGGAACCCAATCTGCACTGTTTCCAATGTACCCCAACCCCCCTGGGCACTGCTGCAAGGCAAAACCTGCAGCCAAGGAAGGAGTTTCCGCTGGCGTTTTGCCTTGCAGCAGGGCCTGGAAAAGTCGGGGGATGTCAGAAACAGCGCGGATCGGGTCCCCTGCCCTCCCGAGGCAGCATGGGCGATGGAGAAGTCAAAATGGGTGAAAAAAAATTCCATCATGATGGAGTTTTTTTCACCCATTTTAGGCTCTCTGCCACCCCTGCTGCCTCTGGGGAGGGCAGGGGACCCAATCTGCGCTGTTTCCAATGTCCCCTGACCCCCCCCCCCCCGGGCGCTGCTGCAAGGCAAAACTTGGAGCCGAGGAAGGAGTTTCCTCCGGTATCTTGCCTTGCAACAGCGCCTAGGAAAGCTGCAGGACATCGGAAACAGCATGGATCGGATCCCCTGTCTTTCCCAGAGCTGGCACAGGCGGCAGAGAGCCCAAAATGGGTGAAAAAAATTCCATCATGACTGAGTTTTTTTACCCATTTTGGGCTCTCCGCCACCCCTGCCGCTTCTGGGGAGGACAGGGGACCCGATCTGCGCTGTTTCCGACATCCCCTGCCCCCTGGGGTGCTACTGCAGCACCTGAGATCACGGGACATCAGAAACCGCGCAGGTCAAGTCCCATGACCCTCTGCCAGAGGCAGCTGGCTTTTTTTTAGCGATATCCAATGTAAGCATCGAATAACGCTAAAAATCGGACAATGGCCAAACTTGTGGAACCAAGTTTGGTCGTTATCCAAGGTATTACTGTATTACCCGAACAGAATTTCACATTACAGATTGCAAAAACTTAGCTGTATTATCCAGTAGATTTGAGATACATGTACATTTCCATGAACCCCTACAAAATTCCAAATCAAAGATCTGGGGATAAAGAATACTGACTAAATCGATAGTTTTACATCCTCAGTAATCAGTTACAAAAACGGTTCAATCCATGTTTTCTTTAAAGTAGTGCAGTGAATAAGAGAATATAAATTATGGATGCCATCTTGGTAGATAATTATATTTTGCTTATATGATTTTATTTATTCATGATTGTTGTTTTTTGATGTTACTTGTCTTTTGTATGATTCATGTAATGTCTGAGTCGCCCAGAGTGAGAGATACAAGTCAGATAGATAGATGGATGGTTGAACATTCAACATAAGAATCAGAATTCTCAGTAGACATGTATACAACCATATTTAACCTACTAAATAAGCTGAGATACCCATAAATGCAAGAGCTGATGTGATGTAGAAGCTGGAGCACTGGGTCTGAGAAGTTAGGGAGCTACACCACTGTCCAGTACTGAGGCTGCCTGTCATTTTTTTCAATCTAATCTTCCAGAAGTTGTTAGAAGGCCATAAGGGCACTAAGTCGCATATGCCACACATGTATCTTTTGACCAGTATGATACAATTACAGTAATACCTCATATAAAGTCTGCTTCGTACAACATTCAATTCATATATCACCTAATTCCTTAAAAAAAGTTGCTTCATACAAAGTCGCTGCAACTTTGTATGAGCAATTGGGTTTTTTCTTAGGTTGGTTTGTCCCCTAAAATCAGGGTTCTTTGACATGTTTTTGTAATGTATTTAGCCTATAGACAATGATTTCTTAAAGTTCTGTCAGTTTCCTTGACTTTGCCCTGAAGTCTGTGCTGTTACAGTACAATGTATCTCTATGGAAATGATGTTGTACGAGGCATCGCGGCAAGGATTTGGACGTTGCATGAGGCATCGCGGCTAGGATTTTACATGCCTCATACAAAGTCCAAATCCGTATAAAGTCCAAACTTGTGGAACCAAGTTTGGACGTTGTATGAGGTAAGTTGGGTTTCACTTACCAGTGATAACTTTCGTTCTTCAAGTATAGTTTGTGAATACACACTATTGGGTTATGCGCCTGCACAGAACATCGATCGGAGGCTTTAAAGCTGATTGGTCAAAAGTTTTGGCGGTAAGACCGCCCACCCTTAGGCACCAGTTCGCCATTTTACCTCAGTTCCATACTTAAGCCAAGCACAGGATAAACCAAATGATCTCATCCATGCTGCTCAAGAGGGATGGAGGGTGAGTAGTGTGTATTCACAAATTATATACTCGAAGAACAAAAGTTATCACTGGTAAGTGAAACCCAACTTTCTACTTCGTATAGTTTGTGAATCCCCACTAAGCAAGCTCACACTTACTTGGTCGGTGGGCAGTTGGATGAGATGAATCCATGATGAAGTATGTCAGTCAGGTAGGACGAATCCTTAAGGGCAAGGCACCTGGAGCCCTCTGGCAAGGACGACAGGACCAGTCTGGCGTCCGCAGTGGCTCTGGTGTCCATCCTGTAGTGTTAGATAAATGTGGAAGGTCTGGATCAGGTGGCAGCCTTACAAATGTCCTCTAGCGGGGTACCCTCCAAAAAGGCAGTGGAGGTAGCAACCGCCCTGTTAGAATGTGCCGACATGTGGAGGAGGTGACAACGAGGCAGACTTGTAGGCCAGGTAGATGGTTGATGTAATCCATTTGGAGAACCTCTGGGACGAGATGGGTTCACCTTTGGACTTTCCCCCATAGGCAACAAACAGACACTGTGACTTACGGAACTCACGGGTTCTGCTGGTATAAAACAATAAAGCTCGTTTCACATCCAGCGTGTGCCAAGTCCTTTCTTGAACGTTGCTGGGGTTTTGAAAGAAAGTTGGTAACGATATAGTCTGAGCCATGTGAAATTGGGAGACTATCTTTGGTAAGAATGTGATGTCGGTGTGGAGCACCTCGCGGTCATTGTAGAATTTGATAAACGGGGCATCCACTCGCAAAGCAACCCGCTCACCAGCTCGTCTAGCAGATGTAATGGCCACAAGAAACGCAGTCTTCCGGGTGAGGAGACGAACGTCTGCAGTAGCCATCAGCTCGAAGGGAGTCCTAGTGAGGGCATTCAAGAAGGTAGACAGAGACCATTGCACAGTCGGAGTCTTGACCGGAGGGAAAGCATTTCGCAGACCTTTGAGGAAATGTTTTACCGTTTGGTCGCGGAAGGCACCAGAAGCAGGTGATCCAGCTGGAGAGTGGGCTACTACTGCTGCCAGATGGACCCTGATGGAAGTAATGCTGAGACCTGACTCCGCCAAATGGAGGAGGTATGCCATAATGTCTTGTAGGCTAACGTTGAGTGGAGGCACCTGTTGAGTATCCAGGAAGGCACAAAATCGCCTGTATTTGGAGGCATAGGACTTCCTCGTAGAGGGGCGCCTTGCTAGTTCCAAGATCCTGGACAGTCTGGGATTATCCTCCACGCGGTGAGGTGCAGACTGGGCAGGTCTGAATGGTGAAGCTGCCCTTACTCCATTTGTAGAAGTGTCGGAGAGTCTGGCAGCGTGCGAGACTGTGATGACATGTGCAACAGAAGTGGAAACCATGGTTGACATGGCCATGCTGGAGCGATCAGAATAGCATTCCCCCGTTGCTGGCACATCCTGGTGAGGACCTTCTGAACCAGAGGAAACGGGGGAAAGGCGTAAAGGTAGTCCTGATCCCACCATTTCATGAAGGCGTCGCCCTCGGAGCTCAGTCCAATGCCCGCCCTGGAGCAGTACCTGGGACACTTGCGGTTGGACTCCGATGCAAAGAGGTCGATGCTTGGGGTCCCCCACAACTCGCAAAGGGAGTGAAATACCCTGTTGTCCAGTTCCCACTCGTGGGTCATCGAGGTAAGGCGACTCAGGTGGTCGGCTAGCACATTCAGTTTTCCCTGGATGTGGACTCCAATTGGGAAGATGTGTATCTCGAGACACCATTCCCAAAGCTGCACCGCCAGATATAGCAACGTGGTGGACCTTGTCCCTCCCTGTTTGTTCAGGTACGCAATCGCGGTGGTATTGTCTGATGCTATTTGGAACTGCTTTGCCGCACAACGTCTCGAAGGACCGCATGGCCTTCCATATGGCAAGCAACTCCAGGTAGTTGATGTGGTGGACGATCTCAGGAGGAGACCAAGTATTGTTGACTGTTAGTCCCACAAGCAGCTCCCCAACCGAGGTTGCTTGTGTCGGTCAGAACTTGGAGAGACGGTTGTGGAGGGTAGCTTTTCCCCATAGCCACATTGAGATGCGTGGTCCACCACGCCAGCTGGTCCACCAGTTCTGGAGAGGGAAGCAACCATTTGGACTAGCTCTCCGTGAGTGGATCAAATTTGTGGAGAAGCCACGATTGTAGTGACCGGAACTTCAATCTGGCATGAGGAATCACTGCCGTGGTTGAAGCCATCAAGCCCAGAAGTCGTTGAGCCTTCTTTGCTCTGACAAAGGCTTTGGCCCTGAAGTCGCTTATTACCTGTGCAATGTTCAGTAAGCGTTTTTGTGGGGCAAAGGCCCTGACTGTCAGTGAGTCCAGAAGTGCCCCAAAGTACTCCAGTCGCTGTGAAGGTTCCAACTTTGATTTGGTAAAGTTGATCCTGAGGCCAAGACTCTCCATGAAATGGACGGTGTACTCCATGTCCCGAATGGCAGATGATCTGGTGGGGGAGACTATCAGCCAGTCGTCGAAGTACGGGAAGACCCTGATCCCCTTCTGGCGGAGGAAGGCAGCCACCGTAGCCATGCATTTGGTGAAGACTCTCGGTGCTGTGGCCAGACCAAACGGTAGGCAACGGTATTGGTATAGAGTCTCCTATCCTGAATCGAAGGAACTATTTGTGATCCTCGAGGATGCTGATGTGAAAGTAAGCGCCCTTGAGGTCTATAACCGTGAACCAGTCCCGCTTGTTGAGGGGGAGGATGGTCTGGAGGGTCACCATCCAGAACTTCCTGGTGTGGATGCATTTGCTGAGGCAACGCAAGTACAGAATCAGGCGGAGGCCTCCCTTTTTCTTCAGGACGACGAAGTACCTCGAGTAGAAACCGTTGTTCCAATCGGTTGGTGGTACCAGCTCGATGGCCCCTTTGGAGAGATGGGTTCTAACTTCTTCCTCCAGATGGAGAGACGAAGTGGTGAAACGGTGTTTTTCTACCCGAGGCATCTGGTCGAACTCGATGGTGTAACCAGTGGACAAGATCTTCAAGACTCACCCGTCGTTCGTGATGTCGGACCACATCTGGAGGAAGTTCCAGAGGGGGAGGTACGGTAGTTGGAGTGATAAGTCTTGGTCTGGGGGAAGTCACTCGAGACTTCGATTTGCCGTCCCCGCGTTTGCCTTGTCCATACGGTTGAAACCGTTGCTTGCCATGTTGTCGCCTCGGGCGATAAAACCCGGCCTTAGATTGTTCAGCAGGTGTACCCTGTTGCTGTTGTGAATTGCCATGGTACCGGTTGGTAAAAGGCTGAAACCTTGGTTTTGTGGGCTGTGAAGGAGTGGTGAAGCCCAAAAATTTTGCCGTTGAGTTTGTCTGGCGCAACTCATTGAGCACTTTGTCCATATCTTGGCCAAACAAACCCTGGCCATCGAACGGAAACTCTTCGATCAACTTTTTCATGGAGTCGTCGAGAGTAGTGCCCCTAAGCCAAGCATATCTTCGTAGAAGGATGGCAGAGGACATATCCTTGGCCGCATAGGCGTTTATGTGCCGGGCAGTCCGCATTTGCTGTTCGGCCAGAAAATCGCCCTCCTTGCTCAGGGAGTCAAGTTCCTTCTGGAGGTCAGCTGGCAGCTTTGTGGCAAGGGTTTTAGCCCGCTCCCAAAGATGCGACTGGTACAGGCCCATGGTGGCCGAGTAGTTTGCTGCTCTGAGGAAGAGAGAACCGGTGGCATAAAACTTACGGCCCACCGCATCAAGTTTCTTTCCCTCCGGAGTTGATGGTACTGGAAACCCGCTGACGGCTGTCTTGTGTTAGAAGGCCTTCACCACCAAAGAATTTGGTAAAGGGTGAGCCTGGAGAAACTCGACGTCCTCATCCAGGACTCGGTACATGCTTCGAGCCTGGACGAAACCGAGTGTGCCGAAACGGGCTTCTTCCAAGTGGCCTTTGCAGATGTCAACATGGAAGGGAGCATTGTGATGTGGACAGGTCGGATGGTCTTCTTGTCCAACTTGGCTGTCATCTGGTCCTCACCTTCCAGTGGAAGCTGGTCAACCCATAAATTGAGAGCAGTTCCCAAGCGGGTGAGCATAGCCATGAGGGATCTTTGGTCCTCTCCTCTCGGCGGACCAATCGCACCGATCGCTTGTTTGGGTGTCCTGTCCGCGTCGACATCTCCCCCCTCCTCCTCTGAAGACGAGCTGGAATCATCGGAGGATGAGGAGGGAACCCTCTCAGCCACATCGGGACTGCGCCAGTACGGCCTGGGCAGGTCAACGGGCTGGGCGCTCAGCACTACAATGTTTGGATCGTGCCAATCCATTATGGCCAGGCCAGCGGAGCGACTGCTCGACCCTCGAGAGGGCGGCGGAGCGACAGCAGGGCCAGAATCCCTGGGTAATGCGGTGGTCGGTCCCAGAGCCGCAGAGGCCGCAGGAATGGTGGCCTTAAACTGTTCGGCAAAGGATTTTACCATGGCCTCAAACATCGTCTTGAAGAGGTCCATCTGGCCAGCAGTGACGGTAGCCGTGGGCGATGAAACGGTGGGAGGCGAAACGGTGGGAGGAATGATGGGTGACGAAATGGTAGCCGAAACGTTGGGTGCCAGAACGTCTATGGCCTGGGAGACACGGAGACTTGCCGTGTGACGGAATGGCCCCTCTCACCAGCCGGTGATGCAGAAGAAGAGGGAAGCAAGGGGCGAGCTGGAGCACCAGCCCTGTGGCCCTTGTTAGGAGAATCTGATGAAGAACGGCTAGCCCAAGCAGAAGATCCCGGAGAAGGACATCTCGCGATGGAGAAAGGCGGCAAAGGCCGAGGAGAGGTCGGAGGACGCGGAGTAGGTGGTAACGAGCAATGCACCTCCGACCTATGCTTCTTTTTCTTCCCCCCGTTCTTGTCCTTCTTCTTGTGGACAAGAAGCGAGGAAGAAGAAGGCTTGAGGGCCCGGTCGGGCAGAGGAGCACTCGCAGAGGGAGAAGGAGAAGGAGCAGCGGTAGGAGCCAGGGCGAGCTCCATCAGGTGCGCCTTCAGTCTGTTACTATGGTTTTGGACCGCCAGACGGGTGAAATTTTTACAGTGCACACACGACTGGCTCTGGTGCGACTCACCGAGACAGAAAAGGCACAGACTGTGTCTGTCGGAAGCCGGGAACTTCTTCAGGCAAGAAGTACAGTTTGAAAGCCACAGAGGCCATGAAAAAATTCTTCTCCAGAGAAGTAAGAACGTGGAACGTTAGAGAATGCCCTGAAGGGCCGGCCTACCGCCACCCCCCTGAGGGGGAAAACGGCGACCTGAGCAAACAGTAGCTGAGTCCCGCAAGAGAAACAGCACTGGGGTGGCAATCCTGCCCGGGGGACAAGATTGCCGCAAAAGATTTTTGTTTGAAAGAGGTCTTTTCCAAGGAATTGACAGAAAAATTGAGGAGGCTCTCAATGATTGTCCTGCTGCTGAGGTGGAAAGAAGAGAACTGAGGTAAAATGGCGAACTGGCACCTAAGGGTGGGCAGTACGGTGGGCGGTGTTACAGCCAAAACCTTTGACCAATCAGCTTTAAAGCCTCCGATCGATGTTCTGCGCAGGCGCATAACCCAATAGTGGGGATTCATAAACTATACGAAGGAGAATCACTGTATCACTGTCTAGTCACTTAAAGAACTGCAAGGGAAGTGCCAACCTGTTTTGGGTGGTTTTGTTGTTGTTGTTGTTGTTGTTTGCATTGCCCACATGTGTATGTATGCCCAGGATATATGGTTGTAAATTTGACTAGGAAGAATAGTTAGGTTTCTTTTTACAACTGGACATGTCTCTTTCCTTGAAAGTATAACCTTATGTAGACATCTGAGGCACATAGGAACTAAAAAACAAGAAAGTTGTAGGCAGAAAAATAGCCCATGAAGCAAGCCTAGGCAGATATATTTAGGGAATGGGGTGTTAGTATGCAAGATGCATTGCAGAACTAAATCCTAACACTCAAATGTCACAATACAGTGGAACCCCATATAACGAACGCTTCATATAACGAAAAATCTGTACAACGAAGCGTTTTTGCGTTATTGCCGATGCACCGTATAACAAAGTTCGTTATACGAATCACCATTGGCAATACCCTATACAACGTAAAAAAATCGTTGTATAGCGTATAACCAATGGTGATTCGTATAACGAACATTTTCTTTCCGTTATACAGTGCATCACCCACAGGGATCCGTATAACGAGAAAAAACGTATAGCGAAGAGCTCTGCAGAACAGTTTTTTTTTCATTTTATGGGGTTCTACTGTACTGTAATCTTATACTAACTTTGTTTCTGGTATTCCTAGTATAGAAATTTGATGAAGCCTTACCTTCTACAAATAAAGGTGTTTCCCTCCTTATAAGAATCCATGGTTGCAGCCACTGTTTTAATTTGCTAGACTTGAGACAATGGAGTAAAAATTATAATTAACCCTGATATTTATTCACCCTGCTGCCCCATCATAGGTCACATTTAAAGGACTCACTCATGTCATAATTTCTATGTGCAAGCATAAGGTAGTTGTGCACACATTATTGCCCCCATCTTAAAACCATTGCCTGTTTTTAATATAAATTAAATCATACTTAAGAGTAGGCATACTAAAGTCAACTGAACAAATTACATGAATACCACATTTTGCTAGAGATCCTTCAAATCATTTAACAGTCAACATAGGTAAGTCAATTTTGTATTGCTCTCAAAATGCAAAATAAAGTACTTCAGATTGCAGGCATTGCAATATTTTCTTTTAACCTTTTTATTTAGAGAGATATTTTCTTGGTAAGGAGATATACCATGAGGAAAGCAATTTCACTGGCTGTGAGGTATGTATATTCTCCACCAAAATACTTCTCACATCTCAACAGCTTTTATAACTTTATTTACACGCAAAACAATATCAATGCATTTCCTTGGCTTAACTACATTATTAATCACCCTACATGAATAAAATGAAACATTACTTGCATTACAAACCAGTTTTCAAAGTGGAATTTGCTTATTTGTTGAAAAGTGATGTTTCATCCTGTCAACAGCCAATATTTGTGACCAAAACACCTGCACCATATTTTTCTATCCCCACAGCACATTTATTTCAATAATTCTGTAAATAGATCCTTAGCATGAGCATAGTGTTACAGTTTTCATACATATAATTACATCCAAAACAAGTTCTAAAATTTAAATTGTAAACATTCTCTTCGTATGCAGAAACTTTTCTATTTGTGTCCAAAGGTATTATGGTTTTTTAAATTGTAAAATGATAAATCTAGGTTAAGTCATGTAGTGAGCAATGCTTTTTAGTACATTTCTACTGTTTTAAATAAAAGAGGAGGCAAAACGACTTGTAATCAACTCATACTTTTAAGCAAAGCATAAAAAGATAGAGGGAAGTTTTACAATTTAAAAACTGTGAGTGTGTGATGCGGCAAAAGAAAAGGGAAAATACCATTACTGCTGACAAAGTAGGAGGTAGCATTGATGCACCATTTTATTGTCAGTGACAAAATGCAGGTGAAGTAAATAATATTTCCTTACCACAAACAGTTTCCAGTACTATGTACATAGTTTTTTAGAAATCTGTTTAACAAGTTTCCCTCCACTTTTAGTACAAAAGTTTTGTGTCTTTAAAAAAACGCACAGCTAGATAGTAGTAACTGCTCTATTTGAACGGAACAGTCTCTTGGACTATGAAGTACATGATATTTAATGCCCTAAATTGAGTAAATTGCATTAGCATTTCTTAGTATTATACAAAACACTACATACATACAAACAAAATATAATATTTTACTAAGCAAGGATTTTTGTGTAATAAACAGAGCACTGATTCTGGTAACACTGTAAAGAATGTTTTCATTTCATAAAACTTGTCTTAAGTACCCATGTGCAACAATTTAAAAATGGCTGCTTAAGTGTGATGGGCTTTTATCAATAGTGAACACCATAATTGACGGAAAAAAAGCCATAGTAAACTTTAAAAACACATTGTCCACCCTATATAAAATATAAAGACTACATGGTAACTGTTTTAAGTACTTGGTTGTCTGAACATTAACTGTCATTCTTTTTCTCCTTTTCTGGTTGCAGATTTTATAAACAGATAATTTATTTTAACTTTTAAGAAAACTAACAAAAGTATTTCAAATGTACATCCAATGCAAAATGATGCATTTCCATGTTCTATGATGCTGCTTCAGCCATCAGAAAAGAAAATGAAGTTTCAGTAATTGAAGAAGGTTTTTTAAGCAGTGAAGTTACTTCCACCATGCCAGCTCCAGTCCGAGGAAGATTTGCATTGACAATGTGGCGTTGCAGGTGCTTTATCCAATCTTCTTGAACAGACAAAGGTCCTCGAAATACGAGACCACAAAACCTGTAGTTTTAAAAATTATCCAGACAAGGCATATTAGCATTAAGTATACTGATTTACAAACAACTCTGCATTATGTATAGTGAGTTCACAAAAGAACTACAGAACATAGAAAAGCTTGTTTTATTGTTCTTAAGACTTTCCTTCAGTCTTTATTTAGCTTACATCCAAGAGCACTTTTTCTGAAACAACTGTAATATCGTTTACAAGCCTTCCCCTCCATTAGCAATAAAAGTTTGTTTGAATAAAAACCAAGTCCTTTCCAAGCAGTGATAACTTAGCATACTAACTCAATCGTACTGGATGCTCAACTCCACAGGTATTTAATAATCATTGTAAACTGTAATCAAGTTGGGTTTTCATTTGTCATAAAGAATATTGAGAGAAGTGGTAACTTTATCTTATGCTTCAGGTCTAACTATCTTTCGTTAGCATAAGTTAATACAATAATATATTAAACAGAAAACTTGATTCTGGTCACAGTAAGTTATGGACCAAGCAAGAAGAAAGACCCTCCTGCTCAACCCTCAAATCACACAATGTTCTGATTAATATTCTTATTTGTATCAAGCAGACATATGCACATGAGCGTACACGGACACACACAGAGATATTTAAATATTCCAACAAACATGACTCCAATGAACTACAGCTATTTTACTTTACCCAGTACAATCCCATATACCTGCAACGGAGTATGTAAACTTCATCAGCACCATGAGGTAATGGCAGATTTTTTTTCTTGCTCCCAGATCTTGATCTTGATTTTTTTTGTTTACAATCTATGGCTATTAAGAGAAAAACAGTTCACATATATGTATATATAGATAAAAATACTGAGCATTTTTATTTTAAAAATACCCGCTGAAATATGACGAAGATAATTTGATGTAACATTTACACATTAAATTGCAAAAGTTGAACATACCTAAGCTTTCATTTTTTTGTAAAGCTAAGGTGTGTGCACTATCGTCATGCACAAATAGTCTTGCATGCTTGACTTCACTGTTCATTTAACATACAGTATACGTTTTAATGACCATACTCATGTATTTATACTATTAAGCCATACAACCATATCAATCAAACAAGCATCATGCTTTGCTTGTGAACTGTATCAAAACGGATGCCTTTTACTGCACTGAAAGGTCACTATCATTTGCTTTCATCATGCATCTGTAATTCAACAGGATAATGATTGAATGTAAAGTACATTTTGACAAACTTTGCACCTAGAATTCTTTGAAATGTTTTCTGTTCTGCATGCTAAAGGAGTTTCGTGATACTGTCTACATTTGTTGTTTTTGTATGAGGTTGAAGAGTACCAGCATTACACTGCTAAATATCTCTAGAACAAGAGATACACACAGCTAACAGAATCATTATTGATTTCTACCAACTGGTGGTTTAATGTCAATTAGTATCAAGGGAAAATTGACACTTTTCAGATAAAAAAAATGGAAAAGAATTCAGAAAACTCAAAATCATGAATAATTTGGTCAAAATATACTACTTAGCTCCTAATGTATTTAACAAAAGAAACACTCAATGAGGGATATTTTGGAAAGTCATCTTTTTATCCCAATACCCACAATTCTCTCCCCTTCTTCTTCTTTTTCTTCTTCTTACATACACATACAGAGTATTAGTATGAGAGAACTGAAAATAAAGCAAGGAATCTAATTATTAATTTCTATATGTCTATAGAGAACACAAATTTAAAGAATTTACATCAAGTAAAACACTTATCACAATATAACCTGATTCTTTTTCTAAGGTCTCAACAACATAAACATCACCAAAGCAGAACAGTCTAAATGACTGCTACCAAAATCCAAAGTTTACAGAAGAACCATCTTCACCTGAAAAATAAATAACCTTTGAAGACTTTCTTTTAGAAAACATATGGAAATCTACAGGTTGAGCATATTGCCTCACAGGAAAAAATGTGTCTCCTTTAATTCCCTAGAAGATGATAAAATAAAAAATAAGCATTTACAAGATAATTCCCTTTACAAGCAAAGGTCCTGTACCCATGAATCCAAAAGGCATTCAAGATCACAGCTATCTGGATAGTACGACCAAGAATAGAGGAAATCCTTTTTTAAAAAATTCCCAAAAAACCCCCTAACTTTCAAAACAGCATTTCTCACTAAAGTTTTTGACTTCTGCCACAAATACTTTAGAGATTACAGATTAAAATGTTAGCTCCTTTTACATAAACTACTGAAAATTATACTGCTGGGATGTTGATGTAAAAGACTCTCCTAGAGACAAAAACTCTAGGTATCATACCATACAAATCATTCCAAATAATTGCATAAACATCTATAGAACACAAAAGAAAAGTAGCTACAATCAACAACAAATCCTGTTATTTGGGTTTTGCAAAACTGGAAGACAAAAATAGTAAATACTGATTGTCAAACATGCCATGGCAAGTGGTTCCGCCAGATTGTCAGACATTGCCATGGCAAGCTCATATTCTTTATCTGATTGATGGTCACTCGCAGTCTGGGAGGTAGTAAAATATGGATCAAATTATTTTATAAACTCAAATGAACTTGGTGATTGCGCTGTGTAAATTAATATCTGACACAAAGCAAACTACATGTACTTGGCTGCTTTATCTATATCACAACAATTATCTGACAACTCTATTAGTGCTTGTCAATGCCCAGCTCTAAGGATAACTGACAAGAATATTTTATCAACTGCATTTTATAGAAGGACTAAAGGCAGATATGGAGAAACGACAGCAACCGTAGTAATATTTACAAAGAGTAATTGTAATTATTAAGAATATTTATTGTCATTGTACAAGATGGACACTGCCCCCACCCCAGTTTACACAAGGAAAAAATAGGATTTTATTGCATTAGATAACTTGGGGCTTTTCTGCTACCTCCAAACCAGCAAACTCTATTTCTCTCTGATCTCTATTATCTCTCTAATATCTTCCTCAAAATGGCACTGCTCACTTTTCTCCAACTCTGAAAAGGCCTTTAGGGAGTATGTATGTGTTCGTGCGTGTGCGCAAAATAAACTATTACTCCAGTCTTTGTTGTGCAACAACTATGCAAATATAACATCAATATATACTCCTCAGCAGAATATGTTAGTGCCCATCAGTACATGCTGAACAAGTGAATGTAGCTCTAAATAAATTCTGCAAAATTATTACTGCCTGAAACTTGCCACCACTGAAAAAGTCTATTATTCAGCCAGAACTGCTTCTCTGGAAATATGCCAATAGGTGTTACTAAATATGAACAAAATAAGGCTATATAGCACCAAACCCCTTCTCTTCAAGGACACCAACTCCCAAGACAATGGGTAAAATCAATGAAGTTTTTTGCACACTCTGGATACAATTCAAGACAGTGGTTTTGAAAGGCAGCAATATGTGATATCCTTTACTCAAGAAAAGGGGCTGCGCTGACTTAGTGATTAAAATGTTGAGCTTGATGACCAAAGATCGGCTATTCAGCAGTTTGAGACCCAAGTGCTCCACAACATAGTCAGTGCCCATTGTCTGTCCCAGCTTCTGCAAACCTAGCAGTTCAAAAGCAAGAAATTGTAATTCAATAAATAGGTACCGCTTTGGCAGGAAAGGTAATAGCGTTCCATGCACTTCAGGGTCTGCCTGCCAAATGACTAAGGAAATAATGTAGTAAAATATGCAAATGTGCACACTCTAATACATGGCCTTCAAATATGCGCCTACTACAAAACTAAGCTCATTATCTTCTCTAAATTCCAACACAAAATCTTTCACTGTAATGATGCAACTATTATGCAGAACATTTATCAGCATCCTATAAAATACAGAATAAATTAACTACAGGTGAAGAATATGTATATACTGTATTCCTTTTTAAAAATGTATTTGCTTACCTACTGCAACTAATCTGAAAAACATGCAAGACAAACATAGTCTAAATAGTGATAAATCTATACTAATATTTATCGTACTACTAAAAGCCCTATATAATGGCTGCCATCTGTTCTTAACATTTAATTGCATCAACACAGGAAGAGTACAGCAACTGAAGTAGATGAATTAAAGAAACAAGCTTGTCTGGTGCTTGAAGGTGCAAGGGCATGAAAAGTGAAGGAAAACTGAAGGCTAAAAAAATGGAATGGGAGAGGAAATTTCAAGACGCATACCGAAGTATTGTCAAAAATAAAACAATAAGAAAACTAAGGAAATAAACACCTGAAACAAAAGATACACTTTGTCATTCTTAAGTATGTCAAGCTGAAGACAACATGCAAGAAAGCTTACCATCAATGTGGTGCTTTCTCTAAAATAGGACTAAAAAATCTGGTTTCAGTAATGAAATTTGAAATAAGTTTCTAACATATCACAACAAAGGTAAGATATACACTACTAGCAGAGGTTGCCCGGCATTGCCAGGCTGTTTTAAATGGTGTTGGAAGGAGGTTTGTTTTAATAATGTCTGTAAAGTAGAGGTTAGTCCAGCCGTGGGCAAACTATGGCTCGTGGGCCGGATCCGCCACGTTCGGCTTTTCTATCCGGCCCGTGGTGTCGGAAGGTTTTTTTATAATGTTTGTAAAGTAGAGGTTAGTCCAGCCATGAGCAAACTACGGCCCGTGGGCCGGATCCGGCCCATTCGGCTGTGCTATCCGGCCCACGGATCCGAAAGAGTGGAGGGTTCTCTTTATATTAGTTCACACAAACACTCCATCCATGCTTTTGTTCCTGCCCTCCGGTCCAATTTAAGAACCCATTGTGGCCCTCGAGTCAACAAGTTTGCCCACCCCTGGGTTAGTCTATAATTGAATTTTTAAAAATGTTTATTTATCCCAAAAAAAATGGCGGGCTGTTATAAAATGTGTTCAACTTTTTTGGGTTTTTTTGTGGATTAAAAAAAGAGAAAAGGATGATATAATTTTTTCAATTTTTTTTTAACCGAATAATGTTTTAGTTTGTGGGGTTTTTTTTAAATAGTTGTACCTTAGGTAATAATTTAAAAAATGTGAAAGTACATTTTTTTTACATTTAATGTTTTTAAACTGTGTTTAGATGTGTTTATTGTGAGATTTATTTGTGATTTGTGTGAATGTGTGATGTAATGTTATGTTTTTGATTGTTTTTTCTATTGTGGCCTCTGGGTGGGGCTGTTGAGTATTTCCTTTACTTTGGCTGTTTTTTCTCTACTGGCCTCTGGGTAGCGCTTCTTCCGGTAAGTAGTCTCTTTATTTCTTCATTTCATTTCCGGTCGTCGTGGAGGGAGGACGTGGGGTGAGTTGGCTTGTTTTCTTCATTGTGTGTGTGTGTGTGGGGGGGGTTGTTGGATTTTGTGGTGTTTGGCTGGTTTTTGTTTTTGAATTTGTGGTGTTTAGCTGGGTGCTGTTTGTGTTTCTTAATTTTTGTTTTTGTTTACTTTTGTTTTTTTGGTGTTATTGTTTGGTTTTGTGTATTTTTGGATGGTTTTGATTGTTGTTTTTGTGTTTTCATTTATTTATTTAAGTATTTATTTATTGATTTATTTTTAAAAGTTTGTTTTTATGTTGTGGCTTTGGGGGGGGGGGTTCCTTTCCGCGGGCCGGGTTCACTGTCCGGGCCAGGGAAATCCCAGCGCTGCTTCAGGCGGCATTGGTATTTTTTATGGTGCTTTGATTGTGTGGAGTCATGAAAGTAGATCGGTTTCCCCTTTAATATCAGTGGGTGGGGGGGTTGCGATCCCCCTCTACTCTGGCTCCCCTGGGGTTGGGAGGGTTGGGGGGAGAAAAGGCGTCTGTCTCCTCAACCCTTCCGGAGAGCCATCGGAGAAGGGGAATCCCCCCCAAACTGTTTTTAAAGAGAAGAAACCGCTTGGATTCTTCTCTTTAAAAACGGTGTGTTTTGGGGGTGGGGGTGGAATCGATCCCCTCTCCCTGGTCTTCTGGGTCTAGAAGGTTTGGGGGGGGACAGACCCCTTTTGTCCCCCCAAACCTTCCAGACTCATGGGGCCCAGGAGAGGGGATCCATTCCACCCCCTCCCAAACATTCCATTTTAAAGAGAAGAAACCTGTTTTCTTCTCTTTAATATGGTGTGTGTGTGTGTGTGTGTATGGAGGGAGGGAGGGGAATCCCCTCTCTGCTGAAAGCGAAACCCTTTCGCGGTAAGTAAAGTCAGTGGGCGGAGCGCCGTCCGATGGCTTTGCTTACCTGGGAATGGGTTCACTTTCAAGGGGGAGGCAGTGCCTTCCCCCCCTCCCCCCTGTTTTTGTGGCTTTTTTCTGTGAGGCACTGCGTCTGGCTGCTGCGGACTTGCGCTCCCAGTGTGTTTTTTATTTTTATTTTTCACTCACCAGCTTCCTCAGTGTTCTGCGTGCTCATGGCACACAGGATGCTGGGGCTTGTAGTTTGGCGTTGCCATTTTCGGCTTGTGCTTCATTTTTTTTCCTGCGGTCTTCTTTTGATTGGCCACGGCGCGTTTCCG
Source organism: Bradypodion ventrale (assembly GCA_035047345.1). Classification (NCBI taxonomy): domain Eukaryota; kingdom Metazoa; phylum Chordata; class Lepidosauria; order Squamata; family Chamaeleonidae; genus Bradypodion; species Bradypodion ventrale. The sequence goes on from JAWDJE010000004.1 coordinate 121,111,561, forward strand.
AACGTTCCTTTTGCTCGCGTCTCTCACCCTAATTGGCTCCGGCACGGCGCAAGGAACTTTGGGAAATGAAGTTGTTTCCCTTTTGTCGCATTTGTGGGGCTCTTGCCCCACTGGCGCTTTTCTCAAACCTTCATTGACCTGCGGACCCAGTTTGGGCGTGTGCATGAATGGTAGGTGCGGGCTAGTAGGGCCTGGCTTAGGAACCTATGCGAAGTTCCAACGGTTAACACTTGGTTTTATAGGTTAAGATTTGTCATGTGATTTGGCACTAATTTTCATGGAATCCAGTTTTGAACAGAAAGCATACAACATTTCATCTATAAATATAGCTTCCCAATATGAAATTAAATAACTGCACGGACTATAGCTGTACAGACTATATATTGATCTATTTTCAAGCATTGTTAATTAAGCTTCTTGTTCAGTGACGTGCCTAGCCCTGGATCTTAGGGAGAGAGTTAACTCTTCTAGTTTTATTACCCAAACAAATTACATGGTTATACTTTCTGGAAATCAAGGCATGGTAACAAAACCCCTAATAGTTAAAAAAATTCTACTCTACGTTCTAGCATCTTGAAAAAAAATTTAATAGAGAATCAACATACAGAACCTCCTTCAAGTGCTTGTGCAATGCATTATTTCCATCAAAACCTCAATGAAAATAATTAGAATAAAAAGCTGATAATTAACAAATCATGGTGCAACATAACAAGCGACATCTACATCACGGATCTGTTCATCCCACCCCAATGTGGATAAAGAGGGGGAATGGATATAACCAAATATAACCAAAGTTACTAGGGATCAATACTACTTCCAAGACAAAGTCAGAACTCGAAGCCCCCACAAACAACAACAACTAAGTCTTTGTGTTACTCTACAGCAGAAAATGCTAGTGTCATAAGATACAAATCAGCACACATCAACAAAGTGAATGTACCTCTTAATGAATCAGTATTACTGCCTGACTGAAAACTATCCCTCCCAAAAAGTCTATTGTTTGGCTGACACTGCCCTTCCAGAAGTACTGTACATGAAGAAATGCTAGAAAATAATGAATAAGGTAATATAGCATCAAACCCATCTACTTCATGGACACCATTTCCGGAGACAATAGCTAACTAAAATCAAGTAAAAGTTTTCTGTACAACTCTTAAGCTTTTAATACTGAACCGTAAGAGGTTAGGATAAACTTATGAAGAGGAAAAACAATACACCTTGTTGAATGGATGAATGCCAGAGTGTCCCTCAACAGGACAAGATTCTGGCTGAACCATCTGGAAGTCACTTAACAGACTTTGGAGCAAAGTAGGCAGATCAAAGAATAATCAAGTAAATAGAGCTACTTGTATGCAGGACAAATATTTGTAAATGGAGAAATTCAATTAAAGCAGTGTTTATGTGCATGCAAATCATGCTCCATCATGTGTATAATTTGGCCTAGTAAATGGCCAAAATAACTCTATTGAGATAGTCCCTTTCTGGTCAAAGCAGTATAAGTATTTAAACATTTTAATTTATTTAGACTTTTACCTATATTTTATATATTGTATGTTCATAATTTTAAATTGCACAAAGCTCTGAAACAAATAAATAAAGAAGAAACTCTGAGATTTTTGGATTAGAGAGCAAAAATGTAAATACATTTCTCCATGGTGCCCAGAAGCATTGGTGCATTTTAACAGCATCTTAAATCTGCCACCTCAGCTGTCTCAAATGCCTTTTGCACTGAAGAATTAGAACAGTGATTTTCTATCCTCCATAGCTGGAATCGCAAATGTTAATAATTTCAGAACTAGATATCAGAGCTCTCACCTAATAATCCTGCTTTTTCAAATTCCTATGAGGTCCCAAGACTTATATTCATATTTCATGTTCCTATTCAAATTAAGTTCATAAAAAGCAACTAATGGCAACTAATACTAAAGCTGAAAAACTGTACAAAGTGTTTTTGCTTTCCAAACAGATTTTATCCACCTTGAAGTTTATGGTATATACAAACAATTTTAGTCTGGCCAGACATCCCACTATGGTAATGGAGTAGACCATACAGCCAGCGACTCAAAGCCGAGTGTAAGGTGGCGGTTAATTAACCTGACTCCCTAAAGGGGCCAACGGCTACGGGCGGATGAGCCCCTTTACATGGGGTAATGGTCCCCCTCAGTGGAGGAAATGCCACTGGAAATCATCATATTGGGCCTAACGGCAAAATGAGCGGAGGAGGAACTCTGATTCCCAATGGTCATGGAGGCGGAAAAGGCCATGCCAGATGGACTGGCTGTGAAGGTGCACCTTGTCCATATCCTCAAGGCTGCGGCAGTCCATTGCAGTCCCAGTGTTAAATCCTGCATGTTGTGCTTCATGTGTGCCATGGGTGATAACTCGGAGATCATAGTGTGTGGGTCACTTCATGGCAAGATGGGATCCACCTTAAACAAATTCACGTCAGTGACATTTTTCCTGCTTCAGGGGGAAAAATGCATTCTCGGATACGAGTTGCTGTCAATGATACAAACAATGGCTATTAAAAAGCTGAGGATATACACTTGTCACTAAGGGTTCTAACCTGATCAGAAGCAGAAACTGCCACATAGAAATAAAGTTAGATGGATATCAAATGGATAAGGCATACTCAGCTCTATTCATCCCCATCCCTAAGCAGTTGGTTAAGACGACTATCTCATGTTGAAGCTGACCATCATGGACCAAAAACACTTTAAATTCCAACTGCATCTGACTACTGGACTTAAGTGACCAATCAATTTACTAAATAAGCCACTGAATAAACAAAAGCAAAGTAGTGAAAAAATACCAACTCAGGAGCTAACACAGCCCTCAGATAACATTTCTTTTTGCTTCAGTGACTGAGTTTGATAGCTGATAGTTTTTCTTCATTTCCAACACAAAACATTAAAGGTGCAGTAGCAATTGTCACATATAAAAATAAAGGTCATTTATGCATACAATTATGTAACTAGGGCAAAAGCTGACAAAATGTTCAAAGGAATTATGGTCATGACATTTACTTCAAAAATATGTTTAAAATGCAATAGTGCAAGGTATTTAAAAATAAAAATAAAATAAAGATTTTAAACTAATCACAATGATTTATAAGCATAGCAATATGAACATTTATCAAAATAGATTTTTATTAATATGCAGTCTTCCTTAGATGGAATTTGATCACACTAAAATTTTATGAATGGTTTCTTTCTTAAGTAGCACTGTCTTTTCTAAGGAAACTAAGAAAGGAAGAATTACTTACAAAATAATCTTACACTACAGGCACTTGCTTTCCATCTTGTATTAAAATGGTTATGATAGTGTTCACTTACATTGCTCACGCTGAACAGGCTACAACTGTGGGGTCCTTGTATTTATTTCTGTACCAAACAGGGTCAGGAGGGAAAACAGTTTATTACTTGCAGTATCTTTTTAAAATGGTATTTAAATCTTTTGCGGTCTCTTAAATTTCCAGACAGCCTATAAGAGGAATGAGGAACTTGTGGCCCTATTGTTGAGGTACAACATCTGAAGATCCATAAATTTCCCACCTCTGGCCTCTAATTTTCTGAAACAAATTTTAATTTATTTACGCATTAGTATCCTACACTTTAGTGTTACCAGAAGGCAGATTACAGTAACAGCAAAACCATCAAAAATAAGCAATAAATTAAAAGTATTCCAAACCATTTTGAATGTGAATCACTTTGCATGTGAGATGAAATGCAATTCTAATACTAGGAGAATATCACAATTTGTAGGAAAATCTAACTATTTATTGTGTTTTGTTCATTTATAGTGTTTTTCATAAGCTAATACAGAACCTATGCAGATGTTCTATTTCCTAAAACTATGAAGCTAGGACAGATAGTCCAGTATCCTTTCTAGAATCCTTTATTAACTGATTAGTTATCTGACCATATCAGGTTATCTCATTAACCCTTGTCAGATGGCAAATGGTAAGATGTAATAAGAATGCTAACCAGAAGCATCTACATATCACCTGATAGCCTACCCCTGCCTTAGGGTTTAGCAGCACACCTAACCTAGATTTAAAGCTGGAAGAAAGACACTAACATTACTATATGTAAAAAAAAATCTGTAGCAATTATGTAACTGTGCTAGAAATCTATTACTGATTATGTTTATGACATGGCTTAGTAACAGTGTCTTCTACATCCCCTTAAACAGCACGCCAGTCCCAGTAGTTTTCTGGATGGTCAGATTTTGCAACACAGGAAGAATGCTTGTATACTGCAAGCTTAACTAGGCCAGAAACATTACATTCTGCTCTGTGAACTATTGAGTATTCTGCCTCTTTCCCTAAAATATACTACTGTATTTGGACAGACACAAGATCTGAATACTATCAAAGTCCAAGTGATGATAGTATAAAATATGAAAAGGATACTTTTGGTGTTTCTATTTAGTTTTGCAAAAGATCTAGCAGCTAAAAAAATAACGGGAGAAAATGATGTAATTTTGATCAAATGTAATAGTCCTTGAAAACTTGGGAAAAACACATCTGTGCTTAACCTCATTTTGTTTTAATTTGCCTAAGGAATAAATTGTAATAATAGGACTTTCCCCATTGGGGGAAAAGATAAATAATTGATAAAGCTGACAAATTCCTCTCCTTAAAAAAAACAGCTCCTTTTGCATTTAGGCAGAAAACAAAGAGGACTCAGCTCTGAAATGTTTACAAACATGAAAACAATGCTGGATCAAAAAATATATGAATGAAAATAAAAACGAGGCATGAAAAAAATGGACAATAGCAACAAAAGTTCATACGTTGCTAAAGTTGTCTTTCAAATTCAGTTTCTGTTTCAGAGGATTTTAAATATCAACTAAATTGGAATATGAATCTGTCAAGTCTGATGAGAATGTATACAGACAGACTTGATTTTAAATCTGTAACATACCTGTCCCAGTCAAAAGTCCAGCACTCTTCTTTCGTGCATAAGCGCGTAAGTGGTTGGACAGGCTAACAGCACTTGTAAACGCCGTATTGCAATGCACACACGTTCTAAGCTTCACAGGCATACCTATCATTCAAAAGAAAACTATAATCCAGTTCTCTCTTTAAAAGTGAAACTCTCAAAGTGTTTTGAAAAATGCCACATTAAAAGGTGTCTTAAGTATATTCACCTCATTTGAGTAACTTTTCATATACTTGAAGGATCCAGACTAATGGCTATTACTTTCATAGGTGGAATTTAGCACAAAATGGGCTTTTATTAAAAAAAAGAAAAAGTAGAAGGCGTGATTTGAATCCCTAAACCACTCTGAATTTAACACCTATTATCACTTTCCTGCTGATCTTCACATTACATAGATTATTTCCTATCCCCAAAATACAATTCTGTGATTTGACTAGTACAGTTATTAAAAAGTTTCAAAGCTTGCAATGTTCCCAATAAAGAGAATTAGAAAGTTGAAAAGAGGTATTTAAAGTATTTTAACCACAAATCTGTAAAAGGCTCAATACTAAATTAGGTTACTGATGAACACTGGAAGAAAAAGGTGGTAAAACACACCACAGCACAGCTGTTAGACAAAACATTTTATTTGGTACGTTTTATCTTCATTACTCTGTGTGCGCAATCAATAATGAAAGTTAATGATCTGTAGTTTTTGCTAAAGTCTTTGTGCTAAACAAATGATCAACAAACATCTTCATTATCACAGAAAAGAACACATAGTGAAACAACACCAAACTACATCAGACAAAGAAATCACTACAAATGGCTTGTTCTCAACTTTGCTTTCATATACTGTACACAGAAAAAAAAATCAACTCTTATTACTTAGACTACATCTAGGACAAGGTTAGTAATTTCTTCATGTTTCCTACTATATTGGAATATATGGGTGTGTTTGGAGAGTTTCATGTATAAAAGTATTTTGATCAAAAGGAAAATCTTAGCCTACTGCCAATTTTTAGATATAATACACTACTAAAATAAGAAACACTAAAGCAAAACTATGTTTTATATATGTTTAAGATAATATAATATTGCTTGGAGTCAAGTTTAAATAGTGTTAATAACTGAAGTAGCAATGTAAGTTAACTGTCAAATCCTATAAGAATCACACTTAGCTTAAAGGCTTTATATGTAATTATGAGTATTATGCCATGCGCTATTTTATTTTTAAGCGAAAACTATAACATATGCTGCCTAACATTAAGTAGTTACAATGCAAGGCAACAAAATATTAAGCCTCAGCATTGTCTTCTAAGAATGTCAAGAGACTAGTTCTGTAATGAACATCTCTTACCTTACTTAGAAACACCCATCAAAATATTGATTGCAATCCAATAGCAAGTTACAACCAGAATAGGCCCATTTAATTAATTAAAATTCTTAGGAGTTGACTCAACTGATTCCCTAATGATTCAACTGATTACAGCTTACTACTGGATTTCATCCTCCATCACATTCCATACATATTTTACAAATGCTATAACTAATATTTTCAGTGCTTCACAGCCACCTAAGAAAAATTTCAAGGTATTTAATGAGACAAAAGTAAAAACTGGAATACAGCCTACTATCTCATGCACTACAACAGGTGCCGTAGAAATCCGACTGCAGATAGAGAATCAAAAGATTGCATGTTTGCCCATTTTAAAAACATTTCCCTTGAAGCTGGTACTGAAACTCCAGCAGGTCCAACACACAGTGGCCTAATCAGTGACTGGGACAGGTAAATTCGACCTGCACTGGCTTCCCACCCGCTTCCATGTGAGGTTCAAGGTGTTAATATTAACATACAAAGCCCTGAATTATTTGGGACCTTGGAGCATTTCTTCCAGAATTCTACTGCTCACTCTACTTGGGTCCTTCTTGACCATGCAGCTTCAGGTGCTCACATCGGGGGAGGCCAAGAAGACAGCTACTAAAAATAGGGCCTTCTCGGCTGTGGCCCTCTCATTATGAAACCCTCTTCAGCAGATGATACACTTGGTGCCTTTCCTTCAGGTCTTTAAAAAGCTCCTGAAAACTAAGCTTTTTAGAGAGTCTTACAGAGAAATATACCACCAATAATAACTGAAGCTTGGTATTCCCTTTCATGTTACGAATCGCTTCTGCCACGGTACTACTGCTTATTTTTATTACATTGTTTATTGATCTGTTGATATTAGATTGTATTAGTTCATCAGTTTTTGTTTGTTATTCTTTTAAGCTATAAACCAGCCAGAATGGTAAATTTACCATATGAGAAGTATATAAATATAGTAAGTAAATAAAACTAATATCAGGGAAATTTTATAGAGTGAAACACCTTTAAACTGTGTTAATATTCATTCTCTCATCTCCACTCTATAGGACAACATAGCAAATCCATCACATCAATAGGATGAAAAGGTAACATTCTCCACTATACAACAACTGAGCTGTGAGCACAACTGCTTTATTTCACTGGCATACTGAAAGAACCAGCGAAATCATAAGAGTGTGCACTTTCAGTAGACCGTGTTATTTAAAAATTTACTGAAAACAGAAAAAATGATAGCTACAACGGGATTTGTGCAGAAGGCTTCCCAGAATCCATCTGATTACCATGACTAGGGACATGTTTAAGTGTTCTAAAATTATTCTGAAGAATGTGGTCTAAAGTTGTTTGCCAAGTTCTTAATTAAATCTACATTCATAAAACTTTTATGTACTTGATATGGGGACCGAGATGACAAAGGAGTTTTGGCTGCCTGTTATTTTGTTACAATAACTGTAACTTATAAGATTAGATCACACGCTATTCAGTCAATCAGGGAGGCATGAAGTAACTTCGACAAATATTTGGTCTTCAGAGTAAGAGAAATCTTTTTTTTTAAAAAAAAATCATAACTATGTGAATAGATTACACATCTACTGTCCATGGAAAATTGATGGATTTTCTAAAATGTGTAAGTTGAGTGCTACTAAGCACTATGGGGCGGTATATGTGTAAATGCCATTGCTACTTGCTTTGTTAAGTAGGTATCCTAGCAAAATTTACACCTACTTCATATATTCTCAACACTATAAAGAAAACAGTACTTTCTAGTGAGAAATCCATTTGAATGTGCAGAACTAAGACATCTTGCATAAGAAACAATTTCCTTATTATTTCTCTGGCTAGAACCTTACAAAGAAAAATATTGGGTTAGATAAGATTTTAGGATATTTAAATATTTTTAAACATTGTAACATTTCCCAGCTACTGAAACCATAATGAAATAGACCCACCTATAAACACATGTCTTACCTGACTGCATAGTCAAGTCCATCTTTTGTGGTTGATATATTAGAGGACTGTCTTCATCTAATGGAAGAACACATTTCTGAACAAACCTCTTTCTTGCAGTTTGATTATGTAACTTTTGTGGAGAGGAATCAGGATTTCTTTCTTCTCCAACCTTTTTATTTTTCAGAAGTTCTATCAGTGTAAGTGATGGAATATTTTTTTCATCATGTAGTACTGATTTTGCTTCATCACATTCATTGAAGAAACTCAGCCCCTCTTCCTCTGATGCAGATACAGATATATCTTCAGTCTTTAGGCCATTGCGGTATGTTTCAAGAGGTATAATATTTTGAGATAAAAAGTCATCACTTGATGAAAGTTTCTGAGCAACAAATGGTCTGGGAATAACACGTTGACTGTTCAATGCCCTCAGGATTTTTTCATATTTTTCTTCATTTTGCATCATCTCATTAAGAACACAGATTGGAGATTTGTGTGCATCCCATTTGGTTTTACCAAGCCTTTTTAGATGTCCTCGCACATGATTTGATAATCCAATTTTAGTGTCAAACCAACCTCCACAGAGCTGGCAAGTGTGTTCCGAAGTACTTTCTGACTTCTCAATAGCTACAAAGAAAAATGATTGATCAATTTGCAAAACATAAGAGACTTAGCTTCCTTAAAAGATACACATTCAAATTCCAACCAAAGTGCAAGATGTGTCATAAGAGGTAGGATGTAGTAAAGCCGGTTTTACACTCATTTAATTCTATATCCCATTCACCTTCCACAGAATACTAAAGAAAAACCTTACCTTTTCTAACTCTTTTTACTGGTGTTCCCGTCACAGTTCTTTTGAAATGCTGCATTTTGTCACTTGTCGCTATCTGTTCAGGTGAGACAACATGGCGGGCCTCATAGCTTAATCCAGCTCTGTGAAGATGCCCACGGACATGATTAGATAATCCAACACCAGTTTCAAAAGTTGCTGGACAATATGGACAGTTTTTTTTCTCAAGAGACAAGTCAGTCCAATGGAAAACTGAGTTATGTTTTGGCAATGTGCCTAAATTTTCTAAATTATGAGGATCTTGAAAATCATGTAAGTAATTGCTACCGTCATCATCTTCATAATACTCAAAATAAAATTCATCATTTTGTTCATATCTAAGAGAGGATTTACCACCGTCTTCTTCCATTTTACCTTTAAATAAAGGGAACAGGTTTACATGGTCCTGATTAATATCACTGTAAGAGCCATCCTCCATAGACCGTGTAGTGTAATCAAATAGTTCAATATTATCCCATGAACTTTCATCCTCCGTTTCATAGCTGTCTTTTTCCCCAGCAAGTTTCTGCAAAACAACAACAGTCATTTTATGTAGAAAGTCTGGATAACTGTCCAAATTATCTCCTTTTACAGAGCCTTCCCTTTTTGGTCCTTTAACCAATCTTTTTACAGTTACTGTATTTTTCAGACCATAAGATGCACTCCCCCCAAAAAAAGAGGGGATGAGGGTGCGTCTTATAGTCAAAATGCTGTCCAGCAAGGCTGTTGTAAAAGGATATTTTACAATAGCTGTGGCTGGCCAAAGACCTTCACCACCACCGCCACAGCTGCTCCGGTGAAGTTCAGCTTCAGGAGAGGGGAAACAAAAGCATGTTTGGCGGGCCATTACCACAGGTGGCCACAAGAGGGCGCAAATTGCAATTTCCCATTTAAATGCATTGGAAATCAATTTCTTGTATTCTAAAGCTTTTCTGTTGTATGTTCCCAATGCATTTAAGTGGGAAACCAAACCTGTGCATAGAAAGAAATGGTTTAATTTACCTTTCTTGTTCCTGCTCCATGTGTCCCTGCTCCTTTGTCCCTGGCTCCATGACGTCAAAATGGAGGGGGAAGCCATGCTTCCTGGTTGCAGGGAGAGCAAGAGGCTAGACTGGAGCATCGCTTCCTGCCTCAGTGGACTGCCCACCCATTTCCACTGCAGCACCACCACGTTGCTGGTGCAAATACGTACAGCACTATTTGGTTGGGTTTTTGTTTTTTGTTTTCCTGCTCTAAAAAGTGTCTTATGGTCAGGTGCATCTTACGGTCTAAAAAATTCAGTACATATTTATTTTTATACACTCTTGGTTTTTTGCACTATTGTTAAGATAATCCAAAATAAATTTATTATAATTTGCAGACAATAAAGGACAGAACCTAACAGATCTTGCAACTTTCTTTTTTAAATGTAAAAACTAAGGGCTGCCACATTTCCTAATCCTATGGTTTTCAAGTTTGTATCCATATAAATAATTACTGACTCTAGCCTTTTGCTTTTCTGCATGATGCAAAAAATTACGTTTTTCACCAGTGCTACATCTATTCAAAATAGGCTTGTTGGGAGAACTTTGACCATACACTTACAGCTGATTGTGCAACGCTTTTCCGAGCCTTCTGTATCCTGGAGGGTCTCTTGTGAAATTTTGAAAAGTTACTTGACTGGAATGAAGAGCCAAATGGTCGTTTCATATCTTGTTTTAAAACAGAGGTCTTTGGAAAGGCAGATGCTTGCTTGATCAAATGTTTAGTCCTGCTACCAAAATTTAAAGGCTCTTCTATACCATAACTTTTTCTTTTTTCTAGTCTGAGACGGCTGCCAAAAGGATCTATGCAGGATGTTGGATGCATGTATTCCATGTGTTTTTTCAAAATACTTCTAGCTGACGTAGTAAATGGACAAATTTTGCACATATAGTCAGCTGACCTTTTTGACGATTCAATATAGGAACGTTTCATTAATGCTTTTTTCTGTATTTTTCTCTGGGATAAATCTGTAGTGATCATTGAGCATTTCACCACTGCCCCATGAGCAATTCCTCGATGGCATTCAAGCTCATTCTCTGTCACAGCCATAAAGTTACATTCTTCACAGCAGTAGTACCTTTTATCTTTTTCATGAGTTTTAGCATGCTGCACAAAGGTTTTGGGACAATTTGTACCAAATACACATTGTGGACACTGTAACCGTGCACTCCTACCCTCATCCTGAAGTTCTTTCAATTCACGAATTTCCTCCATCAATTTCTGTCTCCTCTCCTGATGAATTATCATATGTTTAAGAAGGGAATTGCGGTCTCGAAAGGTCCGGCCACATTCCCTACAAGCATAAGGCCTCGGAACATTTAAATGACGAAAGTGACTATTGCCATCCAAGTGATACATCATGTGCCTGTGCAGGTGCTTCTTTTCCCTAAAATTCACATTGCACTTTGTACAGGGATAAAACGATGGCTCATCGGTACTAAAATTAGGTGGTGATTCTAAATCATCTGGTTCACATTTATTTAACAGGGTATTAGAAAGAAAAGTGCTAGTGTGAACAGGGGAAGTATCACCAGCACATTTATTATTTGGGTTGTAAATCAACTGTTGGATGGCATCGACAACTTCTAATTCTTCATCTATTGATTCAGGCTTTACCCTTGCTAACAAATATTTTTGTGATTCTATTACTTGTAAATTCTCACTCTGCTCCAAGAACTCAGCATCTAGTGATTCTGAGTTGTCAGGGATATAATCTAATTCATTTAAACAGTCCTCAGTATAGCGTGTTATTTTGCTAACATCCATCTTTCTTTTTCTTCTTTTTTGTACACCAGTGTTAGGTTGAACTGGTGACTTCTCTACAGGTTCTTCATCAGTCATGAGAAATTCTATGAACTCTTTTTGGGGATCCCAGTTAGCATCATTTTCTGTTCTGATGTCACCTGAACCTGAGGAGATACCTGTTAATGATTTATTATCATCATCATCTTTCTCTAGTGAATTTTTGCTAGCCTCACATGTATCTACATGGGCCACTAAAGTGCTATCTGGTTTTATGCTTTTTCCTAAAGATGGCTGCATATCATGAGCAACTGAGGCAGAGGGAGGTAGATTTTTCATGGAATGTGTCAGGTTATTAGCATGTGCTGCTTCAGGTAACAAAAAAACCTGATGTTCACTTGAGTTTGGGGATGAAGGCTGTGTAGGAACTTGGAGATCATGTACCACAGACGCAGATGAGCAGGATTCAGTTTGATGGCCTACAGTCTGTGCAGTGGTTAATGAAATGCTACCTTTTTTCATAATGGAAGTCTTTATTAAAGTGGAGTGTGAAACTGGTCCATTAACACAACTAGGCAGAAAAAAGTCTTCACTAGAAACAGTAGGAGCACCAGTGTGTTTAAATTCAGACATCTGGCTTCCACTTAAGGCTTTCTCAGATTTGTCCACTGATAGCTCTTCAGGAAGATTTAACGTATTTTTCTGAAATGATGTCTCACTCTCTTGTGATCTGGGAATGCCACCTTTCTTTTCTGAGATGAAGCTGTCATCTAGCAGTCCTTTAGCACCAATAATCTCAGTATTGATCTCTGTCTCATCCATACTGCTGATGTGCTCTGTCCATCAAGAACATTTATGCTAAAATAAAAACAAGGAGATGTCTATTAGGATGTTTATCTTGATTCCTAAGAAAGCAAATTTGCATATTAATATTAAACAATCTTAGATAAAAACTTCAACAAGACAAAAATCACTCACAACTGTAAAAACTATGCAATGTAAGAACACTGACAAATACAACAAGGAAAATTGATTTCAAAATTCATTCCCTATTACTTCTGAACTATAATTTTACTGTTGATGAATTTTGAAAGCATGATTTTTACAAGTTTACCAGATGATCAGAGAACGCTAAGATTACAAGATACTGTACTTACCGGTACATTTTAATCAAAATAGGATTTCAATCCTTCAGATCTGATTCTCTATGGCTGATAAAAACATACTACTATATCAAGTTTAAAATATACTTAATGAAATCTTTTTACATCTTTTTCTATATTAATACAAGTGTTAAAGTAGAAGCAACCTGAATTTATTGCTTGTGCACACATGAAAGCTTTCCAAAAGTAACATTCACTTTTAAGAACTTTACCAGAATAAATTTCCATGGTAGGGAAAATGTAAATATAAGCACACTGCTATTATGAGTGAAATCCTGCTGCTATAACTTATACCATGCAAGGCTGAGGACATCGTCAACAGTTGCAATTTTTTGGAAATTAACACTTAAATTTCTCTTCTCTTCCCTTTCATCACCAGGTATCCATGCGAGCAGTGAGATGAGAGAGATAATTCCTTAATTACTAAAAAATAAAAATAAAAAAAATCAGTACCAGTGAGATTACACTGCTTGCAGGATTTTAGGCAATTAAAATTTACTCCCTCTATCCCACAACTCTCACAATACACGATTACTCAGAAGCTTTGGAAATGAGGTTGGCAATGTTTAATTTGCAAAAATAAATTGTTCCAGCTCATAGTAGCTTCAGCCTTCCACAGCATAAATTATACCAAAAGGAATTTAGACCATATAACACAGGGGTAGCCAAACTTTTTGGGCCACAGGCCAGTCACGTGGTTGAGCGGGCCGGTCACGTGGTTCCTCCAACAGGAAACATAAGTAAAATGTACCCGCACGTGCACAAAATGCTGTTGTAAATGCATTTATGACAGCTACAGGTGCTTTACGTTATAGCAGCATTTTGCACATGTGCAGGTGCATTTTACTTCCCCTTCTAGGAGCGGCAAGGGCTGGATTATTAGGCAGTGCAGGCCGGATCAGGCCCACAGGCCATAATTTGGGAACCTGTGATATAACATAACATCATATATATTTTATGGTGAAGCATGGACAGTCAAAGGGTGATGCTCTATTTATTTATTTGGTGCGATTTGTATAGCCTCCCAATTGACGGGCGACTCTGGGCAGCGTACAGCAATTCAATACAAATATATAAAATCCCCACAATCTATACCTATAAAATGGTGCGTTAACCGTTGGAATGTGACAAAGCATGTTGCACCAGGCCCCACTAGCCCGTAATGGGCCTCCGTTCACTCACCCGAACCCGGTTCGCAGGTAACTGTCGGGTTGAAATTTTCGACCCAGGGGCAGGAGCCCCCCAGTCGCAAACAAAAAAAGGGAACTTCAATCCCCAACGTTCCTTGCGTCGTGCCAGAGCCAATCAGGCTGAGCGGCACGGCAAAAGGAACGTTCGGAAATGCGCCGTGGCCAATAAAAAAAAAGCTGCAGGGAAAAAACCGCTACAGTAAGCAAACACACGCAGGCAAAACTACAAGCCCCAGCATCCTGCACACCATTAGCGCGCAGAACGCTAAGGCGGCCTGTGTGCGAAAAATAAAAGTAAAAGACACCCCCCCGCCACCGCTGCCCTCCCTTTCGATGGGCCAGCAGGCGCAAGAAAAATAAAAGTAAAAAAAACCCGCCGCCACTGCCCTTCTTCCCCACGGGCCAGCCAGCAAGGCCCACGGGGGAAAAAAGGAACCCCACCGCCGCTGCCCTTCTTCCCCACAGGCCAGCCAGCATGGCCCGCGGGGGGAGAAGGAACCCCCTGCCGCTGCTGCCCTTCTTCCCCACAGGCCAGCCAGCATGGCCCGTGGGAAAGAAAGCCCCCCCCCCGCCATTGCCCTTCCTTCCCACGGGCCAGCCAGAATGGCCCATGGGAAAGAAACCCCCCCTGAAAAAGTAAACACAAAAACACAAACCAAAAACAATCAAAAACACTCAAAAATCCAAAAAGAAAACACAAAAACAGCCAAAAACAAACAAGACAAAACACACAGACCCCCCCCCAATCCAAACCACCACCACCCAAAAAAATCCCAGAGAGTTTACCAAAAGACATCTTCTATCCATGAGGACCGGAACTCAAATGAGAAAATAAAGAAAAACTTACCGGAAGCGACACCCAGAGGACAGAAGAGAACAATTATAGAGAGGAAGAAAAGCTCACCACCCCCACCCAGAGGACAAAAGAGAAAAAACATTCAAAAATATTGAAACTAATAAGATTAATTCCAAAATTAATCAAATAAGTTATAAAAACATTCAAAAATAATCACACTAATCTCAAAAAATACCAAAAACAAAACAAAACCAGAAATCACTTTTCACTCAAAAAAAACAAAACAAAAAATAAAAATGCGTAAAAATAAAAATTTAAAAAACCAAAATTAAATTTTAAACAAAATAAAATAAAATAAAATAAAATTAATTAAAATTAAATTAAATTTGCATAAACATAAAACAAAAACCTTCAAAAACCAATATAAAGAGCCCAGCACGCAAAAACAAAAACAAAAAACACTGGGAGCGCAAGTCCGCCATAGGCGGACGCAGCGCCTTGAAGTCACAAAAACACAAAACCTTACAACACCATTTAAAACAGCCCAGCAACATTGGTTCAAGAAAAAAAAACCTTTACTATCCAACACAATTTTAAAAAGCCCAGCACCGCCAGGCAAAATATGCTAGTTCCCTATAAAAACCTTTAAAATTCATAAAACACTAAAAGGCTGCCACCTTCTATGATGGATGCACATTATCATCAATGGCCATAAGACACACATAGTAAATGAGGTCAAGCTAAGCAACAGCACTTAAAATGTCATGGTAAGGATACAATTTATCTAATAAGTCACATACAGACAAATGGGCTGTGTGTGTTTCTTAAACAGCAACACATCATGCCACACGCTGAAATATTTTTCATACTGTCAAATTTTACACCAGATGTTTATGATACAGCATAGGGACTCTGGAATTTCAATTAATTAAAGATTTGTTTTAAAGATCTCACCATGTTTAGCAAAGTTCTTTAGGCTGTCTAAGTCATTATCAGACCACAATGTACTACTACTACTACTACTACTACTACTACTACTACTACTACTACTACTACTACTACTACTACTACTACTACTACTACTACTACTACTACAGTATTCTTACTGTGGCAATCTTGCAAAAAAAAATCAAGAAAGTTATTTATCCTGGGATTTCTTTTAATTAGCTTACTATGAGGTTAGCAATCAGTGTATGCCCAGGCTTCTTTTTGCTCAAAATGGAAATCTAAGATACCTTTGCAGCTAGCCAGAAACCAAAACAGTCTGTTCCTATACACTCAGTCTACTCAGTTACCTCCATGGAATTCTTGCTGCCCAAAGCTACTAGGTACCTTGCTAAATATAAGGCTGACATGGTACAGTGGCTATTAGGGACTTGTTAAATAAAAAATTTAGAGCGTTCCATTGTTATTAGGTGACTTGTTAAATAAAAGACTGACAGATCTTTCACTTTTCAGACATCAATGCCTTCACATCCCTCATTCCCCACTGATGCCATCCTGAAAAACAGTGGTTCACCTCAGCTACAAGCTGCTTCATCCTGCTGCACAGAAGGAACAGCCCTGCAAAGTAGTTCATTTCTTCTAATGATTAAACATTTGTATACAATTACAGTATAATGATTATAATAAAGCAGTCTGTGACTTAATTCTTAGGATCTTTGTTAGATAAAAAGCTTCCAATGTATATAATTGAAGGCTTTTAAGCAGAAAATGTTAGATACAGACAATCAAATATCTTGCTTCAAACACGTTTACTAACTAAATCTATATCCACAATTTTTACCAGAATATGCTTTCACTATATGCTACCAAGGTATAAAGTTTCTAAATCATACAACAAACAAAATATTCATAGATGGCAAAATCAGCCATTTTTCATTTTTTGACAAAAAAAACCCCTGGAATAATGCTTTCTGCCTATCCGAGTATTGATTAACCCATATTTCCATAATGTTGAAATAAAAATCATAGTGCGGTATTTAAGAATGCAAACCAATTAGACAATTGTATCTAAGTTTTATTATTTCTGCTTTGGATATTAATTTTTTGTATTAATAGTTTTATCCAGAGACAAAAATACTCCCAATAAATCCTTTTCAAAGTTATCACCCTAAAATGGTGATAATGTATCACCCAGTAAGAGCCAGAATATCACATATACAGAAGCTTAAAAATGTGCTTGATACACGTAATAAAGAGCTCTACCAAACCATTAGTGAAATAAGTGAGTTCCAAGATATCTCACACTACCTCAGAAAGTTTACGCAAAAAAGCAAAGTTTCAGAATTTATAGAATGTTTATGCAATTGAAAGATTTGTATTTTCTGACTTATTACACTCACAGAAGTGCACAAATGTATGCTCAGTCAATTTGAGAATCTATATTAGCTTTTCTCAACAGGAAGCAATGTTGCTAACGAAGTGGTAAATTCAGCGTTAATGAGTGGATTCACTGTTGCCACCTCTGCAGTAAAACCTTTCATGTTCCGTATTCCATCCATCTGTTCTAGTGTTAAGGACTCAGAGAAAGAACAGACGCTTCCCATTTAATGCAACTTTGTTGGTAACCCCTGAACAGCAGGGTTGTAAACTAAGAATATCATATTTGCTTGGAGACTGCAATTATCATTATCAGAGTGCCTTCAAATAACACTTCCACAGGTTTACATGAAGGTAACAAGCTGTGTTGTTTCTCTATATAATTTCTTAAAATACATGATTACTTCTGACTATACAATATTGGTTTTTAAAGATAACTATGGAATACTAGTTTTTTTATCTATGCTACACTGAATTTTATTCAAGTTTAAGAACCCAAATTTTCAAAGGTAGTACTTGTAGGCACAGAATTAGTCAAAAGAAAATCAGTCAAATGTTACCATAACCTAATGATAACAAAATGTTTTTCCCCATGTGATTTACAACTATTTTGGCATTACTTCTTTCAGGGGTCAGATAGAGTCTTAGTAGTAACTCCAACCTCAACAGTATGTATAAACTATAAGTTATAACCCACAGTCTCCATTTTAATGACTGAAAGAGAAAGCTTACGTTTGTTCAAATGGTAGCCTTAACCACAAATTGTATTTTACATGGCATCCGCCTAAAAAAGTAGTTTCATTCTTTGTTTTGTTTAAACATATAGGTAAAGGTCACCCTTGCTCAAAAACCAGTTGTATCCAACTCTAGGGTTCAGTGACCATCTCTGTTTACTAGCCAAAAAGCCAGCGCTGTCTGCATTTACAGACGTTTCTGTGGGCATGTGGCAGGCGTGCACGGAACGCTGTTTACCTTCCCACCGAATTGATACCTATATATCTACTTGCAATTTCTTGCTTTCAAACTGCTAGGTTGGCAGGAGCTGGGACAGAGATGGGAGCTCACTCTGTCATGCAGTATTCAGGTCTCAAACTCCAACCTTCCAGTCTTCAGTTTCAGCATCTTAACCAATAAGTCACCACAGTCTCGCCATTTACACATATACCCCATCCTTCTGATACAAGCACCACTCAGGGTGGCTTACAATATATAAGATGTACAGTGCAACATTATAAAATACATATAAAAATCAAAATAAAAATAATCAAAAATAGCCCAGTGACAAAACCAGAAAGCATCAGAAAATCTCACAGCCATAAGGACATGGTTATATGACCATGATACATAGCAGCTTTTCCACAACAGATCTATTCCTAATATTTGTTAGTATTTGACTATGCTATATAACACTCTTCTATAACCACATTTATTAATTGTAATCCTGTATGTGTAGCTATGTTGCTTAAGGCTGCTGATGACATCAGCTGTACCGAATTTTCAGAAATAAAATATTTCTGATGCTTCCATGAAAAAAGTCTCAAATGGAATCCCTTTCATCGTGGGGAAGCTGCTGGAACTGTGAGACAGGAAGGAGTCTTTTACTTCTGAAAATCACTGTCCCTGGGGTGACTTTACTGGTGATGGCGATTTCTGAAAATTAAAGGTTCCCACTATCTGATGGATCCTAAAGGTTTCACCACAATGAAAAGTACTGAATGGCAGCCTTAGGACCTTTGGAGATGAGATAAGAAATATTGTATTTTCAAATAAATCATTTTAGTTGATGATGAAATCTGCACTAATTTAGACTACAATCCTGTTTTGGAGAGGAAAACCACTGAAAACTATGGGTATGGCTTTTTAGTACACATGTGTAGACATGCACTACATCAGGTTTTATTTCCTATTTCTATAGTGTTTTTAACACAAAAAAAGGACCCGAGGTCTTTCATGACATCTTATGAAATAGGATTTCAAGCAATATTTGAGCAAATAAACAATGCTGAGTAAACATTTGAATAAAAAAGTATCAAAACAAAAGTACTTTCACTTTAATTTTAAAGTAATCTAAACAGGCATATTTTGTCTTTTTGATATGAAGACATCACAAACTTAATAGCAACTGTAACACCAGAGTAATACTATACTGAAATGTGGTATTTCTGCCCATAAACTCTAAATATGTGCTAACAGTAAGAATTATTCCTAATTTTGATACCAGTTACTTCCTTTCTTGTTGTGTTGTCAAGTTGCTTCTGAATTTTGGTGATCCTATGGATTAGTGACCTACCGAAGGTCCTATCATTAACAGCTCTGGAGGTGCAAGTCTTGCAAACTAAAGATCATTGCTTCTTTTATTGAGTATAATTTATTGTGATTTTAAGTGAGTCTTTTAGTCATTTGTAAGGCTGTCTGGATCCCATTTTGGTAGAAAACAGTACATAAATGTAGTAAATAAATAATCAATGCATAATGTAATACAATACAGGTATTTTCAATAGGTTTCCTCCCCAAGACAGGATTGTAAATTAAATCACTACAGATTTTGTAAGATGTAAGATATTCTGTGAAGCAGTCTTTGAGTCATCATGGTCATCATCATTTTTTCCCTTCCAAACGAAAACCTTATTTCTTTCCATTTTTTCTTGGCATAGGTTTCATTTATTAGAAAAATCTTAATGAATTCAGGAGCTGCCTGTACTCTTATAATGTAAGCTTTAAGAAATGAAGTACAAAGGTCAGCTCTATCTTCAAAATGACAGATCATCATTTAAAAGCCTGGGGCTAGTCCTATTGTCTCGGAAATCTCAAACATCAGTATTTTTGCAAACTATCAGCACATGCTATAACACCCTTACTACACTGTATCTTGAGGTTACTGCAGAAGAAATGAGGTGATAATTGCATATTAACATAATTATTCTGTAATCCCCTCTAAGCAAACTTCCCAGGTCACTCTGAATTCAGATTAGATTCAACTTTCCTGTCATATCTGCGCTGCCCATTTTTTGTTCATTAAGAATTCAAAACAAAATGCACTTAATTTTTTTCTCTTTTATGTACATTATTAATTGTATTTATTACAAGTAGGTTAATATTCAGTGAGTACCTATTTCATAACAGCAACCTTTTCTAAGCAGTATGGTTACACAAATTATAAATGTTCCCATCCAAACGCTAGCTCATTTAACTACATTACCAAATTAAATGTAACACTCCCTGCCCACTTACAAGTTAAAGGTCTGTCAAATTCAATTAGACGTACTATGGGCTGGAACCAAAGAATCAGGAGGAGAAATAAAATAGCTGCAAAGCATTGTTCTGCAAATACTTGTACATGCACTGGCAAAAGAGAATGCAGAGTGCTATATGAGGCAGGGTTCATGGTAGTTCTTGTACTCAACATACAGTATAACTTCCTGAAACAAACAAATCAACAATGATTTAGCTTCATTTTTCTCTCACTCCAGGGAAAGTGGTAAAACAGGGATGCCATTAGTAAATGACATAATTTTGTGAGGAAAGGCACAACACACTCCACTTCACATATTTATTCTAAAAGTTTTGCATAAAAGATTACCAGTGAAAGCTGATGCACATAGATAGATGTTAAGAGCAAGGCCGCCAATTGTATGTAGAGCCATGTCTATCCAAATAAATGTCAACTTCAAGATTGTAAGTGTAGAACAGAGTCAGGGTTTGAGTTAACCCCATACAATAACATAAGAATCTTTTCCCATTGTTACCTTTCATCAGCAGACCACTGGAACAGAAATGGCAATGCAAGGCAATGTCACTGGAACAGAAATGGCAATGCAAGGCAATGTATGAGGATCATAAGCACAAACTGGGAAGGTGGGGTCTGACAAATACAACACAAATAATTCCCTCAGACCTCTTTCATTTTCCCACTTCAGCAGCAACCTAACACAACAAACAAGCAAAGCTGGTTAAAAGAAAGTGGAGGAAATCTTCAACTGGCAAATATAAATTAAAAGATAGAAGGTTTGGAGACAATATGCAAACATGTCACAATTGCTCATAATCACTTGGCTTTAAAATCAAAAAGAGAAAGAAAATTGGGAAAAAATAAATAAATAAGGAGAAGGCACAGGTTTAATGACTCCCAGAAAGCTAGTCATATTTTGTAGGCTCATTTCTATATCTCCAGCGTATCAGTTGGGGTATACATAAAGAGCCTCCTTGAAGATTGTGGTATCTTCGAGGAGGCAAATGATCAGTTCTTGAAGGACCTCATAATGGAAGGTCCAAAGGATGGACACTACCTCCCCCAAGCTATGCCAACTGAAATTGGCCGTTCAAGAAGGGGTAAAACAACTGATGAATGAAGCCTTGAAGTCCTAGACTAAAAAAACCACCTCAGAAAGATATTGAGGTTAGTGGTATCAAGACCACAGAAAGAACCAGAAGCTTTAGGGTTATCTTGCAAGGCAAGGAGATGCCTAGAGCGCCGTTGGGTGAGGACCCGGAGTGAGTGCAACCAAACACGAGTTAGAGTCGCTATACGAGCCTATCTCGTGGCAATGAGGGTGGTGAAGCGTCGGTACTTCACCACTCTCATCGCCTCTGCTGATAATCACCCAGCAGCCCTGCTCCAGGTTACCAGGTCTCTCCTGGGTAGGGGGGTCCGGGATGGCAGGGCTCAGCTGACGATTTTGCAGACCATCTTGCAGAGAAAGTTGCTCGCATTTGCTCAGGATTTAAGCCCAACGTGGAGTTGGATTGCATGGAGAGGGCCGGAGCAGTCTAGCCACGTTATCTGGGATTGGTTTGATCCCATTGCCCCTGATGAAGTGCACAGGCTCCTTGGAGCTGTGTACGGTGCCACTTGCTTATTAGATTGCTGCCTTGCCTGGCTGGTCAAGGCGGCCAGGGCTACAATGGGCAGCTGGGTCGGTGCAATGGTGAATGCCTCCTTGCGGGAGGAGGTGTTTCCAGCAGCTTTCAAACATGCGCTGGTGCGCCCCCTTCTGACAAAGCCATGAGTGAGACTGCATTGTTCGCACTTCTGGGTGATCTCTGGTGGGAGCGGGACAGAGGTAATCCCTCTGTTCTTCCTCTTCTTGACCTCTCACTGGCTTTCGATACCATCGACCACTGTATCCTGCTGGGTCGGCTCCGAGGATTGGGGGCCCAGGACACTGTGTTGTCCTGGTTTTCCTCATTTCTGAGGGACCGGTCCCAGTCGTTATCTTTAGAGAGCGAGTTGTCCAGCCCTAGGCCGCTCCCATTCGGGGTGCCTCAGGGCTCGGTACCCTCGCCTCTGTTTAACATCTACATGAAACCGCTGGGGGAGATCATTTGTTCTCATGGGGTAAGGTATCATCAGTATGCAGATACCCAATTGTACAGCTCGGCACCTGGGGACCCAGGTGATACAGTCAAAGTCCTAACCAGGTGTCTGGAGGTTGTGCGGGTCTGGACGGTGGACAATGGGCTTCAGCTGAATCCTGGCAAGACTGAGTGGCTGTGGGTTCGGGGGCCCGTGTTATCCCACCTTTGGTTCTGGATGGGGCATCGCTGCCCCAGACAGATTCGGTGTGTAATTTGGGGGTCCTCCTGGACTCGCGGCTACTGACTGAAGAGCAGGTGGCAGCCATGGCTAGAAGGGCCTTTGCGCAGCTTTGCGTCATTTACCAATTACACCTGCTCCTGCACCGGGACTCCTTGCTCACGGTCACTCACGTTCTGGTCACCTCCAGATTGGATTACTGTAACACGCTCTACATGGGGCTGCCCTTGACAACCATCCGGAGGCTTCAGCTGGTCCAGAATGCAGCTGCCTGGGTGGTGATTGGGCAGGGGCGTTATGCTCATGCCTCTCCGCTGCTCCGGAAGCTGTACTGGTTGACAGTGTGCCTCTGGGTGCAATTCAAGGTGCTGTTTTTGACCTTTAAAGACCTTCATGGTAATGGACCAGGCTACCTATGGGACCGCGTCACCCCAAGGCATTCTACCCATCCTACGAGGGCAGACCAGAGAGGCTCTGTGGTGGTCCCTTCGACAAGTGAAGCACACCTGGCTGGGACCAGGAGAAGAGCCTTCTCAGTGTTTGCCCCAGTCCTGTGGAACCTCTTACCACCGAAACTGCGCTCCAGATGGAGCTGCTCCCCTTTAGAAAAGCACTCAAGATCTGGCTGTGCCAGCAGGTCTGGGATCCAACGTGTGGCATGTCCCAGGTCCGCTGGCTAGTCTAATTGCCTCAGGTTATAAATTACTACTGGAGCTGTCAGATTGGTTTTTATGTGACTGTTTTTTATGCCTTTTTAGTATGGTTTTTATCCTTTTAACTTTTATTGTTTTATCTTCTTAAGGGGTTAGGGAGGGTTTGGGCTGGGTTTTAGATGTTTAATGACTGTATGCATTTCTTTGTATATATGGCTTGATTGTATCATGCTTTTTGTATGTTTGAGATTGCTTTCTTGTTTTGAAGAGCTTTCTCATTTTATGTTGTCAGCTGCTCTGGGTGGCGCTTGTGCTAGAAGAGCGGGATGTAAATAAATAAATAAATAAAAATGCAATTTCAATTCCACAGAATAACAACTAGCAATATGTTTAGAGAATCAGAAATGATAAAACCCAAAGAGAGCCAGATGAATTTACAGTTCTATGTACAGGTGAAACTCGGAAAATTAGAATATCATGCAAATGTTCATTCTGTTCAGTAATGCAACTTAAAAGGTAAAACAAATATATGAGATAGACTCATTACATACAAAGCGAGATAGTTCAAGCCTTACTTTGTTATTATATTGATGCTTATGCCTTACAGTTTATGAAAACCCCAACCCCCCATCTCATGTACCCCATAATAATCACATCTCATGTATCCTGTACGCCATGATCATCACAATTATAACGAATTAAGGCATGACATATCTCACTTTGCATGTAGTAAGTCTATCTCATATATTTGTTTCACCTTTTAAGTGAAATGAATGAACATTTGCACGATATTCTAATTTTCCAAGTTTGGAAAACATTTGAGAGTTCATGACATTCAGACTTATTACTAATAATGGACTAGAGATTAACATTGTACCGTTATTTTATGTGATTTGGCAATTTAAGAACCTATTAATAGAATCCTAGTTACCAGATCAGAATTTAATTTGGAAAACACCATAACTATATGAGAATATTCCTCATGCTGGGTGTTATCTACAGTGTTGTAGTATAGTTCATAAAACTGTTAAGCAAAATGGTCTTAAATTACTATGGAAACATGTTGGCTTCCCAATGAAAACTAAAACCGGTAGGTATAGGGAATAGTTAATGTAAGTAAAACAGAGTTCCAATTGATAAGTGATTAATATGCAATAAATTTTTTAAACATAAACATATCATTCATTTTCAGATGTACTTTGGCATGATTCACTTAAGAATCCACTAGGTGTTTATATCAAGTCTTCCCCTTATAATTTACAAAAAACCCCTCCTCTTTCAAAGTTGAGATTATATTTATAACTGCTAGATTTATAACATTTGGTATTGTAGAATGAAGAATAAAACAATTAAGCATTTTAACAATGAGTGCAAGCACCTAAATTCAACCAAATCTTAAAATTTAACTATAAGATGAATTCTTAGCAATCTTATCTATATTCAACAAAATTAACATCTTAGTAAATGTGCACCAAATTAAATCAGAACCATACATTTCTATTTAGAGTAGCAAAATGTCAAGAACTGGAAAATCCATTCTCTGAACTAAGAAGGTACTTAATATGCACCTTTAGCACATGGCTCTCTTCAAAATGAATGTCTTTTAAGTGGCAAATAAACAGCAGCTTCTTTTAGCTGCAATTCAATGCTCATTAAAGCTGTTAACAATTTTTTGCTTATTCCATACTCAATTTTTGTTTTACTTACTACTGATGAGAGCTGTTTAGTACAAATTTCAATAATTTAAGGTCATATCTCGTGTTGTTGTTCTATCCTCCATTTTTCATGCTAATTTGAAAAATGTCTAGAACAGAAGCAGCCGTTTCTGTATAAGTAGCTGATAAGATCAAAAGGAAGAAAGGACTAAATGGTCTATACAGGCCTAGTATACATCTTCTGTACAGCATATGCTTAAAATGGAGGAGAAAGCAGCTTTCAACTTTGTAAATACCCTATTTGCTGGCATATAAGATCCACTTTTTTCCTCTTAAAATACACTGGGAAAATGGGGTGTGTCTTGGATTGTATATAGTGCCCTATAGTGGGCTATTTTGGTAATAATGGGATGCGTCTTTTACTCCAATGTATCTTATACATTGGCAAATACGGTAATAAGATGTTATAAAATAAAAACTTACAGTTGAAAAGAAGCTTGAATTCAATGTTCAGATGTCACAATAATTTTAATCCCAAAGCTACAATAGTATAAAAATCAATATGTAGAGATGTTTTAAATCTATAAATACTTAGCGTTGATTCACACATTTACATACAATTGGTAACACTTAAATGAGTCTCAGAGTAATATGTGAATTGGTTCTATAGAAAAACAGGGTGTTTTAAGGAATGCAGGATTTCCTTCTGGAACTGAGAAGTTGCATTTCATGGAGCAGAGAAATAACCATGTTGGGTAGACAGTCTGTGGTTCTTTGAATATTTTGGGCCATAACCTCAAAAATCTCCCACCGCTGACCATTCTGGTTGAAACTTATCGAAGTTTGAAATGGGAAGAACTATGTTCCCTACCCCTACAACAGATGTTTATGGCTGTCGTAAATGTGTTTGCTTCCTCTAGCAGCAAGGGCAACAGCAGGCCACATGAAATGGTGCAACGGGCTGTGGTCAGCCCACAGGCCACCCCTTATTTAGGTGGACTCTGAGACCTTTTTTAGAGGTCCACCTCTGATATGTCCTACTTCTCTAAGGAGCTGTGGTATGTGGCCACAGGAGAAATAGTCTTTTTTTTAAACAATGTGCAGAACACTCTCCATAGTGGAACCTCGGTTAACAAATAGCTTGGTTAACATAAAAATCGCATAACGAAAGGAAATCCATTAAAAAATAGTGGCTCGGTTTATGGAATGTTTTCCAGAATGGATTAATTGAAGGACAATGCATTCCTATGGGAAACCACAGAATGGGAATTAATTGAAGGACAATGCATTCCTATGGGAAATTGCATTCAATGCATTCCTATGGGAAATTCAATTTACGTAATTTTCATTGCATGAAACATTCCGGAGAATGCATTAATTCTGTTAATCTATATGGCTGCTGCATTCTGGACCCACTGAAGCTTCTGTATAGGTTTCAAAGGAAGCATAATATAAACAGCATTAAGGTAGTCAATTCTTGAATCTATTAGTGCATGGACCAGAGTTGTTGGTGAGCTGTGGTCAAGAGAGGATTGCAACCAAGCAACCTGCCACAACTGGAAGGTAGAATCAACCACGAAATTAAAAGAAAATAAATAAATACTTGTTGTTCCATCGTCAATGCCAGGTCAAAAATCACACCCAATCTACACATACAGACCTTGAAAAGAAGAGAAAGTCCATCCTATGTAGGAGCGACCCTTCAGACAAGAAGCTGAATTCTCCTTCTCCAACAATAAGGTTTCTATTTTTTTCTGGATTCAGTTTCAGCATATTCCTCCCCATTGAATCCAGTACGGTGTCTAGGCAGTAATCAAGAGACTTGACAGTATCAACTGCATATGGACTGAAAGAGAGACAGAGTTGCACACTATAAGAAACCCCAAATCTCCAGATGACCTCTCCCAGCAGCCTTGTATAGAAGACAAACAGCATTGAGAAGATGATCAAATCCCATGAGACTCCATGATGGAAGACTCACATGGATAAAACAGCCTCCCCAAATTGTATCTTTTGGAGACAACTCTTTAGGAAGGAACAGAGCCAGAATAATGCTAGGCAACTAATCCCCAGAGTTCTCCAGAAGGATACCAGGTTTGACAGTATTGAAGGCCACCAAGAGATCAAGGAAAACAAACAGGATCATATTCCTGATTGGCCTCCCTAAGAAGGTCAGTACCACAGTGTGGTTTGAAACCACAATGAAGAAGATTGAAGTACTGTAATAGGTTTCACCCTAAAATGCCTGCAACTGATCCCACTACAACCCTATCCACTCAGTTGGCCTTAAATGGGTCATTGGTGGCAGCCTATAATTGTTAGTCATCTGTTGCTAAATTAGGCTTCCTAAGAATGTGCCAGACAAATGGAGATTTAAATGAAATTTGTCCTTCAGACAAATGAAGATTTAATGATATAAATTACCTGGGAAGATCTTAATAACTAGGAAGGGCAAGGATGAAGAGAAGAGGAAATGGATCTACAACAAGCCTTGTCAACCTCATCAGCTATTACAAACTGAAACTGATTCAAAATTACAAGACAGGGCACTATATGCCTCAACTTGTTGAAAGAGTTGAATGCTCACTCCTGTACTGTTCAAATATTAATATGAAGTCCTCTGGAAACGTGAAGCAGTTTACTATCATGACAGGTTCATGTAAAGGAAGGAACTACAGTAGTTCAATTGATCCAGAAACCACATCTGGAAAATGTAAAAGATAGAACACAATATCAGACAAGCTACCAGCTCCAATTATATGTTGCTGATATATATAACCATCCATCCTCAGGATAGCATATGACCAAATTAAGTAAGTGAATATCTATACCTATAAGGAAGAGGTGTGGCCGTACGTATGCGGAATACGTTTCCACATCCCTGGAGCAAATCCTGTGATACTTGGCACACACGTACCTTTTGCAACCAGGGTCAGCATTGCGAGGGTCCCGAGGCCGAGGGTGGGGCCTGCACCCCACAAATATAACAAATCATAAAAACTACAACTCCCAGCAGACACTGCAGCGCAACACGGCCAATCAGGGAGGCCGGGCCAAGAGCAAGAGAGGCGGGGCGCCGGTCACGCATGCACACAGACCATCTGCCGCCCACAAAGCATAGCATGGCTGAGAAACACAGCAGTGCCCATGGCTGGAATGTGTAGGGCCGCAGTAGCAAGGCCACTGCGCCCAACACAGCAATGGGGGCCAAGAAGCTGCCCCCCAAATAGCCAGGAAAACCTCAGGCACCTCTAGCCAATGGGCGCGGAGCCGCTGTGGCAAGGCCCATACCAACCCCGCACGACATGCCAAAACCTATACGGCCTTACCGTTCCACCAGTATCGCCTCCACCGGGACAAGGGGAAGATGGAAATGGGGAGGATGGGAGAGGAAGGAGGGGGGAAGGAAACACAGGGAGAATGGGGAAGGAAGCACAGGGAGAATGGGGAAAGAGGAGGGAAGGAAAGGCCTCCACCCCCTCCTTTCAAGAAAACACACACACACCGGGACAGGCTAGCGGTGGCCGCGGCCTTGCTGGCAGGCCTGGAGGGCAAGGGCCTGCTGTTGCTGTGGCAACAGGGGCCTCCGGACAAGCAGACTGCCTGCCAGACAGGGAACAGGGTGGGGGTGCCTGACACGGGACTCTCCTCGCCCAGGATTGGGTCCAACCCGGGCACAGCCGGGTACCCCTGCTAGTTAAAATCATATAACTGTATAGTTAATAAATATTGTGGTTTTGTTTTAACCCAGGGGCACCCAAACGATGGCCCAGGGGCCCAATTAGACCCATGCATATCATTAATGTGGCCCGTGGTGAGCACCCAGGATCACCACGGACCGCCCACCCACCCTTCCCCACCGCCTGACGTCAGCAGTGGTGGCGGCGACAGTGGTAGCAATTGTGCTTTGTCCGGTCTGCTCCAAGCTTCTTGCTCAGTCCCATCCCCTCTGCAGCCTTTGCCAAAGCCGATCGCTGCGTTGGGGAAATTTTCAGAGCCTCCTCTGTTTCAAAATCTGTGGCGCTATGAGAGCCCACTGGTGCACCCAGGATGACATCACCGCAGTGCACCAGGTTTTGAAACAGAGGAGGCTCCAAAGATTTTCCCAATGCAGCCATTGGCTTTGCCAAAGGCTGCAGAGGATGGGATCGACTCAGAGGCTGCTCGGAGCAGCCCGGACAAACCGTGATTGCCACCACTGCTGTTGATGTCAAAACTGTCAGCAACGGGAGCAGCCCACCTCCACCCCCCACAGCTGGGTGTCGTAGGTGGGACCGGCCCACCAAAAAAAAAAAGTTTGGGCACCACTGTTTTAACCTATGTGGTATTCTCCCAGTGCAAATCATTACTGAGTTTCCACAATTAAAATTTTAATATCTGCAAACTTCATCTTAAAGTAAGGTACTGCCACCAAGTGGTACCCACCCAAGAAGCCAATTAAATGCACCCCACTTAGCAGAGATCACTGTATGCAAAATCAGAAACAGGGCAAAAAGTCTTCAGAGGCAAAAACTAAGAATAAACCAAGAGGTCTTCTATAAGGCACAAGAGCCAAGCAATAGAAAGTCTACTGATCTTCCCTGCTGAAGGCAGCTTCTGCAAAGAACTGGCTCTTATATAGCTCAGCCTCCAAGAGCATCCAAGTAGAACCCATCAGCTGCAATGGAGTAAGGGTTCGATCCTGCAAGAACTAGAGTAGCTGCTGCAGATCCTGACAACCTCTATTTGACTACTGCAAGTTACCACTAGTGGCTTCGAATAAACAACCATGCTATTTTCTAAAAAAAAAAAAAAAACCTTTTCAGAAAATCTCAGCCTTTTTGCACCATAATCACAGAACTCTCTCTCAAGACTGCATAATCAAATCTAACAAGCACTTTGATCATAGTTGATCTCCTGGCCAACTGGGACCTGATAGTTCTGCCTTCTCCTTCTGACAACCTCAAAAGAAAAGTGTAGCACAAATAAACGCTACTATTATATTTTACTCAGAGCAATCCCTTCTATATTTACTTTCAGTGCACCTCAGAAGATTGAAAAACAGGATGGGGCATACCAATTACCTTGCTCTACACCCAGAACTGTACAACAGTGTATAAATAAAGACATTGCATCACACAACTTTTTTCAACTCAGCAATTCAAACCTTGATGTGCCCTGAGCCCAGCTGAAATACTAACCACACCAAATAATATAATTACAGTAATACCTCATACAAAGTCCGCTTCATACAACATCGGATTCATACATCGCCTAATTCCTTGGGAAAAGTTGCCTCATACAAAGTTGTGCAATGTTGTATGAGGCATTGGGGTTTTTCCCAGGTTGCATTGTGCCTGGGCAGTATAAAAGGCAGGACACATGCATGCATTGCTCTTGTGGGTTTTGCATGAGGCAAAGTGTTTAGGAGTGGTTTTGAGCATGATTTTGGATTTTTTTGAATTTTTTCATCAGAATTTTTAGAAGCATTCCTGGTTTTTTTGCAGCATTCTTCAGGTTTTTAGAGAATCAGGGTTGTTTGACATGTTTTTGTAATGTATTTAGCCTTTAGACAATGATTTCTTAAAGTTCTGTCAGTTTCCTGTCTGTTTCCTTGACTTTGCCCTGAAGTCTGTGCTGTTACAGTACAATGTATCTCTATGGAAACGACATTGTATGAGGCATCGCAGCAAGGATTTGGACGTTGTATGAGGCATCGCAGCTAGGATTATGCATGCCTCATACAAAGTCCAAATCCATATAAAGTCCAAACTTGTGGAACCAAGTTTGGACGTTGTATGAGGTATCACTGTATCACATAGGATACTAACTATACCAACTATTTTATTCCTAATGAGAGCAAAGAAGCAGGACAACAACTATCAGAAGTTAGAAGATTTAGAAAGATAAAATGTAAAAGACGGAATACACTTGAAAGGCTGGGAAAAGTGATGTAGCAAATGTAAGCACAACGAAACACTGAAAATGAATACTACCTCTTTTTTGAATAATACAATATCTCAAAGAATTCAAGATATATCTGATGATATAAATTCTTTGCTATTCAAGTTGATGAAAGCACAGGGGTTGCTTATTTCACTGTTTTGTTACTGTAAGATATTTGAAAGAATGAAATTGAAGACAATATTTTGCTTTGTCATCTTCTGTCATAGCGTACAATAGGTGAGGATATATTTAATGCTCTAACTGAAAAATAACTGAACAATTGAAAGAGATAAAATTATCTTTCGAGAAGTACTTCTCAAAATCTAGGGAAGAGAAAAACTCGATTGCAAATCCCTTTGAAGAATACTAATACTTATGAGGTGCCAGATTATCTATCAAGAAAAAAGAGAAATTGATTGAACTTTCAAATGATACTATGAAAGCTGGTGGGTTGTTTTTTTAATTTTGGGGGCAGACATTAGCAGAGAATACGAACAGCTTTCTGACAAGGTTTTACATTTCTGTAGCTATTTAAAAATACATCGCTCATGGAGAGGGCTTTCTCTTCCTCTACCTTTAAAAAAAAAAGCACCATAGGAAGCTGGATGCAGAGCCAGGTTTAAGACAGGTGAACCTGATTTCACAAAAACTGTATGTCTCAAAACAAGCTCAAGGTTGAGTTTTGAATGTAAATACAGTATATATGTACTATCTATTCATAATTCCATACATTTTAATCCCATTATTAGGCTATTTATTGACCATTACAACATATACATTTGAAATAAAAGCAACTATATTAACGAATAATGTTTTTCCTAACATGATGGATACAATGTAAAGAAATGGGTTGCCAAGGGGTATACAAGTCAAAAAAGGTTGAACCAATGCCTTACAAGGACATGCAAAGTGAATGGTCAGAAATCCAACTCTACTTTCATTATACAGTAAAACCCCGTTTTATCGTAAAAAGTCCATTCCGCGGCTTTTTACATAATTTTTTTTACGTAAAATGAAGCAAACCCATAGGAACTCTGGGGAAAACTTACGTAAAATAATTTTTTTTACATAAAATGGGATGTGTTTTTCCCAGAATTTCCTTCCGTAAAACGAATTTTACTAAAATGAAGCATACATAAAACAGGGTTTTACGGTAATATGCTAAGGCAGACTTTTTAACTTGTGTCCCAAGCCTTTACAGAAAAGCTCCAAGGAAGAAAAGGAAGTAAATATACATATCCAAAAGTGTTACCACATGGAAGAAAGAAATGAATAAACTATTCATAATTTTTTTAATACTTTCACTGTGACATATTAGCAAATATATGGCAATAATGTTTAAGGTAGTCATGTTTACTCAATTAATAAAATCAAGCTGTAAATTTACGAAAATATTATACAGTATTATTTTCAGGATAACTCACCATATTATTTTTAGGATAATTCACTGACCCCTTGTTACCCAAAAAATAATGTATATCAAATAAAATTACAAGTAATAATATTATTTGCCAGCTTTTATCTACTAATTTCATAGACAGCTTCAGAATTCCCAAAGGCAATCTTCATGAGTCAGCCTCTTGACATACCCTGTAAAAACACCCAGATTACAGAGTGTTCTCACTTTAACAAAATGAAACATTTACTTAATAACTTCCAAACTATTTTTATGATAATTATTTCAATTTTGTTCATCTATTCCATCAACTCTGAATTCTGGGGGGTGGGGGGTGGAAAGAACTAATTTTAAATAAATTTTGAAAGGTCTTATCTGTCTACCCTTGGAAATGGAATACTGGACAAGATGTGATTGAGCAAACAGATCCTTATACAGTGGTACCTCGGATAAAGTCCGATTCGGATAAAGTCACGGTTTTCATGCACACGTGATGTGTCGCATAAAGTCCAAACCCACTAAAAATTGATGTTTTCCGAGGCATTTGGTATAGGAACCTCGGACAAAGTCCATTTTTGGACGTTATCCAATGCACCACCCATTTGATTTGGATAAAGTCCAAAATCGGATAAAGTCCAATCTTGTGGAACAGAGTTTGGACTTTATCCGAGGTTCTACTGTAGCTCAAAATTATATTTTCACATTTAGCAATAAAACTAAACTGATTCCTAAGTTTTCCACCATGTGAAAAAGTCTCACTCGAGATATAATCTTCAATATCATTCAAAACATGTATTTCACAAACCGAGTCACTAGAACCAAACTTACACAAGTGGGCAAAGATCAATTACTAATTCAACTAGACACATTCTATCTTCCCATCTCAATACTTCATTATCTATGTTGCACAACAATCATGTACAGAAAAGGTATCTATAAAGTAACAAAAGGATACAACATATGGAGAAAAGGGGGAAGAAATGTACCACACACAGATAAGACTTCTCATGTCTTACATGTCCACATTATTAGCAATTTAGAGATGTAAAATTTCCGGAAATTTTGAAGCTCAGAAAAAAAACCGTTTTTTTCCCGGGGGGGAAATGGACATTTTTGGGGAAATTGGAAATAATCTGATACCATACATATTTTTTTAGAAATGATTTATAAAATATTTGAACCTGGACTTATCTTAAAATATTTTATTCATCATGTTAAAATAAAACATTCCATAATATATTTTTTATTTTTTCAATTTTTCCAATATTTCAAAAACAAAAACAAAAAAGGCTTCAGAAAAAATAATGGAAAAAACCAATTTTTTTCCCTGAATTTTTCTGGTTTTTTTCGGGGCCTTCAAATCTCTAATTAGCATTTTGGTATCAGGTGAAAACTTTTAATTCTCTACCTGGCTTTAGAAGTGGTTTTTGATTAAACTGTATAATGCTCCTTACACCTCCCTCTTTGTCTTTTTCATATGTATGTGTGTGTGCCCATCAATCCTTAATTTTTCTGTTAGTTATGTTTCATTAAAATAATTGTTTCGAAATAGCAAACCTCTATGGAGATCTTGTGGTCAACAGTTAGAGATATTTTAAGTAAATAAATTAAATAAACAAGAATAAGCATTTCTTTTCCTTCCACCATCACATTTCTCTGTGAACGGCTCTGTGATAAGCTACGTTCCACAGAATCCACTCCTTGCTCATGCATTCTTAACTCTCCTTTCATCTTGGCTTCAACCCTTACCTTGTATAGCCATGTCAGTGAATGTAACCTACCTCCACACTGTTCTTCATTCTGCCTTATCATCCTTTATTTTTAAACTCTCTTCTTTCCTTATGCACACAACTTCTTACTAGGGAAATTACTGTATTTTCTGGCGTATAAGACTACTTTTTAACCCCGAAAAATCTGTGCCAAAGTCGGGGGTCGTCTTATAGGACAGGTACTTAACTGCAGCTTGTTTCACCTTGCTTCATATGTCCGGCGCATATGGTGGGGGGTGCCGCGGCTGAGTCCCTGCTCTGTGCGGGGAGTATGAAGCAAGGGGAAGCAAGCTGCACACATCTTCCTGTACCTCGAGAAGAACGTGAGCATGGATTGGCTCTCCACCAGAACCTGCCCATTCGACTCGGAGGGCTGCGCGTCTTCGGGTTGAGTGTGGGCTAATTTTTATTTGGTGTGCATTGGAAGAGAGGTAGTCTTATACGGCAAGTATATTCCAAACTCTATATTTTAACTGGAAAAGTTGGGGGTCGTCTTATACGCCCAGTCGTCTTATACGCCGGAAAATACGGTATTTCTTTCCTTAGCTCCATAAAATGGAATCACCCAGAATATTTTTGCTAGACAACAATAACCGTTTAACTATTATTGTGACTCATCTGGAACATTTTTAAATTATTGGAACATCTTTTTCTCACTATGCCAGCTGTCCAGCAATCAAACACTAAAATGTGGCTCTTCTTACTGACATAACTTGAAAGCTCCTAATACAGCAGAGCCTTAAGCTCATACAGATTTACCTACCAATGGTTCCAGGCAAGTTAACGTATCAAACCCACAGCTCACAACCCGATGGTGCAAAGGTACATTCTTCTTCTTTTGTGTCTAAAACAGACGTGATACTGCCAAAACGAAGCCACCTTTTGGTGAATTCATTCTATAGTTCCTTCTGTCTGACCTAGTATGAGAAATATTAGCCAGGACAAGGTGGCCACTGCCCGGGGTATGCCTGAATGCTAGCAAAATGATTTCCACTTATCTGCAAAACTGGTATACTAGAAAGTTACCCGGGCATCCAAGATCAGAGATGAATCCAAGAACAACCTCAACCAGCAATCTGGAGTTTTCAGAGCAAGTTTGAATTCCTATTCTCTGATCTGCCTTTCAGTGTAATGAAAAATTACAGAACAACTAAAAATGAATTGTTACGTTCTACATCTTGTTGTTTAAATAGAATATATGCAAGAGCTATCATTTTAATTAAATTATGCATTATTTTTCAATTCTTCAGATTAATTTTCTACTATGGGTTACTTATTAAAAATAGCAGCTCGTACATTAAGTGTAAAATATTTATTGTTGTAATTTTACAAGAGATTAGCGAGGCTGTTGAGTACAGGATATTTTGAAGGCCACTCTTTCATAAAGTTTTCATAAATGGGAGGCAGCTTGATGGCACATGACAACAGCAACATTTATTACTGTAATCTCCTATACAGTCCTTCCATCAAACTGTGATTTCAGAGTTGCATATAATGCAGAATTGTACATAATCCAATCTGATGCCTTCCAGGTGTTCTGGGCTACAAATCAGTCACAGACAGCATGAACAAAGGAGATTACAGAAGATTTCAGGTTGAGAAGAGCTTGTTGTTGTTCAGTCGCACAGTCGACTCCAACCCGTCGCGACCCCTTGGGCCACCACACACCAGGCACCCCTATCCTCCACCATCCACAAAATAGCAGTTGAAAACATGAAATGTCCTAGGGCAGTGGTAGTGAACCAATGGCACGCGTGCCAGATGTGGTACCCCCAGCCCTTTCTGTTGGCATGCATGACATCATCCCAGCAGTTTGCTCTGCCCAGCAACCCAATGGGAGAACTTCCTTCCTCCCCCAGCACAGAGTTTGCTCGCCCCTCTGTCCAGCAGCCCAATGGGAGTGCTTCCTCCCTCCCACCAGCACAGATTTTTCCCGCCCCTCTGTTTGGGCACTCGGTCTGAAAAAGGTTTGCCATCACTGTCTTAAGGCTTTACAGATTTCTTCTTCTTCCATGTCTAGCCAGATGTGAAACTGCCAAAATGAAAGCACACTTTTGTAAGTTCATTCTGCAGTTCCCTTCGACTGATCTAGTGTGAGAAAGATTAGCTTGGCAATACAAGGGTTACCAGAGTATGCCCAGTTGTGGTTCAAGAATACCACAATCTCTTCCAGGAGGTTCTTTCTGTGTATCCCAGCTTTACAGATTAAAATGCATGAGCACTGAAAAATGTCTTAACTTTGCAGCAGGAAGACTGAACATGGGAACAATTACAGCATTCTAAAGCTGGGGAGTACTACTGGAAAAATGTCTTCTTTTTTAATCACACAATACATTTCTGATAAGGGAAACATCTGGAAAAGGCCCTCAGCAAATCTTCAGCCATAAACATTAGAATGGGAAGCTATTCTTCTTCAAGTATTCACAAAGCAAAAGATCTGTTACTCTTCTTTGATCTACAGGGGACCCTCAATTAACGACGCGTTTGAATAGCGTCATTTCTGCTTACCGACGCGTCGTCACTAGCCATGTGACTATCCGCATGACGAAAAACCGCCGTTGTGCGGATAATAGCAGTTTTTTGCCGCTAGATGGCACAGCTGCCATTGAAAACCGCAAAACAACGTTTCCCCTATAGCGATGCTACTTGGGGAACCAAGCGACATCGTTATGTGAGGGTCTACTGTATTTCACTATGAATAATTGTTTACTATTCCAAATGAGATACAATTCTATAGAATTTTTTACTACTTACCCAAGTTTGATCTCCCGGATTTGAAGCTGCAAATTAAGAGCCAATGTCAAGACAAACCTGAAAAAATTAAAATATTTCTATTAAGTTATCTGAATCATTACATTATAGTCAAACCTCAAGATACAGATTTAATCCATTCCTCGAGGTTAGTCGTATCTCAAAAAAATTGTATCTTGAATTTCCCATAGGAATGCATTGAGTGCAATTTCTCATAGGAATGCATTGAAATTCGTATCTCGAAAAAATCCTATTAAAATTTTTCCCTAAGATTTCCGGACATATCATGAGTTTTTCGTAAGTCAAGCTGTTCGTATCTCTAGCGTCTTAACTACTTGAGCCACTGCAGTCCCCCATTCTCACCTTACACAAGAATAATACTTAGTGAAACACTCCACAATAAATATTCACAAAAAAGTCAAAATATAAATGAGTAAAATCTTTTCCACGCAGTTATGCAAACATATATTGAATGAGGGAACTAGACATATTCTATTTAAAGCAGGGGTTCCCAACCTACAGCCCATGGGCCAGATCTGGCCCCCAGGCCAAATTCATCCAGCTCCTGGGCCGAATTGCCGCTGACGCCGGAATTGCCCCAATGTCACTTGAAGTGCCGAAATTGCTGCATTTTTGCACCGAAACACCATGAAAATGCAGTAAAAAAATCAAAAATGGCTCGGAAATGTTCTTCCCTTTCTCCCTCCTCCAAGGGAAGCAGCAGAGTTGGGGAAAACACCAGAAACACAGCACAAATGCATGCGCCAC
The DNA here is from genome assembly GCA_035047345.1 of Bradypodion ventrale. Taxonomy (NCBI): domain Eukaryota; kingdom Metazoa; phylum Chordata; class Lepidosauria; order Squamata; family Chamaeleonidae; genus Bradypodion; species Bradypodion ventrale. Next base: position 121,149,312 of record JAWDJE010000004.1, read on the forward strand.
TGCCACCACCACCAGTGGGAAGAACCACATGGCTACCCCCTCAGCTGACTGAGGGGGCAAGGTCAGGCCCTGGCAGGAAAAGGTTGGGAAACCTGAAGAAAGAGAATAGGATTTTTTAAATTCCTTTAAATCAGGGTTCCCTGAGGGCAAAAGGGAACCATTGGGGAGGGTGAGAAATAGTTAGGAAATTTCCATTTGCTTAAATTATTTCCAGTGCCCAAATTCAGTTTATGTCAGTGTAACTACATAAACAAGATTTTATCTGATGCATTTCAGGGGGTTAATCCAATGAACCAGCAAGCAATTCTGCTTAGTATAGAACTTGTGCAATAAGAGGATAAAGTCTGATGTTATGGTTACAAGTGAAGAAAGAAATTTAATGTCATCTGTCTACCATCACCTCCACACTCATTTAAAGGAATATTGTTTTATCCAGGCTGTTACTAAAAACAATCCTTTATAGGATATTCTGAACAATTCAGCCATAGGTATTTTCCACAGATCAGCTAAACTTAAATCAACATATATTTAGTTCATAGGTTATTATTTTATATTCCATTTTTCTCCCAGCAGAGAGGCCCAAGGCAGCTTAAAAAGGATTTTAAAACACAAATATTAAGTCCATTAAAACAATAAATTGCAATATTGAATACCTTTAAATATACTACTAATTTACTAATCACTAATACAGTAGTTAAGCTGCTAAGCTTGATTACTGGAACGGCAGCAGGTCAGCAGTTCAAGACCCAAGTGGTACATGATGGAGGAGCTCCCATTGTCTGACCAGGTCCTGCCATTCTAGCAGTTCGAAAGAAATTGCAGGTAGCTAAATAGGTACCATGTCAGCAGGAAAGATAACAGTGTTCCGTGTGCTCTGGCATCTAGTCATGCCTGTTTATATGACGATGGAAACATCTGCAGACGCAGACAGTACTGGCTCTTTGTACAGAGATGAGCCCCGCCACCTAGAGTCTGACATGACTGGCTTTCGAGCAAGGAAGACTTTTACCTAATACAAATTACTAGATAAAACTCCTTTAAAACAATTTTAAAGATAAAGATAACCATCTATTTAAACCATTTCTTCAACAAAAAATTAACTTACTAAAAACCTGCCTAAAAGAAAAGAAAAGTAGTTGCTGGCAGTCAGAAGGAGAGGGGGGGGGGGGGGAGACCTGCCTGCTTCCCTATAGAACAGTGTTCTATGGAAGCAACTACCAAAAAGCCCTCTCTCATTTCTGTACAAGCATGCCTATGAGACAATGGGACCAAGAGAAAAGCTTCCCAAAAATCTTTAAACCCAAAGACTCACGAGGGGAGATACAGTTCCTCAAACAGGAAATATCAAAGTCGTTGGCTGAATTCCTGTTGCTTGTTCACACTAAGAAGACTCACTCAACCAGAGTGGATTTGGTGAGTCAATTCTTCCGTAAGTTCAATGGGTCTATTCTATTTGCAAGTTAGAGTAGATCCACTTGAAATAGTGAAATTTATGGAGAAGCAGACACTTCAAGCAACAAGCATAGCCCGTTTTAACTGTGCAAATGCAATCCTGACTGCTGCTAAAACCTAAGCACCCAACATTCAAAATGAATCCTAGAGCACCCCCAACCTGCAAACTGGAGTTTTCAGGGCAAGGTCGAATTCTTATTTCCTAATTTGCATTTTTAGATGACCATGACCTTCATTTTATTCAACCTCATTCAGTTCATTGCTGAGATCAGACACTGGTTTAGGACCAAAGCAACTTTTCCAGGATTATGTGGAAAGAAAAAAATGGTTGGGTATTATTATTTGTCCTTCTAAGGAGGAGTCAGGACTGATTTCTTTCAAGATTGACCTATTTGTTCTCCTCGCTGTCCAGGGTACTCTCAAAACTCTCCTCCAACACCACATTTCAAAGGCGACTATTCTTCTGCGCTCAGCTTTCCTTATGGTCCAGCTCTCGCAACCATACATTACCACCGGGAATACCATTGCTTTGACTATACGGATTTGTGTTTGCAAGGTGATGTCTCTACTTTTCACTATGTTCCCCAGGTTTCTCATGGCTTGTCTCCCTAGAATCAGTCGCCTCTTTATTCCATGGCTGCAGTCACCATCTGCATTGATCCTAGATCCCAAGAAAGTAAAATCCGTCACTGCTTCTACTTCTTCCCCGTCTACTTTCCAGGTGCTGATAGGGCCTGTTGCCATTATCTTGGTTTTCTTGATGTTAAGTCTCAGGCCAGCTTTTGCACTCTCTTCTTTCAACCTAATCAGGAGCTTCTTTAAATCTTCCTCACTTTCTGCCATTAGGGTGGTATCGTCTGCATATCTCAAATTGTTGCTGTTTCTCCCAGCAATTTTTATCCCATATTGTGATTCCTCCATCCCTGCATTGCGCATTATGTGTTCTGTGTATAGGTTGGAAAGGTAGGGTGATAAAATGCAGCCTTGTCTTACTCCTTTTCCTATTCCAAACCTTTCTGTCATTCCGTGTTCTGTCCTAACTGTTGCTTCTTGACTCTTGTACAGATTTCTCATGAGGCATATCAGGTGTTCTGGTATTCCCATCTCTTTAAGTACTTGCCACATTTTGTTGTGGTCCACACAATCAAAGGCCTTGGTGTAGTCAATAAAGCAGAGGTATACTTGTTTCTGATATTCCTTTGTTTTCTCCATGATCCACCGTATATTGGCAATGTGATCTCTAGTCCCCCTGCCCCTCTGGCAATTCTCTCTCCACGTGCTGCTGAAGTCTATCCTGTATTATCTTGTGGGATTTTATTAGCGTGTGGGATGAGCGCAATTGTTCGATAATTTGAACACTCTTTGGCACTACCCTTCTTTGGGATTGGAACGTATACTGATCTTTTCCAATCCTGTGGCCACTGTTTTGATTTCCAGATCTGCTAGCATATCGAATGCAGTAATTTGATTCCATCATCTTTTAGAGCTTTGAAAAATTCAACTGGGATACCGTCATCTCCACTGGCTTTGTTGTTTGCAGTGCTTTTTAGGGCCTTTCTGACTTCACTCTCTAGGATGTCTGGCTCAAGTTCACTGTTCTCATCATTGTGATTATCAGTGGTGTTGAGGTCCTTTTTGTAAAGTTCCTCTGTGTATTCTTTCCATCTTTTCTTAATCTCTTCTGCATCAGCTAACTCCTTGCCATCTTTGTCCCTTATCATGGTCATTTTTGCTTTGAATGTTCCCTTGATTTCCCCAATTTTTTTGAAAAGATCTCTAATCCGGCCTCTTGTGTTGTTTTCCTCTATTTCTTTGCACTGTTCATTTAAGTAGCTTTCCTTGTCTCTCCTTGCTTTTCTTTAAAATTCTGTGCTCAAGTGACTGTATTTTTTCTTTTCTCCTTTGCCTTTTGCATTCCTTCTTTTCTCTGCTATTTTAAGAGTCTCATCAGACAACCACTTTGCTTTCTTATGCTTCTTTTCTTTTGGTATAGTTTTCCTTGCTGCCTCCTGCATGATGTCCCGCACATCTGTCCATAATTCCTCTGGCACTCTGTCTATCAATTCCAAACCATTAAATCTGTTCCTCACCTCCACCGTGTATTCCTTAGGGATGATGTCTAGGTCATATCTGTCTGGCCTGATTGTTTTCCCTATTTTCTTTAGTCTAAGTCTGAATTTTGCTATTAGTAGGTTGTGATCTGAGCCACAGTCTGCTCCAGGTTTTGTTTTTTCTGACTGTATGGAGGTTCTCCATCTTTGGCTGCAGAGTATGTAATCAATCTGGTTTCGATGTTGGCCATCTGGTGATGTCCATGTGTAAAGTCGCCTCTTGTGTTGCTGGAAGAGGGTGTTTGCTATTACCAGTGTGTTATCTTGACAGAACTCTATCAATCTTTGCCCTACTTCATTCTGCGTTCCAAGACCAAACTTGCCTGTTATTTCATCTACTTTTTGATTTCCTACTTTGGCATTCCAATCTCACAATATAATGTGGACATCATTTCTTGGTGTCTGTTCTATGAGGTCTTGTAGGTCCTCATAGAACTGGTCCACTGTGGCTTCATCTGTGCCCGTGGTTGGTGCATATATTTGGATTACAGTGATATTAAAAGGTTTGCCTTGTATTCTGACTGACATCATTCTATCATTTTTGAGGTTGTATCCCATTACTGCTTTTCTCACTCTGTTGACAATTATGGCTACTCTGTTTTTTCTGAAGTTTTTTTGACCACAGTAGTAGATGTGATGGTTTCCCGAGTTGAATTCACCCATCCCTGTCCATTTTAGCTCGCTGATTCCCAAGATGTCAATGTTTATTCTTTCCATCTCATTTTTCACCACTTCCAGTTTTCCTTGGTTCATTGACCTCATATTCCATGTTCCTATGCAGTATTGTTCTTTGCAACACTGTATTTCTCCTCCCCCTCTCCCATCTCTCCCCTTCTTTTGATCTGTGTTAAGCATCCTGTTTCATCTAACTTGCCTCTTTTGTTTTGCCTTTTGTTCTAGTCCATAGTGTTCTCTTGGCAAAAATTTATGGTTTGCCGGTTTCTACACCAGTATCCTCACATCATACATGTTATTACAGTTCAAAACAAAGTATTATCATGCATATTATGTTTAAAATAAAAAACACAGTTAAGGAAAGTTCAATATATCAAGTCTCTACTTGTAGGTTCACTATCTACATCAGTTGCTATGTGAGTTACTATATTAGTTCAAATTAGTTCATTTATTGTGAAAGTAAAAGTAAAATCTTAGTATGAAAGAAAAGTCCTTTATATCAAGTCTCTACATTGCTATAGTTGCAGACTACATTGTTTTAGTTAAGTTACTTGCATGCTTCTTTGATTGTGGCTGGTGGTGGGTGGCCTGCCGGGTCCTCCCTCCTCCGCCTCCCTCACCTCCGCTGCCCCGCGTGCGAGCGGAGGTGGCGGTGGGCAATGGTGGGTCTGTTGCCGCAGGCAATGGACCTCCAGCGCAGAGGGGTGGTCGCGCAGGGTGATGGCGGGCTGAGGTCTTCCTCCCACTTCCTCACCTCCAGCGCAGAGGGGTGGTCACGCGGGGTGATGGCGGGCCAAGGTCTTCCTCCTTTTTCCCCTTCCTCACCTTCATCGCAGAGGGGTGGTCACACAGGGTGATGGCGGGCTGAGGTCTTCCTCCCACTTCTCACCCTTCCTCACATCCAGCGCAGAGGGGTGGTCGCGCGGGGTGATGGCGGGCTGAGGTCTTCCTCCTCCTTTTCCCCCTTCCTCACCTTCAGCGCAGAGGGGTGGTCGCACAGGGTGATGGCGGGCCGAGGTCTTCCTCCCACTTCTGCCCCTTCCTCATCTCCAGCGCAGAGGGAGGGTCGCGTGGGGTGATGGCGGGCCGAGGTCTTCCTCCTCCTTTTTCCCCTTCCTCACCTTCAGCGCAGGGATGGTCGCGCGGGGTGATGGCGGGAAGATACTACAGTATTCAATAGTTATAATACTGTATATAAAATCCCCATCCATATTTTCTAAACAGATGAATACATTTCAAATGCCTTAACATAGTATCATTAATATTTCAGTGTCCCTAGCATGTTTAGAAAATGTATTTAGAATTATTCTCAAATAAAAGATGAAACATATACAGTATATCTAGTTTCAGTCAGAATTGGGCTTAATTCCTTATGTTTCATGTATATTAAAGGATTTGAAGCACATTTTTTCATACTATCAAATACTTCTGGAGTCGAGGAAACCCAGTCATTTTATTTCATTATACAGTGAAGTGCTGAAGAGTGTGAAATGTGTTTCACAATATTTTAGTATTTAAACAAGCAAGCATAAAAATGGGAAAGCAGCACCTAAAACATCACAGCAAGCAGTAACAATGCAGTACACCATTCACTTGTAGCAGCCATTTTGTTTTTATATCTGACACTAATGATTCTACATTTCTTACATTATCTCTTTAAACCTGAAGGTGGCAATGATTAGCTTATGCTATTTTCCATTTTTCTATAATTTCTGCTAAAAACAATAGGATGTAATTCAATTTCAATTAACATTTCAACTACATACTACTGAAGAACAGTATTATGAGTCTAAAATTAAATTAAGATTCTTTCCTTTCAAAAAGAAGATAATTTATCCTACAGATCAACAAATATTATGGCAGGTTAATGTGTTTCAACCGAAAACTTGAAAGTAAATTTGTTCCAATTCCAGACCTTCCTGTTTCTCCACCTTCAAATGAGAAGTAAACAGCATTATCAATCTTTAACAAGCATTAGACTTCTCCTCCAGCACATTCAGCTCCATAGATATTGTGTGTACTGTACAGTATATGAAGAGATCCACCAATTCCAGCAATCTGTGTAGCCATCCTTACAGCCTGTGCTACTTTGAGTCTTTTCTTACTCTCCATACTTACTAAATCAGCCTACATTATACACTTGTCCTTCTATTAACTGAAGCATGATTCTCAGTCTCTTTCTATCCAGCCTTTGTGACCCTCTGTCTTGGGATCTTCCTTTTCCTCCTCTGTAATGCCATGTCAATTTAGGCAGCCACCAGCAAGATCTAACAGGTCAAGATGTTTATTTATATTTTATCCTTCTAGTTTCTTTGCCATTTTAAGAACAAGAAAAACACAAATGTTGCCTAGCTTTTGTTGTCACTGGGCAATTTCACTTAACAAAACACTTAACTCTTCTCGTTCATCAGGATCTACATTTCTTAAAGTAACCCTGAACTTTAAAGCTGCTTAGGTAAAAGTAAAGGTCATCCTTGTTCAAAAGCCAGTCGTATCCAACTCTAGGGTTCGGTGCCCATCTCCATTTATAGCTAAAGAGCCAGCACTGTCTGAGTCCGCAGACGTTTCCATGGACATGTGGAAGACATGCTTTGATACCAGAGTGCACAGAACTCTGTTTACCTTCCCACTGAAGTGGTACCTATTTATCTACCTGCAATTTCTTGCTTTTGAACTGCTAGGTCAGCAGGAGATGGGACAGAGACTGGAGCTCAGCCTGTCGTGCACCACTAGAGTCTTGAATTGCTGACCTGCTGACCTTCAAGTTCAGCTCTTAACCACTAAGCTACCGCAGTCCCTCAAGTGTTGTAATCCAGTCCTTGTCAGACTCTGAAGATGACCTGGATCAGGAGGCACTTCCTATGCCCAGTCCAGTTCTGCCTGCAGCTGAACCTGAGAATGTCTTGAAGCAGGAGTCTCAGCCTGCTTCTGGCCCAACTCTGTTTCCCCAGACAGATGACCTGTCAGACCAGAAGTCTGACTCTGACAGTGATCACCCCTTAGCCAGGTAAAAGTGCAGAAAGGAGCTGAAGCTGAGACGCAAGCAAGCTAGAACTCGTTACCAAAGAAGGCTCCCAGCTGATACCCATTAGCTGGGAGGCTCTTAAGCAAGCTTGTTCCAGCATTCAAGCATCGGTACAATTCTTCTGTGCAAAGACCAATGCCCTGCTTGACTTCTGGTAACTCTTGAGATTGCCTGCCTAAACCCTGACCTGCCTGCTGTGACCCTGACTTCTCTGCCAACCCTGATGACATCCTTGGACATCCTTTGGACAAGATGCTCACTTGAACTACCAGTAACCAGACCTTGGCTTGCTCTTTGGACTTTGCTCTTTGGACTCTCCTTGAATACTTTGTGTACTGCCGCTGTCTGGCAACTGTGCCGCTGGGGTAGGTCAGCACATCAAGCTACTTAAACAGCCCAAAAATCCACCCTATGATGATCAAAGCAAAGCAAAGTGTGAGGAAGTCTCATCTATATACTAACTCTAGAAGAAGTAGTCCTAATTTTAATTAGTTTATGCAATGTTTTGTTACATTACTCACCACTTTCCATCCATGGTGAGTGATCCAACAATTGCTTTGAAACCAAGGTAGATAAAGATCAATGATTTTAATTAAAAATGGATTTTTAAAAATTTAGGTCAGATTTTATTTTATTTAAAATGGATTTTTAAAAAATGTATGTTGAATTTTTAACCAAATATTTTTGAGGGGGGGAATCTATCCAAAAATAGTTTTCTGTTTAAGATACGTTATAGTCTAAAAGTTATTCATCAATTATTAGTCATTTATATTCTTCTAATCATTGGCAGTCCAATACCCACATTGTTTCAGTACAGTAGAACCCCACATAGTGAAAAAAGCTCCGTTCCATGGAACTCTTCGCTATGCATTTTTCGCTATGCGGATCCAATGGGAGATCCACCGCATAACGAGAAAACAATGTTCATTATATGTGGTTTCCGTTAACCGGGGTATACCCCACTTAGCGGAAACCCTATAAAACGAAAAACATTTTCGTTAGCGGGGATCACCTTTGCATAACAAACGTTTTGTTTACGAATTTTTTGTTAAATGGAGCGCTCTTTATGCAGGGTTCCACTGTACTTTTAAATTACTTGTAAGATTAAGCCTATATTTCAGACTTTGTTTCAGACTTCAGAGTGAAACAAACTGTCCTATGGCCTATCTCACAAAATGAAAATGCAATAATTCTGCAATCATTAGACCACAAAATGGCCAGATTCTATCTTTCTTTTGTCTTTAAGCAATTTATGGTCCTCTCTCCCATTCAATTTGTTGTTGTTGGGTGCCCTGCTTTGGCGGGAGGGGTTTGGGGGGCCCTGTCCTACCTCCAGGCGTTGCTGTTCTGTGCCTCTGTGCTCCCCAGGGTGTATTTGTTTTGCACACATGCACAATCACGACCTACCCTGCATCCACTCTTTCACCCACTCTCTCTCTGTCACACCCAGAAACTCACTATTTCTCTCTCACACACACACAAACACACACACGGCTTACATTGGATCGACTCTCTCACTCACTGTTCGTCACACACAGACTCTCTGTCTCGCTCTCTCTTTCTCACACACACACGCATACACACACCAGTGACTCCACTCGCTCACTCACACTCTGTCACAGTCAGGCTATCTCTCTCTCTTGACACACACATGCACACGCCAGTGGCTTACATTGGATCAACTCTCACTCACTGTCTGTCATACACAGTCAGTCTCTCTCTCTCTCTCTCTCATTCTCTCTCACCCCCCCCCACACACACTCTCCCCCCCCCCCCGCCACCTACGCTGGCATGCAGGTGCCCTGGTCCAGCCTTGGAGGCTGGGGGGCTGATTCCGCAGCAGTCCTGCTGCCGCCGCCTCTTCACACACCTCCTCGGCCGGGCACCTTCTCACTCTTTGGTGCTCCGGCCACTGCCCATGCCGTTGGCACTTTCCCCGCTGCCGGTGCAAGGCGCGTCCGGTTTGGCGGGGAGGCTGCCGGATGTCCAGCTTTGCTTGGAGGCCGCTGGGTGGTTGCCTGGGGGGGGACAAACCCGGGCAGAGGTGAGACCCTGCCCCCGCATCCTCCCGCCCCCCGGTTTTTCTGGCAGGCATGGGCCGAACAAAGTGCTCTGGTCGGCCCATGCCTACCGGAGAAGCCAAAGCGGAAGGCTACGGCTGGGTGGGGGACCCAAACCGGCGCGAGGAGAGACCCGAGTCTGTGACACCACAACCCACCCACCCCGGATTGGCGGTACCTTCTGCCCCAGCTTCTCCGGAAGGCATGGGCGGAACAGAGCGCTGCGGGCGCCCCAGGCCTCCCGGAAAAGGCAAGCCGGAAGGCTCGCCCTGCCCTCTCCGGGAGGCAACTGGCGTCCGGGCGACCTGGTCGGCCGATGCTTCCCGGAGAAGGGCCTTGCCTTGTCCGGCAGGCATCAGCGGAACTGAGCGCTGTGGGCGCCCCAGGCCTCCTGGAGAAGGCAAACCGGAAGGCAACAACGACACCATGAAGTTGTAATCATCTTACAGCAATCCTGACCGTACTTTCAACATAAGTGAAATACTTTAGAAATGGTTTTACCATTTCCACCTCCATGGTGAGATTCCATAGCTGAGTAAGGATTCAAACATATGTCTCGTCAGTCCTAGTCCATCAATACACAGGATCCAATTTTTTAGGTTCATTTTTTCAGGCAAATTAATCAATTCAGCCTAAATTTAACATTAGACCTACCAGCTGTAGACTCACTGGTTCAATGAGACTGAAGTTGTCAGCAATAACATAAATAGTGATTAACAATTCCTAGTTTCTAGGAATTTGCTCTAGGCATGACTAACATCAGCCAAACCATTACCTAAATCAGAGCCTGTCCAGACAGGAATTACCATAGCTCAAGCGTCTAAGACACTGACTGGAAGGTGGGAGGTTAGCAGTTCAATTCCCAAATACTGCAGGACAGAATAAGCTCCCATTTTTCTCTCAACTCCTACCAACCTAGCAGATTGAAAGCAAGAAATTGCAAGTAGATAAATAGAGGCCACTTCGGTGGGAAGGTAAACAGTGTTCTGTGTGCTCCGGTGTCTAGTCATGCCTGCCACATGACCATGGAAACGTCTGCAGAAGCAGATAGTACTGGCTCTTCGGCTTTGAAACAGATGAGCACTGAACCCTAGAGTTGGATACAACTGTCTTTCGAGCAAGGGAAACCTTTACCTTTATGACCCACTTTCCCCCCTTAAAATACACTGGAAAAATGAAGTGTGTCTTGTACTGTATATAGTGGCCTATAGTGGGCTATTTTGGTAATAATGGGGTGCATCTTATACTCTGATGCGTCTTATACACTGGCAAATACGGTAAGTCCATTCTCAGCATGGGGAGGGGGTTTTCTGGGAGCAGGCTGGTATACTTTTTTATGGTGTACCCTTTTTAGACACAGATGCAATCCCTGTTACCTTCCAACATGTGCCTTCTGAGCTCCTGTCAGGATGTTCAACTTCTTCTGTGTGCAACTACAGATGCTGTTCCCAACACCTATGGGCCCTGGCAACGACATATAAGTGAATGTTGCAGCTGTCAAAGGCTGCTTCTTGGGTCAACACTGACATTTAAACACTTCTCCAAAGAAGGGCAGGGAAAGTGAAATTATTTTTCTTCTCCTATTAACTCACACTTGCTTTTGCACTGCATCGGTTAGGACAGGCAATGTTTTTTTCTCTGTAGTGCTGATCAAAACTGAGGCAATAGGCAGTGTTTTTTTAAACTCAGAACAGTAGGAAAAAAAGAAAATAAATTAAGCTGTCCTAACCAATGCAGTTCTACATGCAAGCAAATAGGAGGGGAAAATCACTTTCCCTGTCCCTCTGGCAGAGGAGCAGTGGAAATGTTTAATCTCCTGGAATTGTGAAGTGGCTCATTAGCCACAACACAATACCAGCAATTAGGTAGCTGTTGCTGTTTTGACAGGATGAGTGAGCTAAACATCATTTAACTTCTTCCCCATCCTAATGTGACCTCAACAACCTTGATTTCAGACCGCACCACCTTTGAAAAGACAAATCCTACCATATCTACAATAGCACCCAACCTATCTATAGCTATCCAATAAATGTCACACTATTAAGCCTTTTAAAATATTCTAAAATTATACTTTATGTTGTGAATTATTGGAAAGAGATGAAACTAATTATATCAAAAGATGATACAGTAACTTCTTTAATGACAAAAGCTTTAAGACTAAAATTTATCTCCTAAAATTATTACTTTCCAAAATAATTCAATTAGCTTAAAGACTAAAATGGTAGGAAAGAATAAGGGGGGAGGGAACCTCAGATTAAAAATAAATGAGAGAAGATTCGGGACAGATTGTTTGTACCTTCAAGGTTAGAGAAATTCACAGAGAATAAGGCTATAAATCAGGGATTCTCAACCTGCGGTCCATAGGCTGGATACGGCCCATGGCACCATTTCATGTGGCCCCCCACTGTCACCACTACACCAGCAGGTGTGGGGTACAACTGGTACCATAACCCAGCCTTGCTGGCTTATTTAGCCCTGCCTGGGGTCCTTACTTACTCCTGCCCGGGTGTCCTTTTTTTTAAGGGGATTGGGGAGATTTTATAAATGTTTTTAGATAGTTTTATAGTTTTTAATTTTAATTAACACTAGCATATTTTGCCCGGCAGTGCCGGGCTTTTAAAAATTGTGTTGGTTAGTAAAGGGTTTCATTTTTTCTCTTGAACCAATGGTGCTGGGCTGTTTTAAATGGTGTTGTAAGGTTTTGTGACTTTTTGGCTTCGAGGCGCTGCGTCCGCCTGTGGCGGACTTGCGCTCCCAGTGGGGGTTTTTTTTTTGGGGGGGGTTGCGTGCCGGCTTCCTCAGTGCCGGGCTCTTTAAATTGGTTTTTGAAGGTTTTTGTTTTCTGTTTATGCAAATTTTATTTTAATTTAATTTATTTAATTTAATTTAATATTAATTAGTTTAACATTTAATTTTGGTTTTTTAAATCTTTATTTTTACGCATTTTCATTTTTTGTTTTGTTTTGTTTTGAGTGAAAAGTGATTTCTGGTTTTTTTTTGGTATTTTTTGAGATTAGTGTGATTATTTTTGAATGTTTTTATAACTTATTTGATTTGATTAATTTTTGAATTAATCTTATTAGTTTTAATATTTTTGAATGTTTTTTCTCTTTTGGCCTCTGGGTGGGGTGGTGAGCTTTTCTGCCTCTCTACAATTGTTCTCTTCTGTCCTCTGGGTGTCGCTTCAAAAGTAGAAAGAAATATAAGAAAAACAAGAAAGAAGCACTGAGGTCTGAAAGAAATTTACTGGATACTCATGCCCAAAAAAAATCAAGTCTACTTGGAATAAGCAATAGCAATGTGCTATTTTGTAAGTTTGTTTGGAGGTAAGTGTGAAGCTGGACCTCAGATCTCAGGAGTCTCCAAGAATTCCACAGGCAGAATCTTGGAAGTTTCAATCCACAAACATGTCTGTTGACACCTTGATTTCATTCATCTGAATCAGGAGTACCCAACCTATGACCTGCGGGCCAGACCTGGTCCATGACGCCATTCCATCTGGCCCGTCACTGCCTCCACTGCACCTGGAAGTGGAAGCGGGCCCGTCACTGCCTCCACTGCACCTGGAAGTGGAAGCGGGCACGTTTACGTCAGTTTGCATGCGCAAACGCTTCCACAGCTGTCATAAACGCAGAAGTGGGCACGTTTATGACAGCTGCAAATGTGCCCACTTCCGGCGGTGTGGTCTGGCCCACTCAGCTATCCGGGGGGCTAGTCAGGCCCACAGCATAAAAAGGTCACCCACCTTGATGTGAATTAAGCCTAAAGTCTTCTTCTAGGCCTTCTTTCCTGCTGCAATGCTTTAGGAGGAAGTTGTCAAAATGCCTCCTAGCCATCATAGTGCTGCTGCCCACTAGGCTGCATAGAGGGTACCATGCAAAAAAGTAAAATGTCCAGAAAGCACTGCGACAGGAAATAAAAAACAAGGATTCAAAATCAGAGGCCGGCCTAGACTCTGCTCCAAATAAGGGAAATAAATACAAGTGCCTGAAGGCGTGGGTCTGTGGACTGGAATTTCCTGAATTCTACTTAGGGAATTCTTGGAAAATTCTTGGACTGGGGGTACATCCCTAATTTTTAAAATAACACAGCATCTTCTTAAAAACAAGTGTGCTAGTATGCATTGGGGGATATCTGCATGAAGTAGTTCCCAATATGTGCTCGTCAGAACCAACTACGTGAGTACAGAGGTACATACAGATTGTTCTTTTCTATACAACCAAATAAGGTAACCTCCTCACAGTGACTTAACTCCAAGGACACAACACTGTTGATTTGAACATGAACTGGGTCAAATTAAAACAAAAACATCTTCCTGCTGCCTCAGCACTCACCATTTTGATCATACACAACTCAAGAACACTGAACAAAAGATTAGACATTCTTCTAGCAAACAAATACCAGTGAGTGATTATTATTTTATTATTTTTTGTGCTTACACAGATTTATTTTATTCCCTTTTATTAGGTTGGCCTAATAAAAATATTATTTCCATCAGTAGTTAATACAAGTGGCAGCAATTGAAAAACACTTCAAGTCTTATCATTACCTTGAATTCATGGGGAAAATATATGTTTCAGTGTGCCATACACACATTCTACTTTAGCTCCGTTCTGTGCTTAATTCACACAGCAGTCACTCTCTTACAGTAGATTTCAATTTTCCCAGGGGCTTATGGGAAGGTTATCAAATCCCAAGGGTTTTGGGAATCTCTCACATTCATTTGCTGACAAAGTGAAGCACTGCCATCACATCAAATGAATACCACTCATACTAAATACAAACTGTACTATGGCAAAGGCTTAATAATCTCACCCAGTAACCAAAACGGGTAAATCATTACTGTCTATATTGCACAGCTACAAAAGAGGATCCTACACCTCCTTCCAGAAACCAATATAGCCAAAGGGATTTTTGAATTCTCAAGTTCCCTCATAAGGAAACAGCAAATGTCATGGGTATTGGAAAAGCATAAATATAAAGGTCTATATTTTGCTTGTACAAATGAAATGCCCAATTCATTAGTTTATTATTTCTGAAGTAAATGAAGACACCTTGGAATCCACATCAAATAATGTTGTGAACTATCCTGCAGGTTTAAGTGTATAGTCATAAACAATAAAGAAGTATCATAAACCATCACACTGGAAGTAATAGTATTTTTAAAAAATCCAAAACCTCGTGCCCTTTTTGTTATACATAATCTAAGAGTGAAACTTTCAAAACTCCAAACATTTTTTAAAAAGCTAGAATTACTGACTGATACTCAAGCCTCATTCAGTTGCACTGTAATCAGCACTAGCCCCTCCCTCTTTATCACTGCTTTCTCCATATGGAAAATGATACCTCTGAGGAAAAGGAACTCCCATTCATATCCAGGCTGCACATCCAAGCACAAGACCTGGAACATTCATGTTCTTTTTATATATAGGTCTACACAGCAGCAGTTTCTTTTCTTCAGACACGTGGCTGTCCAGATGCAGAAAGTGATGATAACAAGAAGCTATCTTCAAGTGTGTGGATAACAACCCAGCAGGTAACAAATGAACTGGGCTTAAGCCTAATCACAGAACAAGTATTTACATAAAAGAAAATCTAAAGTAGAAAGTCATTAATGCTCCTACAAACCAGTCAGCTGCAACATAAGTATTTCTGTTAATTTCCCACTGTCATTAATTACCATCAGCTAGGAAAAAGGGATACACTGCTCTCTCCTACACTAAAAATACAATACTACAACAACTCAATGGCACAGGGGGGAAAGGAAAACCTGGAGATCACTTTTCTAAACTAAGAATAACGACACAGGATTTTCTTATACTAATATTGTAACAGTTTAAAGCCGTCTGTCAATGACAATGTTCCTGACATAACTTCCTATGTTTTAAGCAAACAAACATGACAATTAACCTTTGCGATGATGAGCAAATTAATGCATATATACAAAAGATTCAAATGTATACTTGGTCTTGGGGACAGGCTGTCTACATTCCCTTCTGACAATGTTCCCTCATAGGGTGCTAACCAAGTGGATCCCTGACCTTCAGTGAATGCTTTTCAGAAAATGCAGGACCAGCTCTTGGGAAAGCTTTCTTACAAAAATGGGAAAATATGAGTGGCATCTCAGATGAATAGTGGATCTGTTTCAAAAATGACACAAATGCTTTGTAAATTTGTCAGAGATAACATGTGTCCGGTTGCCTTAAGAGCAACCTTCAGACAATCAACTTCGCCTTTATTCTTTCTTTCAGCACACAAAACCAATGGCGTCTTAGGTTTGGATGATGGCATTGTAGGCACTCTCTCTTCTTGTAAGGAGAAACTGCCCTGGACTTTGCGCTTGTGTTAAAAATGGCCCTATTACTGATATTCAAAGCAGAGTTCACATTTATTTCCAGCCTTAAAACAGCAAGTTTAAACATGAAAGTAAAAGGTGCTATCAAACACAGCTCTTAGCACTGAAAGAAGGGTACACAGAAAGAGCCACCTCGAAGATAGTGGTATTTCTGAACCACAATCGGGCGTACCCTGGTAATGGCAACCTCGTCTTGTTGGCTAATCTTTCTTATACTAGGTCAGGCGAAAGGAACTGCAGAACGAACTCATCCAAAGGTGGCTTCATTTTGGCAGCTTCACGTCTGGCCTAGACATGGAAGAAGAAGAAGAAGCACTGAAAGAGAAAGTAAAAAAGGTAAAATACCAGGAAATATAAATAGCTATTACTTGTGGGCTTTCTACACCATTGGCAGTCTATTGTGGGAATATATTTTTCAAAGCAGGTAACATATTTAGACTTGTGATTTTCTTAAGTCTTACCTACACTAGCAGCAAAATTGACTTCTGTCCTGGTTTTTTCACATCTTGAATCATTCATTTAACTAGAAGAAAATACACAATACAGAATTCCAAACATTAATTCATCCACCCAAATGTAATTACATTCTTATGAATTCCTGCACAACAACAACTGCATCACAAGTGTCTAGCCAACATACCCAACAATTCGTAGCAGTTCTTCTTACCATAAAAGAGAAAAACAAACAAACAAGAGAAGGGCAACAGGTTTGTATGCATAAAGGCCATAGAACATTTCTATGCATAATAATCAAGCACATTTCTCTTCACAACCTACATATTTTTTTATAGTCCATGGTACTGTGCACTTCTACTAACTGGTTAGGATGTTATTTTTATGTTATTTTTCATATTTGCATTCTGCATGTACTAGAGAACTTTTTTGCAATGTTTTTGGAAGCGACAAAGCTACCAGAAAACACACTCTGTCTTACTGATCAACAGTTTAAAAAAAAAAGGAAAGTTTAGTTACTCAAAAAGAAGCACAATGAGCATTACATCTCTAACAAGCAATTTTTTTCTATAGTGTTTCAGTGCCACAAGAAGCCACAGAACTTGACAATCTGGTAGCACAATTCTAAAATTATTTTACTGCCAAGAGAGAATATAAATATGACCAAGGATAAAGAGGATTCCTGTTCTGGTGACAATTTGCAAAGGGGGGATAGGAAGAGATGCCTGAAGTTTATAGTATGGACTTTAGGTAAAGGTTAAGGTTGCTCGAAAGCCAGTCGTATCCGACTCTAGGACTCAGTGCTCATGTTTCAAAACCGAAAAGCCAGCGCTGTCTGCAGTGCTTCTGCAGACGTTTCCATGTGGTCATGTGGCAGGCATGACTAGACACCGGAGCGCACGGAGCGCTGTTACGTTTCCCACCGAAGTGGTCCCTATTTATCTACTTGCAATGTCTTGCTTTCGAACTGCTAGGTTGGCAGGAGCTGGGACAAAGACGGGAGCCCATTCCGTCTTGCAGTACTCGGGAATCGAACTGCTGACCTTCCGCCTCCCAGTCAGCGTCTTAGCCACTCGCGCCACTGCAGTCCCAGTATGGACTTTAAAGTCCCCCAATTTCAGAAGAAGCAGACAGTGGGGCCCTCTAACTGGGCTGTGCTTCCCTCACTAGACTATTTTAATGCCACCACCACTACCACTTCCACCTCTGCCCAGTGTGCCAGGGTGACCTCATTCTCTGCCCGGCTTTTTCTGAGGTCACCGCGGTTATTCCTCCTAAGGGAAGCCCAAGGCCCCTGCGAATGCACACGGATGGGTTTACTACGATTCATCCGGCCCGCACCGCCCTCGTCGCTCCCGGAAGCGGAAGTAAAACGCGCCCGTCTGGAGCAACGAGGGCAGCGCGGGCCGGATGAATCGTAGTAAACCCATCCGTGTGGATTCGCAGGGGGGCTTGGACTTCTGGGAATTGAAGTCCAAAAACATCTGGAGTGCCAAGGTTCCGCCATCACGGATCTAGGTGGACCCCCGGGACAATTGTAACTTCAAGACACCTTGGATCCGACAGAAGGGCTCTCCCCCCACACCCCCTGGAGTTCCTCCTCAGCGGCCAACGGCGTCTCCCCGCTCCGCCTTCCCTGGCGACGCCGTTTCATGTGACCGAAAAAAAAAACCTCCTCAGCAGCAGCAGCAGCTCTTTTGTGCCGGCCTGCCCAGGCCCAGTGTCGAACCAGCGGCGGACGAGGAGTAGGGAAGCAAGAGAGAAAGGGAAAGACGAGAGACGAGGCCCTGAGTCCCCCTCACCCACCCCACCCTCCCTTTCCGCCCAGTGTCTGCTTCCTTGTTGCCCAATTGTGAAGGGGAACGAGCTCTGCCTGGCCGCGAACTAGTCACCTTGTCCACCCCCCCAGGCCTAGCTCCCTTCCCCCACCCCCCACTCACCCCCAGGCGAAGGAGGCCCGGCCTGGTTGAGCCCCTTTGCTGCACTAGCGGCAGCAGCCGCCATGTTCCCTGATGCGACAGGATAGAGCAAGCGCGCGCCCCCCCTTTTTCCCCCCTCCCCTCCTCGTGCACGCGCGCGCCCCTAGCTCCGTAACGGTCACTTTTCTTCTAGCTAGGCCTCCTCTCGCGCGCACACGGCGCCCAACGGATTTCTCTTTCCCCCCCCCTCACTGTCACGATCCCATCCCCCGCCCCTTTAAAAAAAATAATCATGACAACCATAACGGAAAACTCACACGGGCTCGCCAAGGTGTGCGTCACGTCACTCCGGTTGAAAAAAAAGGGGGGGTAGGCCTACGTTATAGACGTCATGACGACATCACGCCACCTCTCGTCCAGATTCCCCACACACACCACATAACTACATTCAGTCGCTGGCACTGACACATCCTTGGGAACACTCCCTTCCGTCTGTTTCACCACCTAAAACGCATGTGCGGCAGTGCGGACAGCGGAGCCCTCCCCACACAGCTATCTAGTCGGCCGGCCTTGCTTCAGCCTTGTTTTAGCGGGCTGCTCCGTTCCCTGCCTTCTTTAATAATAATAATAATAATAATAATAATAATAATAATAATAATAATAATAATAATAATAATAATAATAATAATAATAATAATTTGTACCCCGCCCTACTCAGCACAAAAGCTGACTCAGGGCGGCATTACAACATATTAAAGTAAAGGTCTAGGTTTCCCTTGCTCGAAAGCCAGTCGTATCTGACTCTAGGGTGCAGCGCTCATCTCTGTTTCAAAGCCGAAGAGCCAGCGCTTGTCTGCTGCTGCAGACGTTTCCGTGGTCATGTGGCAGGTATGACTAGACACCGAAGTGCACAGAACGCTGTTTCCTTCCTCCCCACTGAAGTTGTCCCTATTTATCTACTTGCAATGTCTTGCTTTCAAACTGCTTGGTTGGCAGGAGCTGGGACAAAAACGGGAGCTCATTCCGTCCTGCAGTACTCGGGAATCGAGCTGCTGACCTTCCGCCTCCCAGTCAGTGTCTTAAGCACTTGAGCCACTACAGTCAAAGAAACAAAATATACAATTAAGAAGGAAAATAATAATAATAAACAATCTAAATATGCAGAAAAACACAGCAGCAGATACAATAAAAAATACAATACAACTCCAGGTATAAGGTATACAATATAAAGAAAAGCTCAACTTCCCCGCGGCACATGCCAGGCCGGGGCAGGAGGTGAACAAAAAACGGTGGCGGCCAATTGTACAGTCTGTGCCACCGGGAACCCAAGAAGCTCAACTTCCCTATGTCCACAACCAGGCCGGGAAGGAGCTCTTTAACCCCGCAGGGGCCTGCGTCCCCCTCTCTCTCTCCCACCCCTGCTCCCACCAAGGGCGGAGGGCCGGAAAATCCATCCACACCGGCCGCGACAGAACGGCATCAGCTGAGCTTCCACCACCCGCGACCGGCCAAGCCACGGAGGGGAGCTGGAGACGCTTTACAACAGCGTTGTCAGGCCAACTGCAATGCAGGCCCACATAAAAACGTGGAAATACACAACCTAAATAAATTGTTACATGTTCTCCAACAACACTGCCTGAGAAGAATCCTCCATGTCTCGTATGGGTGATCATATCACTTCGCCTTTCCTGTCCAAATCAAACTTTAGACCACAAAAAAATAAAGCCATTTTCTTAGCTTTTGTTGTTGGCTGAACTGAAATCCTCATCAGTACATCATGTTTCCCGTAGAAATCGGCAGACCAACAGATGATTTGGATTCTGTACCTTTCACATTCACACACTGTTGTGATCTGCCCCCATTTGAACATGGTCGTACATTTGGCTAAGGGTTCTCAACTTACCTGGCCCATGGCACCATTTCATGTGGCCTGCATTGTCACCAGTAGCGGACGTGTTTATGACAGCTATAAATAAACCCACGGCTGTCGTACATTTAGTGTCTTGCACGGAAGACAAAGAAGGAGTCGCAGGAAGGACTAACACAGGTTTATTCATTGATGGTCAGCATGAACATGTGGTAATGGCGGAGGTACATCTCATTATATACAGTAACACAATACATTTGAATCTTGCTGCACGGTAGCTCATTGGCTGCTACCGGCGTGGCCTCGCCCAGGTCACGCCTCTCTTCTGTAGTTCTTCTTCTGTAGTTCTTGATCATGCGGGGAAGTTCCCGCGGCTGTTCGTGATTTGGGGAATGTGAACCATGTGAGACTGAACGCTCGCAGCTGCCCTCTATGGGCGGCTTGCTTGCGTTCCTTAACAGCTGAGATACATTGTGATTGTGGACTGGTTACATTCAATATTTAAAGTAACATTGTACATGCATACATAACATCCCTCCCCCCTAGGATGGGACGAAGTCCCTCAACCATTGTGGTTTGCCGCACGTGCGCCTTGGGCGTACGGCCGCTTGACTTAGCACAGGGGAGCCGACGGCTCCTGGCTCCGCGGAGTCCTGCCCTGCAATGGAAAGGGGGGACTCATTAGTGGCTCGGTGTGGCGTCTGTGGTAACCTTGCATTGGGGGACGGGAATGGAATGAATAGTTGGGAAGTGAATCCCTGCCTGCCGTTTGAGGAGTTTGGGGACCCCCCCAGTACGAATCTCGGGACCGACGAAGAGGCCCTCGTGGCCTCGCCACCCCCCGCTGCCTGTCCGGGCGTTCTAGAGACTGTGGTGGGCGGACTCGCCCCTGTTGCCTGTCTTGGGGGTGTTGGTCTCCGGGGAGCAGGAGCTATGGTATATTCTAAAACAAAAGGGCTAGGGGGACTGGAAGTACCAGGGGCTGAACTGAAACCCCTCTTCTCGCTAGGACGGGTGGGGGACCACTCCGCTACACCCCCCTGGTACTGCAACTCATAATCATCGTCAAACTGATCCCTCTCTTTGAAAGTATCCTCCTCTGTGTCTCCCCCTTGGGTAATGCGGGTGGGGGAGGACCCTAACGCTGATTCCCCCTCACCGGTGACTCGCCTTCTGAGTTGGTCGGCGTGCCTTCTCCAGAGTAGACCTGAACTAGTCTCGACCCTGTAGGATACCGGCCCCGTTTGCTCAACAATCGTCCCTGGTACCCACGCTGGCCCCGAGGCCATGTAGTTCCTGCAATGAACCGGGTCCCCTACCGAAAAACTTTTAGAGCTCTCTCCCCCTATGCTTATATTTCTCCCCTCATCCTCCACCCTGGACGGATCCATCCGGTCAAAAAGTGTTACCGGACGCCTCCTCATGAGGAGTTCGGCTGGGGAAAAGCCTGACGCTAAGGGGGTTGTCCTGTAGCAGATGAGGAACTGGCACAGATGCAGGTTCAACTCACCGGGACCCATGCGCCGCAGTGCGTCTTTCGTAGTGCGCACTTGGCGCTCTACTTGACCATTTGTGGCGGGGTGAAATGGGGCAGCGGTTATGTGCCTGACGGCATTCCTCTCCATAAACGTCTTGAACTCTGCCGACGTGAAGGTACTAGCGTTATCACTCACAAGGACGTCTGGCAGGCCGAAGCAGGCAAACAGCTTTCGCAACTGTTTAATGGTTGCGGCAGAGGACGTGCTGTTCATGGGAATTACCTCCAACCACTTGGAGTAGGAGTCGACTACCAGTAGAAACATGGACCCGCGGAAAGGTCCAGCGAAGTCGACATGTATCCGGGACCATGGCCCGCGGGCCGTATCCCCTATGGGGTAACCGGGACTCCTCGGGCCAAGAGCTCTGGCAGCTCTCGCACGTGACCACTAAGCGTTCTATGTCCCCATCTATCTGGGGCCACCAAAAGAAACTCCTGGCCAGAGCCTTGGAGCGCACGATCCCGGGGTGGCTGGTATGCAGTAGCCTCAGCACCTTGGCCCTCAGCTTCTCTGGGATAACTACCCGCTGGCCCCAGAGTAAGCAGCCCCTTTCCAGTGAAAGCTCTACTCTGCGCCTGAAAAATGGCTTGAACTGTTCCTCGGGGGGAGAAGTGGGCCACCCTTTCCTAACCCAGGAACTAACTTGGGCCAGCATCTTGTCGGCCGCCGTGGCCTTGGCGAGGTCGGCCGGGACAATTGGGGGTGAGTCGAGAGACTCAATCAGCAGGACTTGGTGTTCCTGCTCCACCTCGCATGCAGGGTCCCCTAAACTAGGGAGGGGGGATCGGGACAGGGCGTCCACATGGGAGATCTCCTTCCCTGGGCGATAGACCAGCTCATACTGGTAGGCGTTGAGGAAAATGGCCCAACGCAGCATCCTGGGGGATAATATTTGCGGGGTGGGCTTGCCGGTAGTGAAGATCCCCAAAAGCGGCTTGTGATCCGTCACCACCGTAAACTCGCGGCCGTATAGGAAATCGTGGAACTTCTTTGTTCCCGCGATTATGGCTAGGGCCTCCCTATCTGTTTGCGCGTAATTGCGCTCTGCCTTCGAGAGGGACCTTGAGTAGTACGCTACCGGGGCTTCCCTCCCGCTCTCCAACACGTGGCACAGGACCGCCCCCACCCCCACCGGGGACGCATCACAGACTAGCACCACTGGCTTTTTCGGATCGAAGTGGGTCAGGACAGCATCCGAAGATAGGAGTGACTTGAGCTCCTTGAATGCCCTCTCCTGCTTGTCCCCCCACCGCCAAACCGCATCCTTCTTAAGTAACGCGTGCAGTGGCTCCGCGACTGATGCCTTTCGAGGCAGGAAGGAGTGATAGAAATTTAGGAGCCCTAGAAATGACTGCAGCTCCGGTTTCGCGGTGGGGCGAGGGGCGTCCCTCACGGCCGCAACCTTGGACTCGGAGGGTTTGATTCCGTCCGGGGTTACCTTAAACCCTAGAAACTCTACCTCCCTCGCGAAGAATACGCACTTGACCCTCCTCAATCGAAGTCCTGCCCTCTCGAACACTGAGAGAACCCCATCTAGCCTCTTGGCTAACTCTAATTCGCTCCCCGCTGTTATCAACACGTCGTCGAAGTATGGGAGGACGCCTGGAAGCCCCTTTAAAAGGCATTCCACGAGGGACTGGAAAATTCCGGGGGCCGAATTCACGCCAAACTGAAGGCGCGTTACCTTAAACGCCCCCTTGTGCGTTACGATCGTTTGCGCGGTGGCAGCAGCCGGGGTTACAGAGAGCTGCTGGTACGCCTGGGCCAGATCTAGCTTGGCGAAACACCTCCCCCCATGTAGCGTGGCCAGCAAATGGCTGACCACGGGCACCAGGTATGCATTTGGCCGAATGGCCTTATTTATCGTACATTTATAGTCCGCACAAATCCTGACCTCCCCATTTGACTTGAGGGCTGTAACAATCGGCGTTTCCCACTCCGCCGAGTCAACTGGAACCAAAATCCCCTGCCCCACCAATTTGTCCAGTTCCGCCTCAATCTTGTCCTTGAGGGCGAAGGGCACTCTCCTTGGCTTGAGGCGGATGGGCCGGATTTCTGGGTCCAGCTCAAAGGAAACCGGGGGCCCCTTGTATTTCCCGAGCCCCTTCTTGAAAACGTCCGGGTGTGCGTCGCACACATCCCGCATTGGGTCAGTCTCGATGGCGTTAATGCCGGACAGTTCGATCCCCAGGGGAGCAAACCACTGCGTTCCCAAAAGGCAGCACCTCCCCCCCTTGAGGACTACTAGGGGCAATTTCTCGGAATAGTTCTTGAACTTCACCTTGAAGTTCCCCACCCCCAACACTGGGATCCCATTTCCCTGCACGTCCCGTAGATTGGATCTCATGGCCCGCAGTTTGGGCCGCTTCTCTGGGGGAATGCGCATAAACTCTTTTTGGGACAGGATGGAATAAGATGACCCCGAGTCTATCTCCATCCTCACTGGGACCCCCTGCAACAGTACCTCTATGAAGAACCGCCGGTGCTCCAGGCCCACGTGGTTCACGTCTTCCTCGCTGTGGCCGGCTGAGACCTTCCTGGTGCCGGCCGCCTTTCGTTGGTGCGTCTGGGAATGGCTGGAACTGCTCTTGTCCTCGACTCGCCCGTGCCTGCATACTCGGGCGATGTGTCCCTTTCGGCCGCAGTTGTGGCACTCGGCCTTCCGGAACGGGCACCTCGTGCGGTCGTGGGCCGCCCCACAACCGTCGCAGCGGCGGTCCTGCCGCTCACGGATCTGCTGCTTCTCACCTCGCTTCTTGATCCTCTGGACGTCATCGTCCTCGCTGGAGTAGGGGTCCGCTGTCGTGGACAACTCCTCGGACGACGTTGGTGCGGCGGCGGGCGGCTTGGGGGCCCGCCAGGCCATCTTCGCTGGTGTCCGCCGGGCTGTCTGCACTGGTGACTTGGCCCTCTCGGATGTGGCCCCTCGGGACTTGAACAGCCGGACTCCGCTCCTGGCCTCCTCGGCTGCTTGGGCCTCCCGCAGTACCTCGTTGAACGTGAGGTGATGGTCGCGGGTCATGAGCCTCCTCTGAAGCTCCTCGTCCCTCAAACCGCACAGCATGCGGTCACGGAGGGCCTGGTCGAGGTCGTCCCATTGGCAATGCACCGCTGCAAGCCTGAGGGCCGCCGCATAGGCGGACACGGATTCGCCCGGTCGCTGGTCTCGCCTGTGGAACGCGACCCGGGCTGGGAAAATCGAGACGGGCGGCTGGAAATGCTCACGCAGTCTCCAGGATACGGTCGATGGGCACCTCGTCCACCTTCCGGGGGGCCACCAGGGTCATCAGGATCCGCAGCGTGGCCAGCCCCACCTGAGCCAGGAAGTGGGAGCGCATCTTCGCGTCGTTGTCGACGCCTGCAGCTTCCATGGCATGCCGAAACTGGCACTCGTAGAGCTCCCATTGTTCGGGCTCGCTGACATCGAACTGGTACGGCTTGACCTTGGGATTCGCCATCGATCCCATCCTCGTCGCCAATTTAGTGTCTTGCACGGAAGACAAAGAAGGAGTCGCAGGAAGGACTAACACAGGTTTATTCATTGATGGTCAGCATGAACATGTGGTAATGGCAGAGGTACATCTCATTATATACAGTAACACAATACATTTGAATCTTGCGGCACGGTAGCTCATTGGCTGCTACCGGCGTGACCTCGCCCAGGTCACGCCTCTCTTCTGTAGTTCTTCTTCTGTAGTTCTTGATCATCCGGGGAAGTTCCCGCGGCTGTTCGTGATTTGGGGAATGTGAACCATGTGAGACTGAACGCTCGCAGCTGCCCTCTATGGGCGGCTTGCTCGCGTTCCTTAACAGCTGAGATACATTGTGATTGTGGACTGGTTACATTCAATATTTAAAGTAACATTGTACATGCATACATAACAGTACATGTGTTTATGACAGCCGCAGACCTGTTTTATAGTAGTGTTTATGGCGGGGGAATCACCAGTCCTGCCCGCTCAGCTGTCTGAGGGGACGTAGTCTGGCTTAAAAAGTTGAGAACCCCTGCATTTGGCACTAACCTTCAGCCTGGGGTACACAGACCCTCCTTCAAGACTAGTATTTTTCAGCCATAGTCAGGTGTAACCTGGTAACAGCAACCTTGTATTGCCAGCTAATCTTTCTCACACTGGGTCATGCAAAAGGAACTGCAGAATGAACTCACCAAATGGTACCTTCATTTTGGCAGTTTCACATCTGGCCTAGACACAGAAGAAGAAAAAGAGGAAGAAACTTCAGTCTATTCAAGGTCCTCCAAGTGACAAAGGGAGATGAAGACATATCCTCCTTTAATTTAATTCTTTGTTCAGTGAGCTCCTTCCCCATCTTCTAATTTTGTTTTGCTCTGGTGTGCCATGTTACTAATGAAGAGGTACTAAAAGGATCAGATTCAGAACGCTTGTCAAGAACTGTGAATGTCAGATGCAACTTGTTGGCCACATCTTACATACAAGGTCAGCCGTTTGAGTTCTGCATGATGGAGTGAGTTCCGGTCTCTGTCCCAGCTCCTGTCAAGCTAGCAGTTTGAGAGCAATAAATTGCAAGTAGATAAATAGGTACCGCTTTGGTGGGAAAGTAAACAGTGTTCCCTGCACTTTGGTGTCTAGTCATGTCTGCCACATGACCATGGAAACATCTGCAGACGCAGACAGCACTGGCTCTTTGGCTATAAATGGAGATGAACACTGCACTCTAGTCATTTACGTCTGGCTTTCAAGCAAGGGCAACCTTTAGCTTACTGTGAATCATTGCTTCTTACAATGCCCTGCAACTAAATGATAATGGAAGTTGGTTGGCAATTTTAGTGTCTTGCACGGAAGACAAAGAAGGAGCCGCAGTGAGGGCTAAAACACAGCTTTATTGCATGATGGTCAGGATGAACATGTGGTAATGGCGGAGGTACAGCTCCTTTTATACTGCAACAATACATTTGAAAAGGGTTACACGGTAGCGTATTGGCTGGTACCTGCGTGACGTCATTCTGAGTCACGCCCTTCTTCTCCAGGTGTTCCTTGCGCGGGAAGGTTCCCGCGGCTGCCGGTGACTGGGGGAATTTGAACCATGTGAGCTGAACGCTCGCAGCTGCCCTCTATGGGTAGCTAGCTCGCGTTCCTTTAGCAGCTGAGTTACATTGTGATCATTGTCAGGTTACATTCAGACATTCTTAAAGTGATACAGTTACATACACAACAACAATTGCTAATCCTTTCCCACATGGGCATTTTCCTATCATAGATGTAGCTTAATTTAATTGAAATGTTGCGTATTTAAGTAAAATATAACTTGAATAAAAAAGAAGTTCTTGATGAAAGCAGCAAACTGCTTTCTGAACCTCCACTTCTTGACATTGTAGGAACAGAAGCTCAAGTAATCTCCAGGGATCCATAATCAGTTTAGCAAATAGTACTGAAAGGGTTTTTGGAAATTCTGCATGAATTTCAAAGATGATCTGCCTTAAAATATCAGTGGATTGTTCTCTCATTTCTAATGCACTGGACACAGCATGGTTTCTCTCCAAACTTTCTTCATGCATTTTAACGTCCTCACATCATTTTGTTGCAAATCTTGCAGACAGTATGAAAAGTTTCTATAACAGGACAACATTGTCAGATGACAAAAGTGATAAAAGGGAAACAGGTTTTTAAATGTCTGTGTTTAAAATCTTCATAATTGAAGACTGCTTATGCAAGGGGAGGTGGAATAATGTCTGTATTTTGAGATGCCATCGGTAAAATCATGGCCATATCAAACATTCAAAATCACCCCTGGCCATTATGCATAGTGAAAGGAGGTAGTGGGAGTTCCTGTTCAAAATATTTTAAAAGTCCAAGATGAAGGAAGATACATAGTGATTCTATTCCAGAATAATTATTTTTAGAATAACTTGTAAATGATACGTATGTGCCAAGATACTTGTACTTGAGTTCGAAGTGCCCAGTGGCACTTTGAACTTTAAACTTATGGATGACCTCTTTGCAGTACTTACTTCTAAGACTGTGATCCCAAAGGAAGGTGGCAACACACAAGATGGCAGAAATAATACTGCCTTTTGAAGGCTTCCTAAACCAACAGCCCTAAATATTTGAGCAGTCTCTGCTTAAGTTGATCATGGAAAGAGCTTTGGTTAAGTGGCCAAATGTCTTGGTGTCTGAAGTGCCCAGTAGGTTCGAAACCCCTTAAAGAAGATCTGAACAAACTGGCATTGAGAGGTGATGTAATTCATCCATGGACTACCTCCAACATCTATCCAGAGCCATGGAATCGGGTTGTGGAGCACAGGAGAATATGCTTACAGTACCAGGAAGCAGATAACTAGTGCAAGGAAAAACCAACACACCAAGCACAAGCATGGTAAAAAGCAACTTGGAAAATTTTTGAATTCAGTTCTCAGGGAAGTCAAGGAGAAGGAAGGAAAAAGTACTACCAGTAAGCTCAAAACTGGAAGAAAACCAAATAAAAGAAGCAATACAACCAGCCCTTACAAGCAAACAACCAATTTCTCCACCAGTGTTTCAAACCAAGATGATTTTGGCATCTAATAAGCTGGGACAGAACAGTGGTGTAAAGTGCGACGTTTCCAACAAATGATGAGGTAAATCCTCATCATCTTCATGATGTAACTGGTCCAGAGGGAGGCAGATTGCACAGATTTGTTCATATTTGGGAGGTCCACAGCTCACACATATGGGCTCTCGCGACCATTTACCTGGATAATTTTTCTCAAATTCCAGTCTGTTTCAAGGAGCTTCTTCTCCCCCCCCTCATAAATGAAGAATCAACAGAAGTACCACAGAGTTATGTCATTGCCTTGCAAAAGACTGTGTAAATGGACTAAAACAGGGGTTCCCAACCTAAAGCCTATGAGCCAGATGTGGCCAATGGCACTATTTCATGTGGCCCCCCCCCACCTCTCCAAGAGCATTTGAGAAACAAAATGGCCACACCTTTGAAGCTGTTGGGACAAAATTTCCACCCCATCGTTCAGGCATGGCATAATGGTCGTCTGGCCCTCGAAGCTGACTGACGGAGCGTGACCCAGCCCCCAGCTTGAAAAGTTGGGAACCCTGGACTTAAAGAATGCTTTTCCAGATTCATTTTTCAGCAGTATGCAACATGGAATCCTGCCTTTGATGCAACAAGGAACTAGCCTTCTGCAGAGAATGGCTGAGAGTTTGTGACACAGAGTTTTCAAAGAACCACAATGTCAAGGACTTTTGGTGCCTTTGGACTACAAAGGTGGGAAGGAAGGGCAATGGCGGGGAGGCTTTCTTTCCCACGGGCCATGCTGACTGGCCCGTGGGAAGGAAAGGCAGCGGCGGTGGAGGGTCCCTTTTTTCCCCCGCGGGCCATGCTGGCTGGCCCGTGGGGAAGAAGGCTCAGCGGCAGCGGGGGTTCCTTTTTTCCCCTGTGGGCCATGCTGGCTGGCCCATGGGGAAGAAGGGCAGCGGTGGCGGGTTTTTTTTTACTTTTATTTTTCTTGCACCGGCTGGCCCATCGAAAGGAAGGGCAGCGGCGGCGGGAGAGTTTCTTTTTTTCCCCCACGGGCCATGCTGGCTGGCCCGTGGGGAAGAAGGGCAGGGGGGGGGGGGTTACTTGTATTTTTCGCGCACCGGCTGGCCCTTCGAAGGGAAGGGCAGCGGTGGCGGGGGGTTTCTTTTTTTCCCCACGGGCCATGCTGGCTGGCCCATGGGGAAGAATGGCAGCGGTGGTGGGCTTTTTTTAACTTTTATTTTTCGCGCACCGGCCGCCTCAGCGTTCTGCGTGCTAATGGCGTGCAGGACGCTGGGGCTTGTAGTTTTGGCTGCGCGTGTTTGCTTACTGCAGCGGTTTTTCCTCTGCAGCTTTTTTTGATTGGCCGCGGTGCGTTTCCGAACGTTCTTTTTGCCGCGCCGCTCAGCCTGATTGGCTCTGGCGCGGCGCGGTGCCAGGAACGTTGGGAATTGAAGTTCCCTTTTTTTGTTTGCGACTGGGGGGCTCCTGCCCCCAGGTCGAAAATTTCAACCCAACAGTTACCTGCGAACCGGGTTCGGGCAAGTGAACGGAGGCCCATTTCGGGCTAGTGGGGCCTGGTGCAACATCCTTTGTCACATTCCAACGGTTAACACACCATTTTATAGGTATAGATTTGGCTGCAGCAGTCCCATAACAACTGCTTTGCTGCTGATGGAGGAGCCCTTTCCCTCATAGGTACAAAGAAGCTGTTCTGCCCCACTACTAATCAGAATCTGATCAAAGGTGGAGGTGGTGGAACAGCGCTTTTAAGCTGAAAAGGGAAAGGCTTCCCCATCAGTTGTAAAATAGCTGTTCAGCTTTTACCCCTATACCTGTTGCTCCCATCTGTGGTGGGCACAGAAAATCCATGATACAACTGATCCCAGATCAGCTATATAACACACCCCCACTTTATTTTATCCTATCCCCAGCATGCACATACAAGAAATGTAGTCTCCATCACTATTAAGCCTAGCACAACTTCAGGCCTCACGATTGTGGCTGTAGACTCTGTACCACATTTATGTTTTCACATCAGGTCTTCTCAGTGGTTTCCGTTGAGAGTTGAAGCACTTATTGCTTGGAAGTTGTTATGTATGTACAATGTTGCTTTAAGAAATGTATGATTGTAACCTGACCAGAATTACAATGTAGCTCAGCTGTTAAGGAACGCGAGTAAGCTGCCCATAGAGGGCAGCTGCGAGCGTTCAACTCACATGGTTCACATTCCTCAAATCACCGGCAGCCGCGGGAACTCTCCCGCACTATCACTAACTACAGAAGAGGGGCGTGACTTGGAACGACGTCACGCCGGTAGCAGCCAATGAGCTACCGTGCAACAAGATTCAAATGTATTGTACTGCTGTATATAATGTGATGTACCTCCGCCATTACCACATGTTCATCCTGATCATCACCCAATAAACCTGTGTTAGTCCTCATTGCGACTCCTTCTTTGTCTTCCATGCAAGACACCAAAGAAGTCATACTTGTTATGTGCTGTCAAGTCATGGTATTTCCAAAATAGGTGCAACATTTACCTTGCTCATGGTCACGTACGCTCTGGTCACCTCCAGACTTGATTATTGCAATAAGCTCTACATGGGGCTGTCTTTGATGACCATTCGGAGGCTGCAATTGGTCCAGAATGCAGCTGCCTGGGTGGTGATGGGGTGCGGTTGGTATGCCCATGCCTCGCCACTGCTTCGGGAGCTGCACTGGTTACCAGTATGCCTCCGGGTGCAATTCAAGGTGCTGGTAATGACCTTTAAAGCCTTACATGGTAGTGAGCCAGGATACTTAAGAGACCACGTCACCCTGAGAACATCTGTCCGTCCCACCAGAGCAGACCGGAGAGGCTCTCTTGTTGTGCCATCTGCTAGGGAGGCTCGTCTCTCTAGCACCAGCCTTCTCAGTGTCTGCTCCAGCCCTTTGGAAACTCCTGCCAATTGAGCTTCGTCTCCAGATAGAGTTGCTGTCCTTCAGAAAAGGGCTAAAAACCTGGCTGGCAAAGCAGGTGTGGGGCACCAGCGATGTGGTGACCCCTGTCTGCTTGCAGATTTAGTAAGAACACTCTCTCCCTCTTTTAATCTCTTTTAATCTGTAGGGGTCAGAGATTTTTGGTGGCAGTTTTAATGGGTTTTTTATTGGTTTTTAAAATGTGATTGGTTTTATTTTCTGTGAGCCGCCCAGAGTCTTCAGAGTTGGGCAGCAATATAAATCAGAAAAATAAATAAAAATTTAAGGATTTGTTTCACCAATTCCTCCTTACGTTTCCACAGTACAGCTAGGGTCTGAACCTGCTCCCCTGCTTTCTAATACATTACTCTACACACCACACCACACCACACCACATCATAGCTGTCAAGTATCCCTTATTGCCCGGGAAAACCCCTTATTTTACCCTCTTTCCCGCCATCATCCCTTATTAATTAGACTGTAATGCCCTATTGCCGCCATTGGAGGGCAGCACAGGATAAGCATAGCTGTCAAGTATCCCTTATTTGCTGGGAAATTCCCCTTATTTCCAAATCCAAAACTTGACAGGTATGCACCACATCAGGTTCCTAAAGCTCCATTCTCCATCCAAGGAAGCACAATCCCTTGGTGGTGACAATGAATCCAACCAACCAGTAGAAGGGAGCCAACTCAAGTGCAATTACCAGTAATGACCAACACTAGTCTTTCAAGTTAGAATGCCTACTAGTATTAGACAGGTAGCCCAAGGCATTTAGACAGCAAAGAAGGCTTCTCACCCAGTCACATGATTGGCAGTCTGGCAGACTCTAAGCTTCTTGTGCCACAGTGCAAAACAGATATCTCCTTTCTAAAGACATACAGAGGATCTTCTCAATTAGAAGAAAGATACACTGACATAAGTACAAGAACCCACCTCCCTCAGGTTTTTAAATCATTGCTAAATAAACTAATGTTCATTCTGTCAAGTGATAAACAGTATATTTCTTCCTCTTCTTTTATTTTTGTCTTATTCCGTAAAGAGATTTGTTGGAGAAGCAAATTTTCACATTTGTTAATTATCAGTACAGTAAAACCTCGGATAACGACCGCATCGCATAACGTCATAGTCGGATAACAGCCAGCTATTTTGAGGTGGGGGAAAATGCATCGGATAACGTTGTTTTAGTGTTATCTGATGCATCATGTTTGATCTCTTACATTTTCACACTGTTTGGGGTTGGAAAAAATTGCCATCGTTGGGTGCATTTTTCTGACTCTCCACCTCCCCAGCAGCCTCTGGGAGGGTGGGAGGACCTTTTCCGCACTCTTCCCGCCTTCCTAGGACATCCCTGGGCCACACAACAGCTGAAAATAATTGTGGCCACCATTTTGCTGCAGCACCCAGAAAGGTCGGGGGACATCGGAAACAGCATGATTCAGATCCCACGACCCTCCCAGAGACGGCACGGGTGAAAGAGAACCCAAAATGAGTGAAAAAAATTCCATAACGACGGAGTTTTTCCAGCCCATTTTGGTCTCTCCGTCGCCCGTGCCATCTCTGGAAGAGTCAGGGGAGCGGATCCACACTATTTCCGACATCCCACGACCTTTCTGGGTGCTGCTGCAAGGCAAAACCTGCAGCTGAGGAAGGAGTTTCCCCCGGCATTTTGCCTTGTAGCACCTGGGAAGGTCGTGGGATGTCGGAAACAGCGTGGATCGGGTCCCCCAACCCTTCCAGAGGCAACTGGCTTTTTATTAGCAATATCCGATGTATGCTAAAAATCAGATAACGACCAAACTTGTGGAACCAAGTTTGGTTGTTATCCGAGGTATTACTGTATTGCATTTCATTTACAACCTGCCTTTCTTCCTATCCAGGGACTTAAGGCATCTTGGCAATACAGAAACACATCTGGATGGGATATGCATTTCAAAATAGGCAAATATGAAAAATACATTGCTGGGAGGAAATAAATTAATAAATAAGACATCAACACTTTCATCTATCTTATAGAAATTAAAACGTGGGACATATGAACATATTTAAAAGGAAATAGATAAATAAGCAAGAATAATGGTTTTCAAACCATGTTGTCATTTACCAAACTTCCTGCTCCACATCCCATTTTTCTTCCATTTTTTCAGTCCTTTCATGTTCGAATAAAAAAAATCTAAATTTTCCAGAAGACATATTTCTCCTATACATTTGAAAGTACTATTTCAGACTTTATTTGAAGAAAATCTAATTGTATACCCCGTGTTAAAGAAAAAAATACTTTAGTAAGTAAAAGATTCTCTGAACAGATATTATTAAGGGCCTTCTATTTATAACTGATGGCTATCTTCAGAGAAAACTCTCTTATATAATCTTTATAATCTCAATAATAACCTTTTCTTCTTTTTGATGAAGTGTTTAATTTTCTAGGAAGATTTTCTCTGTCTTTAGTTATTACTGGAAGGGATTTTTATTTTACCCTAACACTTTAATGGCTAAATCTTGCATATCCACTATTTCAAAATGGAATATATCAATTCATTTGAGTAAATAGTTCAAGGATTTCCTCTTGCTGGATAGATAGAAATTTTCAAGTCAAAATAAAGTCAAAATTGGAGGTTTTCCTCTGCTGTTTCACTGAGTTTCTTAAAGTGACCTGTGGCTGCAGTGAGATAAGAAACTAATACCTTATTTTAATGTCTTCATAACTTTTCAAGCCAAGTGATAAGACAGTACATTACATTATTTAGGTAGCTATTTTATCTGCAAAAAGATCAAAGACAAGACAAATATATATAAAATTCTGCCATATCAATAAAGGGAATTTCAAAGAAATATTTACTTTCAGGCCATATCTTAAACTGTTTAGATAGACAGACAATGAATTTTTAAAAATCACTGCTGTCCATATTAGTCTGACATGAAAGTATATATTTCTTTGAAATTCCCTTTATTGATTTGGCAGAATTTTTATCTTACTATATACAGGTATACTCGAGTATAAGCTGACCCAAATATAAGCCAAAGTACCTAATTTTGACCTGAACCCCCAGGAAAATAGATTGACCCGAGTATAAGCCGTGGGTGGGAAATGCAGCAGCTGCTAGTGAGTTTCAATAATGAAAATACATAATAATTTTATTTTACTTTTTAAAAGATTCTGCACTAATTCTAGCACTTGGTTACTTGACAGGTTCAAGGTAAACTATTGTTTCAGTTCCTAATTTAATCATGAAATGCATGTATGTTAAAAATGTTGTCTATGTCTAGGAAATGGAAATAATGCTAAAGATTCTCCACCCACCACTGTTCTAGGTAGACTGAGGGATGGATGGAAAGCCAATCCTTCTCAGTCGTCAGGAGAACCCAAAGAACAATGCAACACAGACCAAAAATAAAGAAAACACAGGAATGATTTGATTTGATTTATTTGATTTGTATGCCGCCCACTCAGCATATGCCGACTCAGGGCGGCTCACAAAAAACACAACATATCAAACATTACAGTACAATAAAATATAACAATACAATAAAATGCACAAAGTATGTTTATGTTTATTTCATTTATATCCCACCCTCCTCAGCAAACGGCAACTCAGGGCGGATCACAACCCATCAAAACAAAGATATAATACAGAATAGCAAAAACAAAATAAATAGGAAATACAATATAGCAAAGAACAAAATACAAGATACAAAAAAGCCCAATAACATCTCACTAGGTCCCAAACAAGTCTGAAAGTGGAATGTGGCAGCAATGAAAGACCACCCTGCAGGGAAGACTAGAGGCAGCAACGCAAGTCCTGCCACCTTAAAGGTCTTTTAACCCCTGGCTGGGGGTGGAGCCCGAGGCGCCGGTGAAGGTGGTGAGTCCCGGCGTCCTTCCATCGCTCTGTGTGTGTGTGGGGGGTGTTTCTCTCCGCCATGCAGGGAAGACCGGAGGCAGTGACACAAGTCCTGCTGCCTCAATGGTCTTTTAACCCCTGGCTGGGTGTGTGGCCTGGGGCGCCGGTGAAGGTGTTGAGACTGGCATCACAGAATATCACAAAATATATCAAATAAACATGAAAAGCACAATAAATCCCGATAAATAAATACAAACAATAGAACAACAAATAAATCAGGTAAACCACATTGTCCTCTATCGGCACTGCAGCTAGACAATAGTGAAGCCCAAGGATCAGAGCCCGGAGCTCGATGTCTTTGATGGAGTCCGGGTTCAATGTTCTTGAGTTTATCTACTCCCTGAATCCAGGACGGAGGTTCGAGGGCAGTGTCCGGAGAAGGAGGAGATGCAGCACCAGGCATCTTCAGCTGCCTTGGGACCCAGGCAGCCCTTTATCCTCTCTGGCGTTGGTGTGGCTGGAGGGGGAGGAGACGCAGCACCAGGCATGGTTTTAATTCACAAAAATGGAACAGTTTTATTTACAAAATAAAGGAGTCAGATATTGTTGTGTGTTAGTGCTTCAGTGTGCAAGATTTTGGCTGGCGCAGAATACCAGGCAGCTGTGTCAGCTTCTCTCTTAGTGTCTGAGCCCACTCCTGATGCCTTCTGGCCACACATTGGGCCTCCAATTTTACCAGCTGCTTAGAGTATCCTTTGCTGAGGCTGATGCCCTTGAGCCTCGGCCTTAGCAGCTGGTTGGCCAGAACAGATTTTTGCATGGTGTCTACAAAAGGAGGTAGGCCAGGCTGAGCATGACCAAGCAGGCAAAGCCCTGGCTGCAATGAAGGAGGGTGATGCCTCCCCTCCGGACCATGCTCTAAATCTCATTGGCCACTGGTTCAAAACGTTGGTTCAAAACGTTGGCCAATTAATTATTGCGTCTTTTCATTGATGGGGATCCAGTAAAACAAATTTGTCTCTACCTCCTGCATTGTGTTTACAACTAGGCAGATATGGTGCCGGAGTATTAACTTGACATTTTTAACATCCCCAAGGTAGAGGAAGGGGTGATCCATACAATCTCACCCTCTTCTCTGGCCAGCCATGTGGTGGATCTCAGCTTTGGGGGACAGGGCACCTGAGGGTGGCCTGTGCTGTAGCTGGAATACTGTCAGCTGTCTTTAGGCAGTGCCCGTGGCACACCAGTCCACCCTGGATGATGGGCAACTTTACCTCCTCTTTGCTGCAGCTGCAAAAGACCAAAAGAACTGTGAAAGAAAGCTTGGCCTCTGTGGTGGCTGGAGAGTCTTCTACCACCCTCTTCTCAAGAAACAAGGCCTTTGTCTGCCCCTGATAGAAACCCATTAGCATCCAGATCAAAGTAAACCTTGGGACCAAGTCGACCTTGGGGCCGGCTAGCCTTCCTCTCCTTGCTGATTTGAACACCCTTCCATGTGACGTGCTTTTTGGCACTCTTGCAAGGAGAAAAAGGGTGGAAATGTCCCAAGCTGGTCATTCCCCTCCTTACCCCTGAAGGAAATGTCTTTCTTTTTGACTTTAGGAAAGTAAGATGCAGAACCCCTAAATCCTACTTACAGTACATGTTACTAGATGCCACCTTCTAAAACTCCAAACAAGACCTAATCTCCTTAACTATCTCTATAACTAAACTCATTAGCTAAAAAATGAATGACTGAGTGAATGAATAAATAGATAAATAAATAGAGCAAAACCTTGGTTTACGAACACCTTGGTTAATGTTTGCCGTGGTTTACGATAGCAAATCCTACTAAAATGATGTCCTGCTTTACATTTTTTTCTGGTTTACGGCCAGTAAATAGATACCCAGCTCCATTTTAGAGTCTAAAATGGTGCCTGCCCCCACCGGTGGAAGTCGTGATTCTTCACTTACTACTGTGGAGGTGGAGATGGCAGCGGCGGTGGCGGCATTTTTGCTGCTCTTTCCACACTGTCCACTGCTTCTACCATCAGTGGGAGAGTGTGGGGACCAGTCTTCATCCAAACTCCCTGCACAGTGCTACAGCTGGGAACATGGGCCTCCCCAAGGGCAGCGGCATGGAAAAGGTAGGGAGATAATTTTGTCCCTTTTGTGGGGGTAGGGGATGATCATGTCTGGCATTTTTTGTATTTTTTTGTGGTTTTTTGTATTTTTTGACATTTGGACCATTTTCTCTCTCTCAGTGCATTCCTATGGGGAAAAGTGCTTCTGTTTATGATTTTTTGGGATTACAAAGGCTGTCGGAATGGACCCATGTAGTAAACAGGGTTTTTACTGTACCTTGCTAAGCTTATACCCCATAATATATGTCCCCTCCAAAAATCTATGCGCTCTCTCTCTCTCTCTCTCTCTCTCTCTCTCTCTCTCTCTCTCACACACACACACACACACACACACACACACACACACACACACACACACACACACACACACACCTTATTCCTTTCCTCACCTCTAACTACCCACAAGGTTGACCTGTCTGAATCTCCTCTTTTACTCCCTCCAGCAGGGAATAAATAAGGAGACAAGCTGTTAATGCAGAGGGAGAGAGAGGTGACTTGTAGGTGGATTGCAGGATATGTTTGGAGGCAGACAAACATTTGGTAGAAGAGAAGAAATGAAATAAACGAGAGCTCAAAATACTCCTAGATCTCTTTACAGTCTGTTTTCCTATGGCAGTTCCCCCAACCCCCAAGGCTTTGAATAGAATTTATTTCCATTCGCAAAGGTATAAGAAGCAGTGAAGAATCAAGAAAAAAATTTCATTGGGGGATGAAATCTTGGAAAGCTCCACTGAAATTTTGCACAGAACTTAATAAGGAACAGCTAAAGGCTTTAATGTAACTCCTTCCTAATCATTTCTCTCTATTCTTTATCATATTTAAATAAAATTTAACAGATTGTAACAAACCATCCATGTCCTTTTGGTGTACATTTTGCCCATCCTGATGGGCCTCCTTTTGTGTTGAGTCATCACCTACTGAAATGGGAAATGGTGCTGAACATGAAACGGGTAATTGTCCACACCATGCTGTGAGTTCTAGAGGTGCCCCCACTGCAGGGACTTTACCATCTACCTCAACTAGCCCCAGGGCTTCACTAACTGACCAGGCGCCAGTGTGCCACAAAAGATGTTGTGGTCCTCCTAAATGGTTGTGGGATTTTGTTCGATCCTAGGGGTGTGTGTGTTGTGTATTTTAGGAAACATGTTTACCATTTTGTCTTTGTTGTGATAGAATTTAATATGTATTTGATTTACTATGATCCAAAGTGTTGCGAGACTTTGGGAAGGTTCTGAACGAGAAGTGCATGAGACAGAGCTGTCAACGTTCCAACTGTTTTTTCCAACTGTCAGTTCTGATTGGAGATAAATAAGGAATGTGAGGGTGTGTTGTTGACTGTGGTCACTTATTCATATTCCGAATAAAGTTGTGTGTTTGGCCCGTATTGTTGGCTGCTGCCTATTATTTCCAGAACACTAAAATAGGGGAGCTGGAATACTTAGCAATAGATAAAAATATTGATATTATTGGCATCACTGAAACCTGGTGGATGGATGATAACCAATGGGATACAGTTATCCCAGGCTACAAACTGTACAGGAAGGAAAGGAAGAGGCAAATGGGAGGTGGTGTAGCCTTGTATGTCAAAGAAGTGATAAAATCGTATGAATTGGAATATCTAGGTGATTTGGAGTCACCATTAGAAACTCTGTGGGTAAGAGTACCAGGCCAAAAGTATGGTATAACAGTAGGCATATATTATCGGCCTCTGACCCAAAGTCCTGAGGGAGACTGGCAGTTGGAGAATGTTGTAAAGGAGGCATCCAAGAAGGAAAGCCTGGTTATAATGGGGGACTTCAATTACCCTCACATAGACTGGGTGAACTGTTGTTCAGCACATGATAAAGAGATAAAGTTCCTAGATATGCTAAATGTTTGTTCCCTGGGACAGATGGTTGAAGACCCAACTAGAGGTACAAGAATCCTTGACTTGATCCTGAGTAATACTCAGGATCTGGTGCAAGATGTTAATGTGACTGATCTAATAGGGAACAGTGACCACAGCTCAATTATGTTTAACTTGACCACAGACTGCAAGTCACTGATAAAATCTAACACAGAGACCTTAAATTGTCAAAAAAGAAATTTCCCAAAAATGAGGAAACTAGTAAAAAACAAGCTGAAAGGGAAAATTGAGAGAGTCCAAACACTCTAAGAGGCATGGAGGCTGTTTACAAAAAGAATAACAGAGGCCCAATTGGAATGCATACCCAAAGGGGAAAAGGGCACTGTCAGGTCCAATAGGACTCCGATGTGGCTTACAGGAGCTGTTCGGAAAGTGATCAAAAGCAAGAAAAGCTCATTTAGAAGATGGAAGGCTTGTCCGAATGAAGACAGCAGGCAGAAACATAAATTCTGGCAGAACAAATGCAAGGCAACAATCAGGAAAGCAAAACAAGACTTTGAGGAGTGTATAGCTAAAACACTTAGAGAAACAACAAAGACTTCTTTAAGTACATTAGAAGTAAGCACCCATCTAGGAAGGCCATTGGACCATTAGACGACAATGGAAGACAAGGGGTTATTAAAGAGGAAGCAGAGATTGCAGAGAGACTCAATGAATTCTTTGCTTCAGTATTCACTGAAGAAGACAGAGACCACATGCCCAATACAGAGCCTATCTTTGTAGGAAGGGAAACCGATGAATTAAGCCAGATAGAAATAACCAGGGAGGAGGTCCTTGCATGTCTTTTTAAACTAAATGCTAACAAATCACCAGGAACAGATGGCATCCATCCACGAGTTCTCAGGGAACTTAAAGATGAAATTGCTGATCTCCTAGCCAAAATATATAATCTTTCCCTCAAATCAGGCTTTGTGCGAAGGTAGCAAATGTAACACCAATTTTCAAAAAAGGATCCAGGGGTGATCCAGGAAATTACCGACCAGTTAGTTTGA
The DNA here is from genome assembly GCA_035047345.1 of Bradypodion ventrale. Taxonomy (NCBI): domain Eukaryota; kingdom Metazoa; phylum Chordata; class Lepidosauria; order Squamata; family Chamaeleonidae; genus Bradypodion; species Bradypodion ventrale. Next base: position 121,189,078 of record JAWDJE010000004.1, read on the forward strand.
CATGTGTCCCAGGTAAAGTGATGGGAAAAATCCTAAAAGATAGAATTAATAGGCACATAGAAGAGAAGACGCTGCTAAAGGAGAGCCAACATGGCTTTTGCAAGGGCAAATCATGCCTCCCTAATCTGTTGGAACTTTTTGAGAGTGTCAACAAGCATGTGGATAAGGGGGATCCAGTTGACATTGTTTATCTGGACTTTCAGGAGGCTTTTGACAAGGTCCCGCACCAAAGGCTCTTGAATAAACTTACCAGTCATGGAATAAAGGGACAGGTCTTGTCCTGGATCAGCAACTGGCTAAGGGACAGGAAACAGAGGGTTGCACTAAATGGACACTGCTCCAAGTGGAGGGAAGTAAAGAGTGAGGTTCCTCAAGGTTCAGTACTGGGACCACTGCTTTTCAACCTCTTCATAAATGATCCAGAAGTAGGAGTAAATAGCAAGGTAGCCAAATTTGCTGACGACACTAAATTATACAGGGTAGTGAAAACTGTGAGAGATTGTGAGGAGCTCCAGAGGGATCTCTTGACACTGGGGGAGTGGGCAAATCAGTGGCAAATGAGCTTCAACACTAGTAAGTGCAGAGTGATGCATGTTGGGGCAAAAAACCCCAATTACATTTACAAACTGATGGGGTCTGAACTCTCTGCGACAAACCAGGAAAGGGACCTTGGTGTCCTGGTGGACAACTCAATGAAGGTGTCAACCCAGTGTGCCTCAGTAGTGAAAAAAGCAAACTCAATGCTAGAGATCATTAGGAAGGGTATAGAAAATAAGTCAGCAAGTGTCATTTTGCTTCTTTATAAATCTACGGTGAGGCCCCATCTGGACTACTGTGTACAGTTCTGGTCACCATACCTCCAGAAGGATATTATGGAGCTGCAAAAAGTGCAGAGGAATGCAACCAGAATGATTAGGGGACTGGAACACCTTCCTTACCATCTGAGGCTGCAATGGTTGGGCCTCTTCACTCTTGAACGACGGTGTCTAAGAGGTGACCTGATTGAAGTTTATAAAATCATGCACGGTGTGGACAAAGTAGATAAGGAAAAACTGTTTTCTCTATTGCATAACACTAGAACTAGGGGGCACTCCATGAAACTTTTGTTTACTAGTTCTCACACAAATAAGAGAAAGTACTTTTTCACTGGTCTATGGAACTCCCTGCCAGAAGATGTGGGGACAGCTGTCAGTCTTGACAGCTTTAAGAAAGGATTAGACAAGTTCATGGAGGGCAAGGGTATCAATGGCTATAATTATGGATACCGGAGGACAACCTCTGGGTTGGGGAGATAGGCAGGATATCTCTCAATGCCATTTCCAGGGAATCCTAAGCAGGTGAAGGCATCTGCTTGGGAATACCCTAAAGCAAATGGTGAGCCACTGTGTGATACAGAATGCTGGACTGGATGGGCTGTGGCCTGTTCCACAAGGCTGTTCTTTTAAGTAGTAAGCAGATGACCTCATCCAGATACTGAAACCATAGAAAGACTTAAAAAACCATGGACCGTTTTTTAAAAAGCCAAACAGCTTTTTAGAACCAGGAAGAACCATGTGAATGACTTGGGACCATTCTATCACACGCCTTCCACAAAGGGAAAGGCTACTCAAGCCTTTTCCTAAAATGGGACCAAGTTATGAACATGACAATTAGTAAGGAGATGCTAAACATACCCTCTTACATTTACAAATCTAGAGATGATGCTTCCTCCCATCCCTAGAGTACCATCAATAATACAATGATATGTAATGGTACAAAGATTTAAGAATAACCCAATTACAATCCTTAGGTAGCATTTTCCCCACTGTCCCTCAATCCAAAAGGCATCTTAATAAAGGGAAGTTGCTTAACCTCTGGCAAAGAAAAAGCAATTTTCATCCTAGTATCTCTGGTCAACAGAGTTTGCCAGAAGCCCATGGGAGATCCAGATTGATTCGGAGTTGGTAACTTCAATGTGAGGTATTTGAATCTTACATTCATCCGGGACAGAAACAAAAGCTTTCTAAACTTCTCAAGAACAGATCTTAACTCTAGTTGTTCACGTTCAGGAACCACATTGCTTACATCTAATTCAGACAAATTTTCTGCATATTGGTACTTATCTGAAAAAGAGATAATATCATATTCTCACTATAAACAGGCATAACAATTTTTTTATATCATAGACACAGGTCTAGACATGTACTGTTTAAGAGAGTTTACATGATACAAAACCAATTTCCCATCCTCCCTTTGGACAACAGAGTTCAGTTCCCCCAGTCCTTAGACCAAGTGACTAGGCTGGTTCTTGAAAATGCTTGATTCAGGTATCCCTTTAGGCCCAATATTCCCCCCCAAAAAATAATCAGAAGGTGGTACTACTTTAAGGGCATCAAAGTTTGTAATGACTTGGCCATCTAACTTTAGGCTGTTTGGAAAGTTAATGGTCTCATTACTAAGGGACTCCACCGGGGTTTTCTCATCCTCTTGCTTGCAATTTGGAAGTTGACCACCAGGTGTCCCTGTTGAGCAATTCAGAGGTAGACCACAAGGTGTCCTTGTTGAACAATTAGGAGGTTGCCCACCAGATATCACTGTTGAACAATTCGAAAGTTGACCACAAGATGTCACTGTTGAACAGCTCGAAGGCTGACCACCAGATGTCACGGTTGAGCAATTTGGAGGTTGAACACAAGGTGTCCTTGTTGAACAATTAGGAGGTTGCCCACCAAGTGTCACTGTGGAGTCACTTTTTGGATCAGGCAAGGCTTTCTCAACCCCTGTGCGGGCCATTTTGCTAGTTTGAACTGGAACCATGCAACATTCAGCCTTGGGGATTAATTTTTCTGTCCTCATGGCCCTAAATATTAGAGGAAGCCCAGAATTCCACTTTTGTGTTCTGAAAGCTATTCTCATTGACTCGCTTGTGAAGTCAAATTGAATTTGGATAGCCTCCATCAGATCATCCCAGTATAAATCCCAATCAACAGAACACACAAAATCTGCCAGTGAACCAGAAAGTTGAATGTGAAGTAACTGTGGCCAATGTTTTTTCTTAGCCCCCACATCTGCAGCAATTGATTCAAAATTGGCTAAAAATTGAACAATATCCTCGCCTGGTTTATACCTTGGGAGGAGCCAACGATCCAAAGTGGATGGATCCACTCTATGTTTTTTTCTGAATTTCTTTAAGCTGGAGTTTCTGAATCTTAATGAACTGAGAAAGTGCTTTTGCTAGGTTGTATTAACGATGAGCCTTCTGGGTCCTCTGCCTTCCTCCCCTGATTCCTCCTCCTCGGAATCTGTCTGGCTTTCCCCAGCTGAGTCATCACTATCTGATTCCCATGAAGATGATGTTTTTAAAGACATAAGCTCTTTATGAGAATCAGTCTCAGCCCCAGTAATTCTCTTCTGTGCCCTCCTTCTGTGCAGCCTTCTGCCTGTGTACAGGTCAAAACGAGGACTTCTATCATTCCCCCCTGAGTCTTGGCTACCAAATGAGGAATCTTGCTTACCCCTCTGTTTCTTGGGCTTAGCTTCTTCCTCCTGCTTCCGAAGCAAAGGAACTGAGGGATGGCTTTCTCCTGAAAGCCCCTGCAGGGATTTCTCTGGGGGTGGAAGGAAATCCTATACTGCCTTCTCTCCATCTGAGCCCTTGTTAGTTGCCATGCTGCAGCTCAAGATCCCTTCCATCTGTGACAGGGCCAGACCTTGTTTGCTCCCAGTCTGCTTCTTCCTCATTTTAGCAACAGCTAGCAGAGTACCTTGCTCAACCACAGGAAAATCAACTTCTTCAGGTGAGTCAAAGGCACCAATGCTAATATATTTAAGTCCTGGGCCAAATGCCCTCTTCCAGCAAATGTTGTTGCTTTTCGGCAAGTATTGCTTCTACCCTAACCTGTCTTAAAATCAATAAAAGGACTTGGGGTATCCTGTATGTGCTGACCCTCTAGAAAAAGCAGAAGTCACACAGACCACAATAAAAACTGAAGAGTCCTTCCCTGCTTCCTAATTGAAAACAGAACAACTCCAGCCTTCCAAGGGAAAAAGAGTATCAGGCCACTATGCATAGGATTTTGTTCATATCCCCCCGCTGCCACCATGTGAGACTTTGGACCCACTCCAGCCAAGCTTCTGGGTTTCATAGTTACTCCCAAGGCTCCTACTTATAGGTCTCAAAGCTCGTCCAGCCTTTCCAAAGGATGCCCTTCCCTGGGTTTCTCTTGTTAGGAAAAAAACCAGCTAAACAAAAAGAGAGAATTTTAAAAAGAATCCTGGTAGTGTAAAGTAGGCCACTCTTATATCCCCAACTCAACAGTCAAGCAAAATGTAGAAGAAGATTGTTTATTCTTCAGGGAGAGAAGTTGCAAAAATATCAATTACAACTAATCATAAAAACTTCCAGGGTTGCACATACAGGTTTCCCCCCATAAATGAACACAATCTAACTAACCTTAAAAGTTCTTGTTAGAACAACAAAACAATTCCAACAGCAGGATAGTTCTCCTCCTCTGTCTTTTTTGTCTCTTGCTGGGTGATTTTTATCTACCCCATAAGGGACCCAGGCAATATAACAAACCTGGCATTAGAATTAATTAGCTATTAGGGACAGGTGACAAGGAAAGAAGCAAGTAGTAAGCAGATGACCTCATCCAGATCCTGAAACCACAGAAAGACTTAAAAAGCCATGGCCCATTTTTTAAAAAGCCAATCAGCTTTTTAGAACCAGGAACAACCATGTGAATGACTTGGGACCATTCCATCACACAGTGGTACAGGTGTCACACTGCAATGCAGAAGGTTGGGGAAGACCACTGCATTATGCTGCTTCCAGGACAATCTTCATGGCTGAAAGTCAAATAAACATGGCCCTCAGTCCCCGGCAACTCTTCAGTGGGCAGAGGGTGCTAAGAATCTCCAGGTCAGCCAAAACAGTCTGTACCTGGAATGTCAGGGGTATTTATGAAAAGGACAGATTTATAATGTAGTAAAGGAAATGAAGAGACTGGATGTTGATATAATGGGAATGAGTGAGACAAGGTGGCCAGAACGGGGCCAATGCAGTGTGTCAGAGTACATGGTCCATTACTCAGAAAACAATGAAAAACATCACTGGAATGGAGAGTTGGGGTGATCCTGAGCAAAGCGATAAAGAACACAGTGCTTAGTGTGATATCATTTTAATATAGGATCATTATGATCAAACCTATAGGCAAACCTTTCAACATGAATATCATACAAGTCTATGCAGCATAATTTTACATGGATCTCTTACAAAACTCTCAATATCAAAAATAAAGAACAAATGTTAAGGCTGTTTAGGTAAAGCAATGGCAGTTAAATGAGAATAAAATCTAATTTAAATGTGTAGTTAGCTGTACCTTTCAAAAAGCCAGACATAACATTAATATAACCTGAAATTCCATTTGTGTAAGAGTTGCCTAACTACTATATCCTCACAAGTTCCTGACAGGTTTATGTAATTTATTTCCCCTCCTTCTATACTATCTCAATAATTCTTGGCAATTCTGACACTTACTGTAAAGAAAAGGAGGAGAGACTTGGCCAGTATTATCACGGAACAAACTTTCTTCGCTTTGTTTTTCTAATCTCCAAGGCTCACTCATAGAGAATATTTTCGTGCTGTCCTTCACACTTAAATTCAAATTTTCTATGCTTAAGTAATCTGCAGGCTTCTGCTCCCAAACAGAGAACATTAATAGTTGGAGGGTGAGGGGGAAGCAGTCACAGATTAATCATCTAGTGCCTTCATTGGCCAAATTCCAATCAGCAGGCAGAGCAATGCTCAGATACTTCTTTTCCACATACTGTCTGGTTGATTAGGATATTAGTCATTTATGAAGTTTCACTTTGACAAATGCCTGGAGTTTGAGTCTTTTTCTGTTAATTGTTCCAAATGCTATCTGAAGTCTCAAAATGTTAATATCGCCGTGAATACTGACAACACATGGATATAAAGAAGCATTATCCTTCTCTCTGAAATTGTCAGTCACCTCCACTGTGACTCTCTTTGTCTCTCCTTCTCTATTCTAGTAAAAAGGGAGACATGTGTTTCATCTGTCTTACTCATATAATGAACTATTTCCCCCCATTCAAACGGCACACTAAATTTGTAAGTCAGAGGCCAAGATACCAATTTGCAAAAGGTCAGAACATCATGCTTCTATGGGAAACTCATGCTGGCTGTAAGCACCTTTCTGTCACTAGCTACTATCAGATGGCAGTCACCTTACAAGAGTATACAAAACTTATCATTGTCAAGCCATTCTATGAGGCTAATTGTTATTTCTTTTATACATTTTAAAGTCCTAAAACCAAGGTATAATTCTCCAAGGCCAGTGTAATGAGCCATGAATGGCACACAGTGAGATGTTATGCATAAGCTATGTAACCTACAGTGTCCGTGGGTGAACAGTGGACAGTAGAGCAGCACACAGCAGGTGACCGAAAGGGACACACCTGGGGAAGGGTGTCTATTTCTGACAACAATGGAGCTGACACAGTTCTTGAGTCTGGTGCACAACTCAGAAGGGTTTACTTAAGAGCAGGTAGTGAAAATATATACAGTGCAACAAACAGATCCAAACAGTACAGTGCTCTGTGTTTCCCAGTTTGCGTCACTGTGTACCAGTCTCTATTCAGTCCTTACACAGTTTGAGAATAATCCATAAGCAGCTGTGTCCACGGCAACTGCAAACAGCTTGGTGGCTTACCCCCCAAGTAGTCTTTCTGTGAGGCAGTCAGAAGAGCCAGAAAGATGCTTTCCCTCAGGGCTGGCTGACGACTCAGTCCTTGTAGAATGCTCTCGAGTTGGCAGGGCTGAGGACAGAAGAGAGTGGCAGTGAAGCGGGCGCTGAACAGCCTAGAAGTCCGGTATTGAAGCCAAAGCCAGTATTCCGGTAAGCGCTGGGGCTCTAGTCGAGCATTGAAGCTGATGTCTGTGGCTTCTGCACGGTCATAAATACACCGATTACAGAATTCTCTGGAGGAGTCACGACACCTGTGTGCCTCTGTGTTTGTCTCTGTGTTCAATCCTTAAAGCAGCAGAGGCACTATATGCCTTGCAACCCTGTAGGGGAACGGAGTCAAAACTTACACCCCCTACAGTAAACTACATCCATTATCAAGCTGGTAGCAGACGTTGTGAGAGCAAATGTGGTATAGTGGTTAGAGAGCTGGTCTATTACATGGGGGATCATGGTGCTAGTTCCAACTGAGGTGTGAAGCTTATTGAGTAACCTTGGATTAATAGTCCATTCTCAGCCTGAGCTCCCTCACACAGTTATTGTGATTATAACAGGAGCAGGATTGCCTTGAGCTTATTAGAGGAAAGACTGAATGTCAACATAACAAACAAATGAATAGCAAATGCCTCCATGGACAGCTGCTAATGATATCATGGGCCGACCATGTGACTAATGTAGATGTGTTGCACTGGATGGATAAAGAACAAGAACTGTATAAGACCATTAAACAAAGAAAGCTCTAATACCTTGGGTATATCATGAGGAATGACATGTAATATATCTCACTATGCAAGGGAAGATCCCTGGGAAGAGAGGCCCTGGACGTAGATGCACCTGTGGCTGAAGAACCTGAGAGGGTGGTCTGGTATGGCCTTGGAAGAATTGTTCTGAGGAGTCAAGAACAGGAAGACTATTGCCCTGATTGTAGCCAATGTTCAGAATGGATAGGACACTTGAAGAATAAGGAGGGGGAGGGGGAGAAGAAAGAGAAGAAGCAGGAGCAGAAGCAAAAGCAGCATCAGCAGAAGCTATTTTTTAATTACAGTACAGGTGACATTCAGAAAATTAGAATATCATGCCAATGTTCATTCAGTTCAGTAATGCAACTTAAAAGGTGAAACAAATATATGAGATAGACTTATTACATGCAAAGCGAGATAGTTCAAGCCTTACTTTGTTATAATATTGATGCTTATGGCTTACATCTTATGAAAACCCCAACCCCCCAATCTCATGTATCCTATAATAATCACAGAATCTCATGTATGCTGTACACCATGATCACCACAATTATAACGAATTAAGGCATGACATCTCTCGCTTTGCATGTAGTGAGTCTATCTCTGTTAGATCCGGCCCTTATAAGCACGAGTCCAGGACAAGGATGAACAAACAGCGACAGGCTTTAATATAACAGTCAGTTAGAGATTGGCTTACAAGGTGTTCCGGATCCCGAAATGGCTATACGATCCTAACGGAGTCAGTCCCTCCGGACTCTTGCCCGGCAATGGTTAATAAACCAGCTACCAAGAATTGTAGAATAATGGAGGGACCCAGGCTTAGCGCTACCAGGCTACCTGTAGGATGTAGGAAGTATAGATCCGGTCCGGCCCCACCCTTGTTTCTCTGTGGGTCTTATATAATGTCTCCCCAGGTAGCGATACAGGTAGCTACCTGCCAGACAAACGTAACTAACCAATCAGTGCAGGGAATATATGACGGTAACCAATGGGGAACAGGATCCAAAACTGTAACCAATGATAGGACTTGGATTAGCATAGCTAGCACGCCCTTTTGCAGGGGTTTCGCACCACTTTAGGCTTCTAATTAGGATGGTGGGAAACTGCCATTTTCTTCTTGCAAGAGCGCTCCATGGGCTACTTGCAAATGTGCCTCAATACACAACAATCTCATATATTTGTTTCACCTTTTAAGTGAAATGAATGAACATTTGCATGATACCGTATTCTAATTTTCCAAGTTTCACCTGTATGTAAGCTGCCTTGGGTCCTTTTGTGGCAAAAGGCAGGGGAAAATATTTTAAACAAACAAAATGGTGACTACATAACTAAGCACTGAGAACCCTAGTGAGGAATAGTCCCTTTTTCTTCAGCTGGCATCATTTCCCTCTGCTTTTTTTTTTGCCCTATGTGACCACCTGATCCAATGCAAAGGAGTAGTTGTAGGGGTGTCAGTTCCCCTCAATTGGGTGCTTGTTGTCTTCAAACAATGTTTCTGTTTCTTTTCAGACTTTCCAGAATTAGTGCTGCAACAGATTAGTGCTGTGACTTTCAAACACTCACAATAATTTCCCTCTTCTAGTTAATCGCGATCTCTAATGTCTATTTTTGGCCTTAGTTTCCACTTCCACCAATCTATTTGATATCTTCTTTTCATGGATGGTAAAGGTGCTGGTTGAGCTGCACAAGTGTCGGCATTGAGAGAATGAGCTCACTATAAGCAATAATAATAATAATGATATAACTACACATTTATATTTTAAGCGGCACCAAAAGTGTCTGATAGCAGATTCTGAAACATTCCCGCCACCCCACACCTTTAATGTCATGCTACACTACTTAAAATGGAATGAAAATCACTTTTTCATCACTACTAGAACAGGTACTGCTGAAGATGAAAGCAACTGTCTCAGAAGAGCAAGCATGACATCTGGTAAGTAGTACCAAAAATAAATCTTTAACTTCCTCTCATACCTGCCAACCTTGCTGTAAGGAAACAAACCTGGGGAACACTACAAATACATGCTCATCTCAGGTTTTAAATCAAGAGCTGACCTATTTTCCTCGCCCTTTTCCTTTGAAACTACTTTGAAGTTGCTACAATAGGATTGAAAATAAAATGGAATGGAATGGAATAAACTGAAATGAAATGAAATAACGAAGGGGAGGCGTGCTTAAAAGAGGGAAATGGGGCTGTTTAGGCTGTGTGCTTATTCAAAAAAGATATATACATTCCTGATAAAACAGTGACACCTATTAAGTGCAAAGCCGAAACAGAAGGTTAGAAAAATTTAAACATGAAGTGGATATGAAAACATGTCATGGATGTTCTAAGAGAAGCTGGGGGTCTCCAGGATCCAAAGCCTTTCTGTTCCTCAAACACTCACTGGAATTGAAGGTGGGCAAAGGAGTTCACTAGCCTTGGAGATAGACTACTTTATTTTCCTCTTGTTGGAGTCAATAGGAAGGGAAATGTTTGAAGGGAGAAAAGAAATCTCAACACACAGATGCCCTTCTGTTCTCCCCTTCAGAAGTATCCCATGGAGTCGCTTTCATTGTGGGGAGGCTGTTTGGCACTGTGAGGATAAGAGAGTTTATTTTTTTAAAAAAAATAAACAGTGCTGCTGGGATGACTTTGCCAGTAGTGGCAAGTTTCAGAAATTAAAAACACCCTTCACCTCCACAACCTGCATTGACTTCTCACTAACTGGAAAACTCTTGTGCACTTTGGTGTAGTCACTCCCCTTTCTTAACTGCGGTCCTCCAGATGTAGTTAACATCAAACTCTCATTTGCCCCAAATTGGCTGGCTCAAAGCATTTTCCTAACTCTGTGTAAACCAGTGTTTCCCAACCTTTGGTTTTGGGATTTAAATTCCCAGAAGCCTAAGTCAGTACATTGACTGATCAGTGCTTTGAGTAATTGACTTGAGCTTCTGAGAATTGAAGTCCAGAAACCAAAGGTTGGGAAACACTGCAAAAAAAAAAAAAAAAGTAAAGTTAGGTTGCACTTATCAGTGATAACTTTTGTTTTTCGAGTACATAGTTTGTGAATACACACTATTGGGTTATGCGCCAATAGTGGAGATTCACAAACTATAAGAAGGAGAACAAGGAAACCCATGGCAGAAAATCTCACAAGTGCTTCTTTTTTGCTGGTAATAAAAATACAGTAGTAACAAAGTAAGTAACTAAGAATTTGCTGCCCTTTTATTATACCCCAAATCCAGTGATGTACTGTGGCTGGTTCACAATGGTTCTTGTGAACAGGTAGCGGAAATTCCAGGTCACACTCACTTGGCCGGCCATGCCCACCTCTCGGCCTCCCCCTCCCAGCGCCACTGGAAACGTGTCCCATTTGCCTCGCCCAGGGCTGAAAGCACACTTTCACCTCCACACTTCCCTCGTGCCTTCGGCCCTGGGTGAGGTGAATGGGATGCATTTCCGGCGGCGCTGGGAGGGGGAGGCCGATGCCAGCCCACCAACCCGCCCCGCTCACCTCCCAGCAGCGCCGCCGGCAATGCATCCCATGCACCTAGCCCAGGGCCGGAGGTGCACTTTCACCTCCGCACTTCCTGTGCTCCTTCAGCCCTGGGTGAGGTGAAAGGGACGCGTTTCTGGCTGCGCTGGGAGGAGGAAGCCGGCACCATACTACCAACCTGCTCCGCTCACCTCCCAGCAGCACCACTGGTGAAAGCATGCCCGGACGGTGAGGGGCTGACCCGGCAGCAGCGCCTGGCTGCTCTGGGACTCCTCCTCCTCATCTCCGCGAAGCAAGAGAGGAAGGTAGGTTTCTTTTTTTTCTTGGGGGGGTTGGGGGGTTTGAGGCCACGCCCACATTTAGCCATGCCAAGTGGGTAGTAATTTTTTTTACAGTGCATCACTGCCCAAATCTGCTGTCTGAGGCAGCTACTTTACTATCCCTAGTAATAGAAACAATCTTAGTCATCCTTGCTTAGATTTTGACAAAAGAAATAAAGCCTGAATGGAAATAAATGAAGGCAAAATAAACATTTATTTCAGCCTGGGCTGAATGCCTCATAATTTGCTCGCACAGTTCAGTGAGAGAACATAGTGCATAACAGTGAGAAAAGGATCTGGGCCCCCAGCACATCCTTTATCACATAAGCCATACCTGCATACAGTCATTACAGAGTGCACCATGTCAGATAACAAAACAGTGTACAACAAGCCTCTCAAGAATAATCTTGAGAGCATAAATAAAACCGTTTTGGTATCCATATTACATTTTCTTACCAGCAGATGGCAGCTCACTATTATTTTAAGCAAGGTTCTTTGTTACACAGGATGATTGCCCTTAAAATGAACTCCTCACAAGTTCATTTTAAAAACACTTTTGATGCACCTACATACCAAAACAAAAATCTACAAGAAAAACTAGGTAAAGGTCTACAAATGTGCCTTACACGAGTACACATTATTTTCCCACCTGGCTCTGCACTATGTATTCTAACTGGTATAAACTGCCTTGCCTCTCTGACAGAAGAACTTTCTAAGCACCTGCTACCTGAATTTTGGATACAGAGAATGTGAGGGATTGAACCTAGGACATTTTGCGCACAAGGCATGTGTTCTATCGCTGAACTGTAGTAACCTCCTACTTCTTCCTTCCACAATCTAGAAATGTGACCAAGGAAGAAAAATGACAGCTTTATACTCACCCAAGAACATAGAATCACCACCGATCTGTCATAATTTTCCCCCTGCATATTGGTTCGTTTCTAGTGGTAAAGGTTTCCCTTGCTTGAAAGCCAGTCGTATCTGACTCTAGGGTTCAGTGCTCATCTCTGTTTCAAAGCCGAAGAACCAGCGCTGTCTGCATCTGCAGACATTTCCGTGGTCATGTGGCTTTACTATTCTGCTGCTCCAACTTAGCTCAGGACCAGCAACAGCAAGAAGCATCATTGATAGTAGATTCCCCACCCCACCCCGAAAGAAACCTACAAATGGGACTCTGTAAAAAAAATCATAAGATTATATCTTAATTGATTTTTGCAGCCAGTTCTGATTTAACATTTCCTCATACCGGCATGAAAAATCCTATATAGCATGTCAGAGGTGACACCAGAAGATTCTTCAGCTGAATATTAAGAGGTCAACCATTTGTGGGTCATTTTACCTCATGCAGTTTCAGCCTGCTGTGAGCCATTGCAGGCGCACCCCCCCAATAACGGACACAGACAACATTGAAAGTGGATAACAGCACCGGGCCACATTTATTGATTCAATGCCCTAGTCCGAATTATAAATTTGTATTGGTAAAACGACCAATCATAATTCATAAGGCAAGCAGGCCGAAGTAACACTGGTAAGGTACCACCCCAAAATTGCCAACGGCAATTGGTTACAATGTATCAATTTGTATCAATTTGTTTGTTAACAACAAACAAATTGTTGACCGTAGTCAATAACTAACTCATGACCCCACCCTCTGACGCGTATCCGTGAAATCACAGGGGTGATGCATGCTGGTTAGCAATCGTCATCACCCCATCGCCTGGTTCGTCGTTGACCGGACAACGTTTAACTAATTTATTCCTGTCTAGTGTTGTCCAGTCAATTGCGAACCTGCCGGATACTTGTGGGTCATACTGTTTACCTTACCAGTGCTACCCGCCAATGTGACCAAAGTCAACGTTATGAACACAGAAGACCCCTATATCAAACCATAGCAACAGTGTGGGATGGGCAAAAAAGCCAGGACCCGGAAGCCAATATGGGTCCCAGCCAAAAATTCCCACCCGGCCCCGAAGCGACCAAAATATCACACTGTTAACTAGGGAGGGGGTGGAGGGGAAAAGACTTCTCCGCTCCGTCGCTGAGGTAAAATGGCAGCTCGGCTGCCTCGTGGCCATCCCTTTTATAAGGGAGCTGGCCACGCCCCTAACTACCCGGATTCTCTGTCCTGTGGGGGGGGGCCGCAAAGGGCGCGGCGGCCATTTTGGCGCCGCGCTTGCATTGCAGGCGCACCCCCCCAATAACGGACACAGACAACATTGAAAGTGGATAACAGCACCGGGCCACATTTATTGATTCAATGCCCTAGTCCGAATTATAAATTTGTATTGGTAAAACGACCAATCATAATTCATAAGGCAAGCAGGCCGAAGTAACACTGGTAAGGTACCACCCCAAAATTGCCAACGGCAATTGGTTACAATGTATCAATTTGTATCAATTTGTTTGTTAACAACAAACAAATTGTTGACCGTAGTCAATAACTAACTCATGACCCCACCCTCTGACGCGTATCCGTGAAATCACAGGGGTGATGCATGCTGGTTAGCAATCGTCATCACCCCATCGCCTGGTTCGTCGTTGACCGGACAACGTTTAACTAATTTATTCCTGTCTAGTGTTGTCCAGTCAATTGCGAACCTGCCGGATACTTGTGGGTCATACTGTTTACCTTACCAGTGCTACCCGCCACACGGAGGGGCTTCAAAGAAGACCTGACGCCCCCCCCCAGACCGTCAGCTCGGTCAACAGGCCTGCTCGCCAATCACCCAACAGGAGGTCCATACCTCCTCGCGACAGATGGACCCCATCCCCTGCGTACAAGTCATAATTTTGCAGGCTAATATCGGGGTGATGACTGACCCGTCCCCAAGCCCTGTCGGCAAGAAACCGCGCCACCGCCCTATTGACCGTGCGCCTAGCACGGTCAAGGGCCATGAGGTTAACGCCCCCTCTGTAAGAATGGCGCAGAACAATGTCCGACCACACCAGGGTTGTGGCAGGCCAGACATAATGCAAGTAGGCGAGTTCCTCGCAAATCGCATGCTTGAGCGATAAGCCGGTGACCTGGCCCAAATCATTGCCCCCCAGGTGGATAATGAGAATGTCAGGCGGGTCAGCACCCAGGCCAGAAAAAAGGAAAGGCCGCAGCTCCCGCCATAACATCCCAGGCTTACCATGCCATGTGAGACTGGCGTGTTCACCCAGTCCCAGTCGGGGTCCCCACTCTGTCGCCGCAGCGTAACGCGCTGCCCTGTGCACATAGCTGTGGCCCACCAGCCATACTGTCACCGGTGTAATACGACACCCAGGGTCTGCAAGAAAATTGAGAAAAAGGCGGTAAGGTGACTGGATTGGTACTCATGGCGGGAGTGGGCGCACATAAAACTGAAAACATTGCGAGCCCCACCTCCCCATGCTGCGTATGTCAGCCCCAGAGTACCCAAAAGCAGCTGCTGTAGAGGCTGCACCAATACGGAATGAATGTGTGCCATAACGGGCACCTGGTAGGCCCACCCTGGTGAGGGCTCTGGCTGTCACCTTCCAAAACTGAAATTTAGTAAGGGGAGACCCATCTTGGTGACAGAAAAACGGGCCGTGGTGCATGCCACGCAGTGCCAGGAATTCCTGTAGGGCACCAACCGGACAGATGTCTGCCAAAGAACACCGTAGCAGTCTTACACCACTGCCTACGCCATGCTGATCTGTTTTAGAGGAGCGTATCCTCAACTGGGCCCAGTCTTTGGCTACATAGACATCTTCGAGTTCCAGTGCCCTACCACTTGCATCCGCTTTAGACAGCATCACGAGTTCGCTGACGCGGAGCGCTCCAAAAAATGCCACCGTTGTGGCTGCATGGAAAAGGGCTGCCTCATAATGATCAAAACAGAGGCCTGGCCAGCCCCGGGCCAACTGGGTAAGAACCCCTGGGGAAATAGGGTGCCGGTCGTCCGGGCAACGCCTGCACTCGCGCACCCACCCCTCCAAAACATGTCTCACACGGAAGTCAGAGGTGGTATCCACATGACCTCCCACTTTGGCCATAAAAGCCAGCGCCGAGAGCTTGGATGCTATGGTGCGAGGTGCGAGGCCCTGTGCATGCAGGTGAACCATGAACCGCAGAACATGGTCCACCGGGATAGGCCAGGTCTCTGGCAGGTGACATTGAGCTGAAAATGCCCTGTAAGAATTGAATGCTTGTTGGTACGCCTTACGCGTGCGTGGCGCTAGTGACAGGCCAATCGCCCGGTTCACCTCTCCTTGCCAATAGTCCAGATCTCGTCCGGGAGTGGCGAGGGAAATTCCTCCGCATCCGGGGCCAAGGCGCGGAACCGGGAGATCTGCAGGCGGGACAAAGCGTCAGCAATATCATTATTAATCCCAGGGACATGCCTGGCCCTGAACAAGACGTTGAGGCGCAGGCAGCGCAGCACAAATTGGCGCACTAGTTCCATAACCCTGGGCGATTTGGAAGTCTGTGCATTAACGATGTGGACAACAGCAGCATTGTCGCACCAGAAATGCACCACCGAATTAGCCCACTGTTCGCCCCATAGCATCAAAGCCCCCAGAATAGGGAAAAATTCCAGGTGTGTGAGATCCCGCAGGCGACCTGTGCCTGCCCATGCCGGTGGCCACCCACCATAGGCCCACTTCCCATTGAAGTACATCCCATAACCCAGGGATCCTGAGGCATCAGATTGGATATGGAAATCGGGGGATGCCAGGAGGTCAGACCTCCAAAATGAGACCCCATTGAACTCCCTCAGGAATTGCAACCAGACAAACATGTCTGCCCTGATACCCCGGGTAAGCCTAACTCTGTGGTGGGGCCTGGATAACCCTGCCATGGCGTCGCATAAGCGCCGGGCAAAAGCCCTGCCCGGTACGACCACCCTGCAGGCAAAATTGAGGTGACCATGTAGCACCTGCAGTTCCCTCAGGGATGCCTTACGCTTGGCCAGCAATTCCGAGATAAGGGTCACTATCCTGGACACCTTATCACCCGGCAGCCTAGAAGCCTGCACTACTGTGTCAATCTCAACCCCCAGGAATACTAGCTTGGTAGATGGGCCCTCGGTCTTTTCGGGCGCTAAAGGGACACCAAGTTCCTCCATTAGCGTCTGAAATGTATTGAGGAGACGTGTGCACGTGTCCCAGCCCCGTTCACCCCCGAATAAAAAATCATCCAGGTAATGGGCTACAGACCGGGACCCTGACCTGTGGACGAAAGCCCACTCTAGGAAGGTACTAAAACGCTCGAATGCCGAGCATGATATGGAGCAGCCAAAAGGCATGGCCTTATCAAAATAATATTCCCCTTAAATTTAAAACCCAGCAACTCAAAGTCGCCCGGATGCACTGGCAAGAGGCGAAAAGCCGACTTAATGTCACATTTGGCCAGCAAGGCACCCGGGCCACACGAGCGTACCATGCGCAATGCATGGTCAAACGATGTATACCTGACTGAACAGAGGTCATCAGGAATAGCATCATTGACCGATCGGCCGGCTGGGTAGGACAAATGATGAATAAGGCGAAACTCGCCTAGGGACTTTTTGGGGACCAAGCCCAGTGGCGACACCTTAAAATTGGGGAACGGGGGTGCAGGGAAAGGTCCAGCGACCCTGCCCGCATCTAACTCTTTCTTAATGCTGGCCGCAGCCACATCCTCCCTCCCTCTGAGGGATAACAGGTTGGGGGCATCCTGAGGGGACCTATCACCCATGAAAGGAATACGGAATCCCTGCTTAAAACCCTGAAGGAGATACTCCCCATCTTCCCCCTTCGGGTACGATGCGAGCCAATGCTCCAGCATGTCCACATTAATTGGGGAGGGGGCCTTTTGGAGAACCAGCTCCATCCGAGGCAGTCTTGCCAGCCAACTGTCCACCCCTCCCTCTGCCTCGTGCCCCCCCAGGTCTGGGACAGGCAGAGGCTGCGTGGGGGCCTGAACATGTGGGACACTCATGCTTATACCTGCAATTCTTTCTATTGCGGGAACCATTGGACGAGAAAGTCCAGCACAGCAGGCGGGCTGGAACCCCCTGCCCCGCCGCCTGGCGGGTAACCTGCGCTGGAGCCGCTCGCTGGACCACATGTCCGCAATGGTATCTATCTCCCGGGGCAGGGCGTGTAGGCGTCATATACAAGAGCCAAAGCCTCTGGCACGGCTCGTCCCATCTCATCTCGGGGTGGAAGGGAATCCTCATACGGAATTCCTCATCATACGCTAGCCAAGAGGGGCCCGGGAAATCAACCATTGCCCTGTATATATTGTCCAAATATTGGACCATGGGAATAGCTAAATCCGGCCGCGCCCTGAAATACACCGCCATGTATATTAAATAAGCGGGGAGCCAATTGGCCCAGGTACGCGGCGGCTTACGGCGGCGTGCCTGCTCCTTGTCCTTCTCATCCTGTCCCTCCCTTTCCTCCTTGATGGGCTCTCTGTTCAGGAGTGAGAAGATATCTACGTATTCCCCCCGCCATATCTTTTCTCTGGTAGTCTGTGCCAAATGATCACCTAGTGGCAAGGAATACCCCGCCGTCGGCAAAGCCGAAAAAGGCACAGCCGGCCTAGGAAAAGGGGCCTGAGCTAAACCAGCCACCCCCAGCACATTCCCCGGAGTGTAAGAACAAGTACCCACCCCAGTACCCAAGGTGGCAGTCGTCATCGCCGGGTGGGTAGCCGATAGCGTGGCCCCCGCACCACCCGCGCGAGGCCAAGGCCATTGAAAGACCCCCCCATATTGGGGATGTGTGTGGATGTACTCGCTTGCACCGTATACTCACATGCCGCACCCCCGCGGGCCGCCCCTACCGGGGGTTCCGGCCCACTGGGGGCGTCGGAGCTCACGACCGACGTAGAGCTCATCACCGGGGCTTGACCCGCACCTGGCTGCTGGCTGGGGAGCTGCGAGGCAGTGGCCGGAACCGCGCCACGCGCCTGCAGCAGCTCGACCCTCCCTGCTGGCTGTTGTCCTCCTGCCGCCATCGCCTCAAAAGGGACCCCGAAGGGAGCGCCCGCCTGACTGGCCCACGCCAACGACGCTTCCAGGGCCGCGATGCGGGCCAATAAGGTGTCCACGTTGACCAGGGGCAAAGGGCCGGCCGGCCCGCCTGGTCCAGGCGCGGGTGCAGGTCCCTGCACCCCAGGACCCGAATATGGCCATTGGCCAGCACCGAAGCCCGGCAGGGTCGGTGGAGAAACCTGCCAAGGCAGGGAGCCGCACCACCCCCCGAGGCTGGAGGGCCCCGGGGGAGGCTGCGACCCAAGATGAGTAGGCCCAACAGGGTGGGCAGATGGAGGAGCGGTGTCCACCGCTCGCGGGCCGCGGGCCGGAACGCCTTCCGTGCCCGCAATCTGATTGGGCCAAGGGGCAATAGACCCCATTCCGCTGGCCCCGGCAGGGGCCGGCAAAGGCGGCTGTTGAGGAGGCGGCACCGCGGTCCTCCGACCTGGGTTGCGCCTCCTAACAGCGCGAGCTGCACTAGAAGCTGCCTTCTTCTTCGAAGGCATCTCCACCGAAGCAAGAAGGGAAGCCAGCAAGGCAGAACTGCTACCAAAAAGGCTTCCCGGTAGGCTAAAGCGCGACGGAGACACAGGGGAAAAGACTTCTCCGCTCCGTCGCTGAGGTAAAATGGCAGCTCGGCTGCCTCGTGGCCATCCCTTTTATAAGGGAGCTGGCCACGCCCCTAACTACCCGGATTCTCTGTCCTGTGGGGGGGGCCCGCAAAGGGCGCGGCGGCCATTTTGGCGCCGCGCTTGCATTTTACAGACAAAGGTGTGCCGAAATTCTTCCAAACATGTATAAATAAGGACCCACTTTTTCACAAATTAGCTGATTTTTGTTTTCATTTTAGGAGTTAAATATGGGATTCGTTTACAACTTGATTGAGCACACATCAAAGTTTGGTAAAAGAATGCATTTGAAAGGATAATGGTTTGCCACTTTATAAGAGCAAAGCTGACATCCCATCTATTTCTTTTCTTAGCCATCACTTAAACCACCATACTGGCACCCCATGACTGAATTCTCAGGGTGGCTGACAATAGCATCTGTCAAATGAAACTGCATTAGCAGCAGGAAAAAATGCTGTATGCATCTATGTATAAGCTTAGGGGCCATTCAACAATTACGTGATCCTTTTTCTGGGGGAAGTTGACCCCTTCCCCCCTCTATGTAATCCAACCGTAATTTGCGCTTTTGACCCCTTCCCCCCTTAAAATTACGTGATCTGAACCAAATAGTACTGTATTTTGCACCACCAACCAGTGGTGGCACTGCAGGGGAAATGGGTGGGCAGACCAAGTACAGTGAAGCAGGAAGTGATGCTCTAGCCTAGCCTCTTGCTCTCCCAGGCAACCAGGAAGTATGGCTTTCCCCCTCCATTTTCACCACATGGAGCAAGGCACAAAGGTAAATAAAACCCTTTCTTTTTATGCACAGGTTTGGTTTCCCACTGTCGGCTAGAAACAGCTCCAAATGGAGTACATAATTTTGACCTGACCCCCCCCCCCCGACCCCATGTAATTTTTCTGTAATTCGGATGGCAGACCTCTCCCCTCCTTTGAGGATCACGTAATTGTTGAATGGCCCCTTACATCCTAGATCAGGGGTCAGCGAACTTGGCTCTCCAGGTGTTCTTGGACTTCAATTACCAGAAGCCCTGATCAACAGGAGTGCTGACCTGGGCCTCTGGTAAATGAAGTCCAAGAACACCTGGAGTGCAAATGTTAGCTATCACAGCCCAAGATGATGAGAATACATCAGTACAAAAGATCACAAATTCAAGAGTCTATGCAGACATTGAGAAACTTTTGCTTTGGTCTCAAGGCAAGAAAAACATTAGGATTGGCCAGCTAGGAGAAAGAATATGAGTTTTCAAAAAACATCAGGGGCCTGATCCCAATATTAATCCAAAAAAGGTTAAGGCATTGAATCAATTGGAGTTTATATAAATGCTGTCTCATAGTTCAGCAGATGATTCAGTGGTTTTAAATCTGGGAAGGACATGCAATTAGGTTCTGGCCAAGGATATCTGACACCAGTCTAGCTAACAGCAGTCAATAGCAGCTTCATTTCAGTGTTAAATTTTAGCCGCATAATGAGAAGTAATGTATCTAGGACCAGAGAAATGATAGGACTACCTAAGCCAGTGATGGCCAACCTTGGCACTCCAGGTGTTCTTGAATTTCAATTTCCAGAAGACCAGATCAGCAGGAGTGCTGACTTGGGCTTCTGGGAATTGAAGTTCAAGAACACTTGGAGTGCCAAGGTTCGCCATCATGTACCTAAGCAATTTTGCTGCCTGCGGTAGGTGGTGTCCTACACCCCTCTAACCTCAAGGTACAGACTACTGACAGGAGGTCAAGTTATTCTGGCAACAGAGAACATCTGCTCAAGTTATTGTGGCAAATCCCAAAGACAAAATTTCTGCATTCTCTGTGAATGAAAGATGGATTATGTAGCAATCTCAGAAAGGAAAATGCTCCAAATTCTATTCCCTCCATTATTTGAGATTGAAGTTTACAGTTGAAGAAACTTATTTTCTTCCCAGAAAAATGTGATTATTAAACAAAAGTACTAATAATTGTAGTATAATCCTAACAGTCTCTGCTAGAACAAATGGAAAATGAAAATATTTATGAATCACATTGTGACTTTAGAGTCTTTGATAATTTCAGAAAGAATCACACCAGCACAAAAACACATTTGAATAAACCTTTCTTGTTAATATGTGCCACTGCTTCAACAAAGCAGCAATCCAGCAGATGCTGACTTGGTCCTGTCAATTTTTGTTTTCATCCAGAAAGTATTTTAAATAATATTCAAAGCAGGCTTAACATCTGTGATTACTTGGTTTGATTACTGCATTCCTAAGATAATGGTTTTCAAAATTGCATTTTCCAATTGAAGATTAAAGAGTTACTCCTGAGTTACTTTCTTCTTTCTTTAATAAAATGAGATTCAGTCTATCCTCAGAAGGAGAGCATTAATATAGAAAAGGCTTACTGGCATCTTGATCAACTGTTATTAGTAATCATTTAGTATTCTCATTACTATCCCAAGCTAACCAACGTATGTGTACACCAGGATGCAAACTTTGTTCTTGATACTGCTGCATTACAAGTGGCATGAAAGTAATGTTTCGGGGGGTGGGTGAGTGGGGATACAGTCATTTGTATGTATGTTGATTATTAGGACTGCGGTGGCTTGGTGGTTAAAGATGCTAAGCATGACGACTGGAAGATCGGCAGGCCAACAGTTTGAGACCTGAGTGCTGCATAATGGAGTGAGCTCCCATCATATGTCCCAGCTCCTGCCAACCTAGCAGTTCAAAACCAAGAAATTACAAGTAGATAAATAGGTACTACTTTGGTGGGAAGGCAAACAGTGTTCTGTGCACTCCAGTGTCTAGTCATGCCTGCCACATGTCCACAGAAACTTCTGCAGATGCAGACAGCGCTGGCTCTTTAGTTGCTGTTGTGTATGTAATTCTATGTAATGTATTATGTTAACAACTGATCCTCCATTTTAAGTCTCCTTCATCAACGTAATATCAAGAGACTTATTTCGTGCCTTTCCTGAGAGCAGTGCGAAGGGCTCCTAGTTTGAGATCACCCCACTTACTCCCCTCCAATCCTATTGTTTCCCATCATAATGTATCCTTCCCCAACCTGTATATAAGGCGCCGTTGCGCCCCTGTTGTGTGTGTCAGTACCTGAAAAAAAGTTGAGTTTGGCCCCATTATGCTGGCTGCTGCTTCTTATTGCTAAACACCAAAGTTGCAAAAAGAGATGAGTACCGAACCCTAGAGTTGGATATGACTGGCTTTTGAGCAAGGGCAACCTTTACCTATGTTGGTTATTAAACAAGTCTTTCCATCTCTCTCCTTCACACATTGAAAACTGTAAACGGAAACATGTCAACCAAACATATACACAGGAATATGTGTGTACTGTATATAAAATATGCTGGGTTATGTTTCTTTAATCCATCTTGATGGAGGGCAGCAGCTTCATCAATACTGGACTAGGACTTCCCTTGGAGGATGGAGCATTGGGGGAGCATTTCTGCACCATTTTTTATTTTTGTGCATTTTCACCGTGTTTCGGTATGAAAACGTGCTGATTTTGGCATTTCTGGTGATGTCGAAGCAATCCGGCTCATCATATTAGAAAATAAAAAATGTTTGCCTTTTTTTTTAAAAAAATGTGCTGTTTCCTTACAATTTTCCCCCCAAAGCAGATAGCGGTGACTGCAGAATGCCCGAGGCTGGCGGTTGTTAGCATAATTAGGAAAGGGAAATGCCCAATATGAGACCTGTATGAAAACCATATTAAAACACTTAGTGTGCAATGCATCATGGGGTCTGTATTCCTCCTTGACCTTTCAAACAAATATGTTCTGAAATCTCTTGTTGAAATCTGTATGCAAGCACAGATGTTTACAGTTGTTAGCCAGCACATGAAACAATATTACAAAAGCTTTTTCCTCACAAACACTACTCATCCATTCCACTTGTCTAGCAAGTGGGGGAAGTAATTCAGCGATGATATGTTTCTAAGTCATTATGAGCAGAAGAGCAAGAACAGACAGATACAGTACTGCCAGAAAAAGGTAAAGATGAGGAGTAGAGAACAGAACAGGGAAGAGAGTGGTCCACAAGACAGTTTTCCTTTCTGGGTTTATCAGTCTGTCTGGACTCTCCTGGGAATTCTAGTCCAAAAATAGGAATTTCCCCCAGCAATGTGTTTGTCTGATCAATGTTTTATTGGTGCAACAATAACAACAATAGAACCAGAGGTCTGTCAAAGAATATGTTCACAAAACATTATTCAAAAGGTTTATCAGGCTTGTGATGTTTCGTAACTGAGACATAATAAGAAGTTTTCTTGTTTTCTCTATAGAATGGTTACTAATCCATCAGCAGAAAGCATACCACCAGAAATGGGGACAAAAGGAGACATGGGTTTACAGTAAAATTGCATACACTTATTTATACTTGAAGAAATTAGTTAACTGAACTTATCAACCGTGGCTTACAATATGTGACTGTGGGATGTTAATCTCAAGAAGCAAGGATGAAAAAAAATTATATCCCTGGTCTTTGAAAATGACCAAAGGAGTATAACACACTCAACTTGCATTTTAGCAAGAGACATTTCAAAAATGACTCTTTTGTGTATGTTACATTTAAAACATGGTTTCAGGTGAGGGTGGCGCTATGAAACAGAAACATTCCCTGCCTTATTTAAATGTGATCTAGGAAAGAGGAAACTCTCTTGCTCTGGTAAAACCTCAAAGGGGATTAAGAATAACTAAAATAATTAAAGTTAGTGGCAGCAGGTCATCCTGATGGCCTATCAAGCTGTTAAAAGCTATTACACAAGGGAAGTTTGTTTGGTGTTAGTATACCTTTGGGTCATCTGCCAAAACTGCTAAGCCATACCAATCTCTCTAATTTCTCTCTCTGTTTTTAGTGTAAGTATAATTACGGT
Source organism: Bradypodion ventrale (assembly GCA_035047345.1). Classification (NCBI taxonomy): domain Eukaryota; kingdom Metazoa; phylum Chordata; class Lepidosauria; order Squamata; family Chamaeleonidae; genus Bradypodion; species Bradypodion ventrale. The sequence goes on from JAWDJE010000004.1 coordinate 121,212,829, forward strand.
AGTTAGATTTGTTGTTATCTGGTGTGTGTACTTTCACCTAGCCCAGCGATGCCAAACCTTTTAGAGACTGACTGCCCAAACTGCAACCCAAAACTCATTTATTGCAAAGTACCAACACGGCGTGGGTGAACTCTGTGCTGGGGGGAGGGAGGAAGCACTCCCATTGGACTGCTGGGCAGAGGGGCAGGGTGAACTCTGTGTCTGAGGGAGGGAGGAAGTGCTACCATTGGGCTGCTGGGCAGAGGGGCAGGGCGAACTCTGTGTCTGGGGGAGGGAGGAAGCACTCCCATTGAGCTGCTGGGCAGATGGGCGAGGTGAACTCTTTGCTGAGGGGAAAGAACAAGCGCTCCCATTGGGCTGCTGGGTAGAGGGGTGGGGTGAACTCTGCTGGGGCAACAGCCCACATTCCCACAGAGAGGGCTCTGAGTTCCCCCTCTAGCACGCATGTCATAGGTTCGCCACCACTGAACTAGCCCAACAACTGATTGTGTATTTGATTTTGTTATTTTTAAAGATCTTACTTTGGAGTAAGTGTTGGGAATTTTTACCCATTTCTCTTTTGATTTTCTCCCTTAATACTTTCCCTTTTCTTTTAAATAACACTTATAAAATCCATTCCCGTGTTTGTTAATTAGATTTTACATTATGATAACTTCTGGTTCTAAATCAGGTGTCTTTTTTATTTATTTTTTATTAAATTTTAAAAGTAATACAAAATGCTTATAAAAGAAAGAAAAAAAATTCACATACAATACAAAAATGAAACATACAAAAATATGAATATAGGGTAGCCATATATACTGAAAGTATAAGGTTAAAGGTAGAAAGCTTTAAATTACCATATTCCACAATTCATGTCCTCTTAGCCCAATAATAATTATCAATAGAATAATGAGTTTGAATAAACCAACTAATTTCAATCTACCTTATCTTATTTATCTTTATATTAACTCTCCTTTCTAGACCATCTCAAAATATTCAAAACAGAAATTACCATTACACCATATGTGACTATACATTGCCCTAGAGAATGCGGTGTCCTTTATTCATCACTATTTCCAAAAACTATAATGTTCCTGTACTGACTTGCTTCGGTCACCCCTCTGACCAGCAAACTCCACAAATAAATGCCAAATTTGCCAAAATCTATTCTCTTTTACTATACCCTTTTTTATGTTCAGCTCCCATGTTAGTTTGTCGTTCAAAGCTAACTCCCATATTTCCCTGTACCAATCTTCTATCCTTAATGTCTGATCACTCTTCCACTTTCTCGCTATACATTGTCTTGCTGTTGTCAAACATATTGAAAGCAATTCTTTTTTATCCTTTCCTAGACTCATGTGTTCGGTGTCAGTCAGTAAAGCTATAGCTGGCCCCAGTTTTATATTTTCCCCAAAAATTCTAGAAATCTCATTTTCTATTTTTGCCCAAAATTCATTTACCACCTTGCAACTCCACCACATATGTTCATATATTCCCAAATTATTTTGGCACCTCCAACACATTGGGCTTTTGTTTTTATCTATCTGATGTAATCGAACTGGTATTAGATACCATCTCCAAAGCATTTTAAAATTATGTTCTTTTACTCTGACTGACATTGTTCTCATAATCCTTTTCCCCCACTTATTTTTCCGATTCTGTGATACTGACATTAAGGTCTTGCTCCCATATTTTCCTCAAAGTTTCTTGTGAATTAGTCTCTTTATTTAAAATTTTATAAATTTTACTTACCAATCCCTTAATATCCATTTCTCTTTTTCTAATTCTAAGTAATATTACCTCAAAATCTGTCTTATCTCTTTCCATGCTTACACTTCCCAGGTAGTTACTATTCCACTTATTTAGTAATATTATTTGAAACCAGTTCAATTTCATCTGTGAGAAGATATCATTTTTTTTCTGATTGTCCTTATACACTTTTAACCAGTCCTTCAGCAGGATATTATTTTTATCCAGAATTTCCTTCACTTTGCTGTCTATTTTTATCGAAAATTTTTAAAAATCCTCTAATTCTACAATCGGAGAAATATCGGGGACCAAGTCTTTTTAAACCTTTTCCCATATGCCCAATATTACCTTCATCATTTTGTTTTTAACATCTAATTTAGTCCCTTCTCTGCCCAAAAAAAGCCACCTTACCTATATGATTTAATTCCTTCATCTCAAGAGCCTCCCATATTAATTTTTCCTTTCTCAAAATCTTAACTATGTTTTTAATATAGAATGATCTATAGTAGTTCTTGAGATTTGGTATACCCAACCCACCTTCTTTTTGAGATGAATACCACAAACTTTTATTGATTCTGGCTCTGATTCCACCATTACAATAAACATTAAACATATTTTGGAATTCTTTAATTTCTTTTTCTTTTAATTGAATCGGCAAAGTATCAAATAGGAAGTTCAACTTTGGAAGTAACATCATCTTGCACAAGGTGTCTTTAACCTTGCCCAAGCTACCAGTATTGTAATCAAGTTAAATACAGGTGGCAGCATTTTTTTTTAAAAAAAAAAAGTTTAACTCCCTAGACTAGACATTGACAGAACTGTTAGCTGGAGCATTTGAGAATGGGAAGAAAATTATCTCCACAAGGCTTGATAGACACTTACCACTTACATCTTCCCTGAGAATCCCCATATCAGGACAAAGGAGTGGAGTTTTTGAAATGGTAGCCATGTAAAATCTGTGTTTCAAGCATATCAGACAGTTAACAAAAAAACAAACACAAAAAACATTGTGGCACTTTATAGATTAACTGCTGTGTTTTAATGTTAGCTTTTGTGGTTCACAGTCTGAAAATGTGAAGTGTGAACAGTCTGTCTCCATATTATATGTATGGATGGATGGACATTCAAAAATAAGTGAAACAAGAGTGGGTGGTATCTTTCTTAGATTGCTAAAATCTCATAAACAGACTACTTTCAAGTTATTCAGGACATTGTCTGGATGAAATCCAAAACCTGCCACCCTAAGGGGACTTTTTAAAAAACAAAACAAAACACTCTTGCTGCTAAATCCATGATTTGGGAGAATTTCTTTTTTTTTCCAGCACTTTCCTTACTGTGTAATGTCCATCCTAATGAACAGTCCCGAAGAACTGGGATATAGTTTATTTTGTAAGATTTTACTGGTCTGGTAAAGGTATTTCTGACCCTTTGAAAAAGGAATTGCAGTGGCGTAGTACTTAAGACGCTGAACTTGACGACTGGAAGGTCGGCGGGTCAGCAATTCAATACCCGAGTCCTGCATGACAGAATGAGCTTCTACTCTGTCCCAGCTCCTGCCAACCTTGCAGTTCAAAAGCAAGAAATTGCAAGTAGATAAATAGGTACCACTTCGGTGGGAAGGTAAACAGTGTTCCATGCATACCTGCCACATGTCCATGGAATTGTCTGCAGACGCAGATAACACTGGCTCTTTGGCTGTAAACAAAGATAAGCATTGAACCCTAGAGTTGGATATGACTGGCTTTAAAGCAAGGGCAACCTTTACCTTTATCTATCCTTTGAAAATAATGATAATTTCAGTAGGAATACCTTCCATTTCACAATGGTGCAGAAGACTGCTTAACCAAACGACCTGTGTGCCAGCTCATTCTATTGTTTTAGGTGTGAACAGGGATATGAAAATACTCTTGCTAATTGCATACTTATGCATGATTTAGTACGAGGAGGCTGCAATGTGAACATCTGGTAACCATCTCAAAAGATCCTGGCTTTGTTGTTTGACTGAGACACCAAACTGTGGTGGGATTTTTAATCATAGTTTTTGACATTGGAACAACATATAAATTGCACAAAAACTCCTGTTTGTGTCCCCAAAATTTACTCCTTTCTGAATTTAAGTACATATATACAGCAAATGCACAACTGTGCTGATTGACCATGAAGAAAGAAAACAACCCATCCAATTCTGCTTGTTTTATTAGTTCATACAAAAATAGATTTCACATACCCTAGTACAGTGATAACAAATCTTTTAGAGACTGAGTGTCCAAACAGAGGGGCAGGGCAAACTCTGTGCTGGAGGGAGGGAGAAAGCGCTCCCATTGGGCTGCTGGGCGAAGGGATGGGGTGAACTCTCTGCTGGGACGACGACCTGCGTGCCAACATAGAGGGCTCTGAGTGCCCCCTCTGGCATTTGTGTCATAGGTTCACCACTACTGCCCTAGCACATGTGAAAGTACATTTTACAGTGAAGGAAAACAGACACTGATTATTATTACAATGCTTCTTGCTGAATTCTATGTTTCCCCTATCTATTTCCTACTGCTACTTATTGCATGCCCCTTCTACACTCTTTTTACTACTCCCCCTCCCCCCAATCACTCTTCCTTTGGTTTTACAATTCCATGCATGAAGTCTGTCTTTCCTGTGTGGGCATGTAAGGGGATTCAACAGACAAAACCACACCCATGGCTGTCCGAGCCTCGCCGTCTCCTTGTCGCTTGCATGTCATGTGACACATTAATTTCATTTATGCAAATTCCCCTTCATCTAGCATCAGGGAACATGCACAATGAACCAAATATATGAATTATGCCATGAGGTCAGAGTTTAGCATTGTGGTTTTAAGGTTGTATGTACAGATTCAGGGGAAATATACACTGATTCACCTGGGAATGAACAAAAAATTGGTACACATTAATGCAACACAAATATCAGTTTAAAATAAACAACCTTCTTAAACCTTTCCAGATAATCTGTATTAGGTGCATATAATGCGAGATTACATGTGTTTCATGTAAATGAGTACATGTGAATAGATTTTACCAGTGACAACTATGATGTAGATGTGTTGCTTTTAAAGCATGAATCTGCATCCTTCATCATGGTTTTCACTTGATTTTCCTGACATGCTGGCTGAAATCCAGTAGCAAGTTGCAACTAGAGTAGGCCCATTGAATTGGTGAGTCAATCCTCTGTAAATTCCATTGAGTCTATGAGCCTAGTCTAATTGTGACATACTGCTGTATTTCATCCATTGTCTTGACAACAGGGAGAGGGGAAACCATGCTGGGGGTGTACTAAGATAAAACATGTATCTACTAGATTTAGCTGTGATGCAATGAAAAGTTGGGTTTCACTTACCAGTGATAACTTTTGTTCTTCGAGTATATAGTTTGTGAATACACACTATTGGGTTATGCGCCTGTGCAGAACATAGATCAGAGGCTTTAAAGCTGATTAGTCAAAAGTTTTGGCGGTAAGACCGCCCACCGTACCGCCCACCCTTAGGCGCCAGTTCTCCATTTTACCTCAGTTCCATACTTAAGCCAAGCACAGGATAAACCAAAATGATCTCATCCATGCTGCTCAAGAGGGGAGGCAGGGTGGGTAGTGTGTATTCACACACTATATACTCGAAGAATGAAAGTCATCCCTGGTAAGTGAAACCCAACTTTCTCCTTCGTATAGTTTGTGAATCCCCACTATTGGGATATTAGCAAGCTCACACTTACTTGGTCGGTGGGCAGTCGGATGAGATGAAGTCATGATGAAGTACGTCAGTCAGGTAGGATAAATCCTCAAGGATGAGGCGCCTGGAGCCCTCTGGTAAGGATGACATGGCCTAGTCTGGCGTCTGCAGTGGCTCTGGTGTCCATCCTGTAGTGTTGGACAAATGTGGAAGGCCTGGACCAGGTGGCAGCCTTACAGATGTCCTCGAGCGGGGTGCCCTCCAAAAAGGCAGTGGAGGTAGCAACCGCTCTGGTAGAATGCGCCCTGACATGTGGAGGAGGTGGCAAAGAGGCAGTCTCGTAGGCCAGGTAGATGGTTGATGTAATCCATTTGGAGAACCTCTGGGAAGTGATGGGTTCACCTTCACCATAGGCAACACCATAGGCAACAAAAAGACGCTGTGACTTACAGAACTCATGGGTCCTGCTGATGTAAAACAATAAAGCTCGTTTCACATCAAGCGTGTGCCAAGTCCTTTCTTGAGCATTGCTGGGGTTTGGAAAGAAAGTTGGTAAACATATAGTATGAGCCATGTGAAATTGGGAGACTATCTTTGGTAAGAAGGTGATGTCGGCATGGAGCACCACACGGTCATTGTAGAATTTGATAAACGGGGCATCCACCCACAAAGCAACCCGCTCACCAGCTCGTCTAGCAGACGTGATGGCCACAAGAAACGCAGTCTTCCAGGTGAGGAGGCAAACATCCGTAGTGGCCATTGGCTCAAAGGGAGTCTTAGTGAGGGCATTCAAGACGGTAGATAAAGACCATTGCACAGTCGGAGTCTTAACAGGAGGGAAAGTGTTTCGCAGACCTTTGAGGAAACACTTCACCGTTTGGTCGCAGAAGGCACCAGAGGCAGGTGATCCAGCTGGAGAGTGGGCTACTACTGCTGCTAGATGGACCATGATGGAAACAATGCTGAGACCTGACTCCGCCAAATGGAGGAAGTATGCCATGACGTGTTGCAGATCAACATTGAGTGGAGGCACCTGTTGAATATCCAGAAAGGCACGAAATCGCCTGTACTTGGAGGCATAGGACTTCCTCGTAGAGGGGTGCCTTGCTAGTTCCAAGATCCTGGACAATCTGGGATTATCCTCCACGCAGTGAGGTGGAGAGTGGGCAAGTCTGAGTTGTGAAGTTGTCCCTGCTCCATTTGTAGAAGAGTCGGAGAGTCCGGCAGTGTGAGAGACTGCAATGACATGCGTAAGAGAAGTGGATACCAGGGTTGACGCAGCCACACTGGAGCGATGAGAATCACATCTGCCCGTTGCTGGTACATCCTCGTGAGGACCTTCTGAACCAGAGGAAATGGGGGTAAGGCGTAGAGGTAGTCCTGATTCCACTGATTCATGAAGGAGTCGCCCTCGGAGTTCTGTCCGATGCCCGCCCTGGATCAGTATCTGGGACACTTGCGGTTGGACTCTGATGTAAAGAGGTCAATGCTCGGGGTCCCCCACCACTGGCAAAGGGACTGAAAGACCACATTGTCCAGTTCCCACTCATGAGTCATCGAGGTGAGGTGGCTCAGGTGGTCGGCCAGTACATTCAGCTAGCCCTGGATGTGGACTCCAATTGGAAAGATGTGGCGTTCGAGACAACATTCCCAAAGTTGCACCACCAGATAAAGCAACATAGTGGACCTCGTCCCTCCTTGCTTGTTCAGATACGCAATCGTGGTGGTATTGTCTGAAGCGATCTAGATCGCCTTGCCGCACAACAATGTCTCGAAGGACCGCATGGCCTTCCATATGGCAAGCAACTCCAGGTAGTTGATGTGGTGGACGATCTTGTTCCAAGACCAGGTGTTGTTGACCGTTAGAGTCCCGCAAGCAGCTCCCCACCCGTGGTTGTTCGCATCAGTCAAAATTTGAAGAGACGGCTGCGGAGGATAAAAGTTCTTGCCAGTAGCCACGTTGAGAAGCGTTTTGGTGCGCTCCCAAAGATGGGACTGATAGAGGCCCATAGCTGCTGAATAGTTCACGGCCCGGAGGAACAGCAACCCATTCGCATAAAACTTCCAGCCCACTGCGTCGAGTTTCTTCCCCTCAGGCGTCGACGGTACGGGGAAGCTGCTGACCGCAGTTTTATGCTGGAAGGCCTTCACAACCAGGGAATTTGGTAGTGGGTGTGCCTGAAGAAACTCTACGTCCTCATCCAGGACTCAGTACATCCCATCGAGACTGGACAAAATGGAGTGGGCCGAAACGGGCTTCTTCCAGATGGCCTTTGCAGACGTTAACATGGAAGGGAGCATTGTGATGTGGACAGGTCAGAATGATTTCTTGTCCAGCTTGGCAATCATCTGATCCTCCCCTTCCAACGGCGGCTGGTCAACCCGTATGTTAAGGGCAGTTCCTAAATGGGTGAGCATTGCCATGAGGGATTTTTGGTCCTCTCCTCTGGGCGGATAGACAGCCCCAATCACTTGGTCGGGCATCTCCTGCACGTCCACATCCCCCCTCCTCCTCCGAAGATGAGCTGGAATCATCGGAGGATGAGGGGGGGCTCTGGAAGCCACATCGGGTCCGCGCCAGTACAACCTAGGTGGGTCGACAGGCTGGGCGCTCATTGCTTTGATGTCTGGGCCATGCTAATCCGTTATGGCCAGGCCAGTGGAGCAACTGCTCGATCCTCGGGAGGGCGGTGGAGCGACAGCAGGGTCAGAATCCCTGGGGTGTGCGGTGGTTTAGTGTATGAAAACTAAGACACAGGACACAGCCTCGGGCTGGGTTAACTCAGGTTTATTGCATCGTGGACAGAGGGAACATGAGGTAATGGCGGCTCGATAGCTCTTTATATACTGTAGTAATACATTTGAACGTGGTTGCATGGTAGCCCATTGGCTACTGTCCGCGTGACGTCATTGCTGGTCACGCCCTTCTTGTCCAGGTGTAGGTGTGGCGGGAAAACTTCCCGCGCTGTTGCCTTTGATGAGTTTGGACCAAGGGAGCTTGGACGCTCGCTGCTGCCAGCTGGTGGTCATTAGCTCGCGTCCTATTACAGGGTTCATATGATACAGGTGAAGGTTACCTTGTTGCTAGAGGCACGGTTACATTGGTTCAGATACATTGTAATCCATGTGGAAGATAAAACCATTAGAACACAACACCCCTCCCCCCTAGGATGAGACAAAGTCTCGAGCCCACACTTAAACACACTCCCCCCCCCTAGGAGACAAAGTCTCTCAGCCAAGATGGCTTATTTCGAACACGTTGGGGTCTCGATGCAGGCTGCCTTTCCCCGGGTTTGCTACCTTTTCTTTGTTCCCTGGTTTCCTGTCCTGTAATTGGAGAGGGAGACTCGTTAGTGACTTGCCGCGGCTCCGCGGCGTTGTTTGGAGGTGTGCTCATTCTTAGGGAAGAACCGGGGGCATTGGGGGCTAACGAAAAACCCCTCTTCTCGCTTGGATGGGTGGGGGAACACTCCTGAAAACCCCCCCGGCTCGCAAAATCAAAATCAAAATTACATTCGGGGGCAGCGGTCGCGAACTCCTCTCCCCCTTCCCCGACCTCTGGTAGAACTGGCGTATCCAAAGGGTATGAGTCGGGGCCGCTGCTTCTGCCTTCCCCCCTTGCTTGGGACTGTTGTCCGCTGCTGTCTCCCCCTTGGGCTAAACGGGTGGGGGAGAACCCTAACGCTGAATCTTGTTGCCCCGCCCCACTGACTGGCCCACTCACTCGGTGCCTCAGTTGGTCTGCGTGCCTCCTCCAGAGGAGGCCGGCGCTAGTCTCGACCCGGTACGACACTGGCCCCGTTTGTTCTACAACCGTCCCTGGTACCCAGGCTGGCCCTGCGCTGGCATAGTTCCTGCAGTGAACAGGGTCGCCGGCGGCGAAACCTTTCGAGACTGCCAACCCTATGTTTTTCCCTTTATCCTCGACTCTCGTCGGGTCTAGCCTGGACAGGATCGTGGTCAGTTTTCGCCGCATCAAGAGCTCTGCCGGCGAGTAACCTGACGCCAAGGGGGTCACCCTATACGCTAATAAGAACTGACATACTTGGTGATTTAGGTCCCCCGGGCCCATGCGCCGCAGCGCATCCTTTGTTGTCCGCACCAGCCGTTCCACTTGGCCATTCGTGGCCGGGTGAAACGGCGCGGATGTGACATGCCGAATGGCGTTTGCCTCCATAAATGCCCCGAACTCCGCGGAGGTGAAACAACTAGCGTTATCGCTGACTAAAGTGTCGGGTAAACCGAACGTGGAAAAGACTCTCCTCAGTTGGCTAATTGTAGTGGCGGAGGACGTGCTCTTTACTGGGATAACCTCCAGCCACTTGGAGAACGCATCCACCACCAGGAGAAACATGGTTCCTCGGAATGGGCCAGCGAAATCTACGTGCACTCTGGACCATGGCCCCCTTGCTGTGTCCCATTCCCTATGCGGGAGACGGGCCGCCTCTGGTCGGGATCCCTGGCATGCCTCACAAGTGCCGACCATGTGCTCAATGTCTGTGTCTAGCTGTGGCCACCAAAAATAACTCCGGGCCAGCGCCTTTGAACGAACGATGCCCGGGTGGCTGACGTGCAGCAGTTCGAGCACCCTCGGACGCAGGGACGTGGGGACCACCACCCGTTGGCCCCACAACAGGCACCCCCTTTCTAGGGACAACTCTAGCTTTTTCCGAAAAAATGGGTCGAATTCTGTGCTTGGGGATGATGCCGGCCACCCCTTCTGTACCCATGAACTAACTTTCTCCAGCGTTCTGTCCTTGCCTGTCGCCCTAGCAATGTCGGCTGGCACTATTGGGGGTGCGTCTAAGACCTCAATTAACAACACCTGGCGGTCTCTTTCTACTCTCGCCTTTTGGTCGTCCGACAAGGGCAAAGGAGATCTCGAAAGTGCATCAGCATGGCTGATCTCCTTTCCGGGCCGGTACTCCAACTCGTGTTGGTATGCGTTGAGAAAAATAGCCCATCGCAGCATCCTCGGGGACAGGATCTGCGGCGTGGGCTTGCTTGCCGTGAAAATCCCTAACAGGGGCTTGTGATCAGTCACGATTTTGAACGGGCGGCCATACAAAAAATCGTGAAATTTTTTGGTTCCGGCTACTATTGCTAATGCCTCCCTGTCGGTTTGTGCGTAATTGCGCTCCGCTTGGGACAGGGACCTTGAATAAAACGCTACCGGGGCCTCCCTTCCGTCATCCAACACGTGGCAAAGCACCGCCCCCACCCCCACCGGGGATGCATCACAGACTAAGACCACTGGCCGTTTGGGATCGAAATGCGTCAGGATTGCCTCAGATGTTAAGAGTTGCTTTAGTTCTTTGAACGCCCTCTTGTGCTCGTCACCCCACATCCATGTCTCCTCCTTTTTAAGTAACCGATGAAGCGGTTCGGCCACGGACGCCTTCCGTGGGAGGAATGTATGGTAAAAATTGAGGAGCCCCAGGAATGACTGTAGCTCGGTTTTGGATGTGGGGCGAGGGGCCTTCTTTATGGCTGCTACTTTGGATTTAGACGGCTTAATACCCTCGGGTGTGATCCGGAACCCTAAAAACTCGACCTCAGTTTCGAAAAAAACACATTTGTCCTTCCTCAGCCTCAGCCCCGCTTTCTCGAAAACAGTTAGTACTTTATCCAATCTCTTTGCCAGTTCGGCCTCACTCCCCCCTGTTATCAACACGTCATCAAAATAAGGCAACACCCCCTCCAGCCCCTTCAGGAGGCGTTCCACAAGCGACTGAAAAAGGCCGGGTGCCGAGTTCACGCCGAACTGTAAACGCGACACCTGGAACGCCCCTTTGTGTGTAACTATCGTTTGTGCCGCGGCCGTGGCGGGAGTTACGGGGAGTTGCTGATAGGCTTGTGCCAAATCGAGTTTAGCGAAACACTTTCCCCCATTCAGCCTGGCCAAAAGGTGGCTGACCACCGGCACCGGGTATGCATTAGGGCGGATCGCCTTGTTAATTGTGCACTTATAATCAGCGCAAATGCGCACCTCCCCGTTGGCCTTCAGAGCTGTTACAATTGGAGTTTCCCACTCCGCGGAATCAACAGGAATAAGAATCCCCTGGCCCACCAGTTTGTCCAGTTCCGCCTCTATTTTGTCCTTGAGTGCGAACGGCACCCTGCGCGGTTTGAGTCTTATCGGGCGGACCTCCGGGTCTAGGTCGAAGGCTACAGGGGGTCCCTTGAACTTTCCAAGTCCTTTTTCAAAGACGGCGGGATGCGCATCGCAAACCGCTTGTATTGGGTCCACTCCCACTGTATGCACTCCCCCTATGAACAAGCCTAAGGGCTGAAACCACTGTGTCCCTAGGAGGCTACAACTTCCCCCCTTAAGGACAACTAGGGGCAGTTCCGCAGAATGTCTCTTAAAGCTGACCCGAAACTTTCCAACCCCCAACACCGGGATGCTGTTTCCCTGTACATCTCGTAGCGTGGACCTCAACGTTTTAAGTTTGGGCCGCACGTGGGGGTCGATTTTCAAGAACTCTTTCTGGGGAATTATCGAATAGGAGGACCCCGAGTCAATTTCCATCCTAATAGGGGCCCCTTGTACTAGTACCTCAACGAAGTAATGGGACTGTCCCGCGGACACGCTGAACACTGGGGCGTCGTCCTCGCTGTCGTCCGAGACGCGGCCCACGCCGTCCTGCTTCCTCGTGGTCTGGGCGCCATCTTTGGACCTCGCTGGACGGTCCGGTCTGGTCGAACGGTCTTGTGACTGCCTCCGGCCCTCCTTCCGTTTTCTGCATGCCCTGGCGATGTGCCCCCGACGGCCGCAGGTGTAACACTCGGCCTTTCTGAATGGGCACCTCGCGCGCTCATGGGCCGCTCCGCAACCATCGCAGCGGCGCCCACCTTTTCGGACCTTCTGGACCTCCTCGCCGTCGCTGCCTTCCGTAGACGACTTTGAGGCCCGTCGGGTTGCGTGCACCGACTGTCCGGACTTCCCGTGCACCGAATTTTCCGCCTTGCCGGCTCTAGGACGCCACTCACGCCACTGGTGCATCTCGTCCACCCCCGCATTCGTGGACTCCGCGGCTTCCGCGGCCTCTACGACCTCGGCCAGCGTGGGTGGCGGCTCCTTGTTCATCAAGCTGCGCTGCACCTCCTTGTCCTTCAGGCCACACAGCACGCCGTCCCTGAGGGCCATCTCTAGGTTGTCCCATCTACAGGGGCCGGCGGCTATCCTCATGGCGGTCACGAATGCCTCAACCGACTCGTCCGGCGCTTGGACTCGCCTCCAAAACGCGCTCCGAGCGGGAAACATTGCCCTCGAGGGTCGGAAACGCTCTCGCAGCAGCTTCATGATGTCGTCTGCCTTAAATTCGCTCACCTTCTTCGGAGCGATGATGCCCACCAGCGTCCGCTTGGTTTCTAACCCAAGCATTCTGGTGAGGATGGCCCTCTTCCTCTCCTCGTCGTCTTCTTTGACTTTGAGTTCCACCAGTGCCGCCTGGAAGTCCATCTCCAACAGCTCCCAGTCTTGCGGTTTGGTGATGTTGAACCCGCTCTGTGCCCTGGCTGTTCCTTGGGGATCCATAATCCCACCTTCGTCGCCAATTTAGTGTATGAAAACTAAGACACAGGACACAGCCTCGGGCTGGGTTAACTCAGGTTTATTGCATCGTGGACAGAGGGAACATGAGGTAATGGCGGCTCGATAGCTCTTTATATACTGTAGTAATACATTTGAACGTGGTTGCATGGTAGCCCATTGGCTACTGTCCGCGTGACGTCATTGCTGGTCACGCCCTTCTTGTCCAGGTGTAGGTGTGGCGGGAAAACTTCCCGCGCTGTTGCCTTTGATGAGTTTGGACCAAGGGAGCTTGGACGCTCGCTGCTGCCAGCTGGTGGTCATTAGCTCGCGTCCTATTACAGGGTTCATATGATACAGGTGAAGGTTACCTTGTTGCTAGAGGCACGGTTACATTGGTTCAGATACATTGTAATCCATGTGGAAGATAAAACCATTAGAACACAACAGGTGGTCAGTCCCGGAGCCGCAGACGCCCCAGGAATGGTGGCCTTAAACTGTTTGGCAAAGGATTTTGCCATGACCTCAAACATTGATTTGAAGAGGTCCATCTGGCCAGCAATGATGGTAGCCGTTGGTGACGAAACGGTGGGAGGTGAAAAGGTAGGAGCAATGATGGGAGACGAAATTGTAGCCAAAATGGTGGCTGCCAGGGCATCTACCATTGGAGTACGCGGCCTGGTAGACACAGAAACTTGCCATGTCGTGAAACGGCCCCTCTCACCAGGCAGCGGCGAAGGAGAAAGAAGCATGGGGCGAGCTGGTGCACCAGCCCTGCGGCCCTTGTTCGGTGACTCTGAGGAGGAACGGCTGCCCCACGCAGAGGATCCAGGAGAGGGACACCTCGCTACAGAGAACGGTGGAGAAGGGCGGGGTGAAATCGGCGGATGAGGAGTAGGAGGCAAAGAGCGGCGCACCTCACTCCTGTGTTTCTTCTTCTTCACCCCATTCTTCTCCTTCTTATGGATGAGAGTTGAAGAAGAGGAAGACTTAAGAGGATGTTCGGGTGGCAGACCACTTGCTGAGGCAGAAGTAGAAGCCACTGCAGCGGGAGCCAGGGCGAGCTCCATTAGGTGCGACTTGAGTCTATTGCTCCAATTTTGGACCGCAAGGCGGGTGAAATTTTTACAATGTGCACGTCTGACTCTGGTGCAATTCACCCAAGCAAAACAGACACTGATTATGGCCGTCCGAAGCCGGGAACTTCTTGAGGCAAGAAGTGCACTGCTTGAAAGCTGCAGAGGCCATGAAAAAATTCCTCCAGAGAAGGCAAGGAGAACGAAGAACATTCGAGAAGAATGCACCGAAAGGCCGGCCTACCGCCACCCCCTTTGGGGGGGAACCAGCGACCCGATCGAAAAAGTGACTGAGTCCTACTAGAAGAAACAGCACTGGGGTGGCAATCCTGCCCTAAGGACAAGATCGGCAGAATTTTTTTTTTCTTGAAAATTGTCTTTTCCGTAGAAATGACAAGGAAAAATTGTGGAAGCTCTCAACGGTTGTCCTGCTGCTGAGGTGGAGAGAAGAGAACTGAAGCGGAAAGAAGAGAACTGATGACTGGAAGGTAGCGAATGTATCACCAATTTTCAAAAAAGGATCCAGGGGTGATCCAGGAAATTACCGACCGGGCAGTTTGACATGTGTCCCAGGTAAAGTGATGGAAACCATCCTAAAAGATAGAATTAATAGGCAGATAGAAGAGAAGGTGCTGCTAAAGGAGAGCCAACATGGCTTTTGCAAGGGCAAATCATGCCTCCCTAATCTGTTGGAACTTTTTGAGAGTGTCAACAAGCATGTGGATAAGGGGGGTCCAGTCGACATTGTTTATCTGGACTTTCAGAAGGCTTTTGACAAGGTCCCACACCAAAGGCTCTTGAATAAACTTACCAGTCATGGAATAAAGGGACAAGTCTTGTCCTGGATTAGCAACTGGCTAAGGGACAGGAAACAGAGGGTAGCACTAAATGGACACTTCTCCAAGTGGAGGGAAGTAAAGAGTGGGGTTCCCCAAGGTTCAGTACTGGGACCACTGCTTTTCAACCTCTTTATAAATGATCTAGAAGTAGGAGTAAATAGCAAGGTAGCCAAATTTGCTGACAACACTAAATTATACAGGGTAGTGAAAACTGTGAGCAATTGTGAGGAGCTCCAGAGGGATCTCTTGACACTGGGGGAGTGGGCAAAACAGTGCCAAATGAGCTTCAACATTAGTAAGTGCAGAGTGATGCATGTTGAGGCAAAAAACCCCAATTACATTTATAAACTGATGGGGTCTGAACTCTCTGCGACAAACCAGGAAAGGAACCTTGGTGTCCTGGTGGACAGCTCAATGAAGGTGTCAACCCAGTGTGCCTCAGCAGTGAAAAAAGCAAACTCAATGCTAGGGATCATTAGGAAGGGTATAGAAAATAAGTCAGCAAGTGTCATTTTGCCTCTTTATAAATCTACGGTGAGGCACCATCTGGAATACTGTGTACAGTTCTGGTCGCCATACCTCCAGAAGGATATTATGGAGTTGGAAAAAGTGCAGAGGAGGGCAACCAGAATGATTAGAGGACTGGAACACCTTCCTTACCATCTGAGGCTGCAACGGTTGGGCCTCTTCACTCTTGAACCACGGCGTCTAAGAGGTGACCTGATTGAAGTTTATAAAATCATGCACGGTGTGGACAAAGTAGATAAGGAAAAACTGTTTTCCCTATCGCATAACACTAGAACTAGGGGGCACTGCATGAAACTTTTGGGTGCTAGTTCTCAAACAAATAAGAGAAAGTACTTTTTCACTCAGAGGATCACTGGTCTATGTAACTCCCTGCCAGAAGAAGTGGTGACAGCTGTCAGTATTGACAGCTTCAAGAAAGGATTAGACAAGTTCATGGAGGACAAGGGTATCAATGGCTATAATTATGGATACCTAAGAACAACCTCTGGGTTGGTGAGAGAGGCAGAATATCTCTCAATGCCATTTCCAGGGAATCCTAAGCAGGTGAAGGCATCATCTGCTTGGGAATAATACCCTGAAGCAAATGGTGAGCCACTGTGTGAGACAGAATGCTGGACTGGATGGACCATGGCCTGTTCCAGCAAGGCTGTTCTTATGTTCTTATGAGGTAAAATGGTGAACTGGCGCCTAAGGGTGGGCGGTACGGTGGGCGGTCTTACCGCCAAAACTTTGACTAATCAGCCTTAAAGCCTCCAATCTATGTTCTGCGCAGACACATAACCCAATAGTGGGGATTCACAAACTATACGAAGGAGAAGCAATGGTCCAAGACCAGGGGAAAATAGCTGGGCAGACTAGAACTAGAAATGAGGAATTGGTTGAGAATATGGTGCATTTGAAGCACACCATCACAGCCCCAAGTGAAATATAACAGGACTTTGAAACTCAGTGCGCTAGGAAACCAAACATGGATGGGGAATCAAGCTGTTCATCACATTTATCTTTTGGGTCTAAAAGTAATATGACAAGCAACTGTTCATTTTGGGACATAAATCGGAGCAAGATGTGCATTATCTGTCTTCCAAGTAGCAATGTTGCAAAAATACAATTCGAACACCTTGGCAGGTTAAAGTCAAATATCCTGGAGAGCTGCGAGGGAGACAGCAAGAATGAAACAAAGGATTTTCTGTATTTTATCCTTCAGAATTGAGTATTCAAGCAACTCGTTGTAAAAAAAAAGGTGACTCAATTCATTTCCTTGGTGTTACAGGATTTATACTTTCCTTCTCACATACACACTCTACCTTGATTAAGCATAGAACAAACAAGTCAATAAGTCATGTCCTGACATCTTATCCCATCAAGACTAAAACTAATTTGAACATGCATATACTGATTGATAGGATGTAGGTAAATAGATGCTTACAATATCACACTTCCTTGGCTCTGGCATCTTGTCACTTTAGCACCTTCCTCATATGATACAAATGAACCTCCAAGTAAACATCCAGGCTTACCTGTTAATGAAAGGTCAGGGTACTCTGAAACTACAGCACAATGGGATGGGCACATAAATTTCCATAATAGCAACAAGAAGCAGAATGAATGAATGAATGGATGGATACAGGCAGGGAAATACTTCAGAAGGCTAGAACGTATTGCCCCTCTGTCTGCTTTCTTCCATGAATGCATGAAAACCAGTAATCACAATGCACACATTTCTACTGCCACTGCCCTCGCATGACTCTTAAGAATATTTGTGTCATTCATTACCTTTGATGAGTAAGCAGGGAAGCACAGAGGAACATAACAAAACTATGTTCAGACAGAAATGAGCGCCTCCAACTGTAGTATCAAATTGTGAGTAGGAGGTAGGCAAACAGCCCACCATCAAGGATATACCAGATATTCCTACAGCTGTTCCATTCTTGGATTCAGTCTCTGATCAGTGCTTGAGTCATGGGAAAGAGACAGAGGGGCATCATCCCTCTACCTGCTGAGGTCAGCGCCACAGCTATTGATTAAGAAGACTAAGGGAGAAGACAGGATAGTTCAACTTGTGGAGGGAGACAGGCTCTGAGAATGAAATCTTACCTCCGTTCTTCTCTACCTACCACCCTTAATCCCATCTATTATCTGTTCCGCCTAACAATTCATCTGGATTAGAATTAATATTATGACCTAAAAAGGAAAAGAGGTTAAAATCTTCAGAACAGCAAAGAGCCAAAAATAGCACAGCACACCACTCATTGTGCATGGATTATGGCCAGTATTAGACATGTTAGAAACATTTTAAGTGCCTCTGAACATTGTTAGACAAACGTACTTTGACTGACTCCTCATTGCAGCCTCCCAAAATATATGTTAGCAAAGTATTTACTGCCAAACCCAGAAGGAGCGAGTGGTTCTAACATCACTCCCATTAATGAGAAAAATGTCATTTTCCAAGTGCAACATGTTTTTTTTTTGGTGGGTGTGGGTGGATTTATTTATTTATTTATGCTCCTGCTTAGCAGAGCCTTCAAAAAGCTGATAACTAGTCTTTATATATTGTGAGAGTCAGATATAACTCTGAATCTATTATTTCACTGAAACCCTTGGGGTAAACTTATCACCTGGAAAGCATTTTACATGGACAATTTGACTTTCATGTGGAGTGTCATAATGTACCCTAGATGGAAATCTAAAATAAAATATATGGCAAGAAGCCCTTCCCGTGTAGGAATTTATCGTTCCCACACTACAATAATTTTGAAAACCGTATCCCTTAAGATACAAAGATGTGAGATGTTATTAACTGCCTGAACTTTTAAGAACATTCTGATTGGCTGATATAAAATATAGGGGGCTGCAATTAATTTCTATGAAACCACCAGCTTATCGCAAACTGTTTTTCAACCATCTAAACTGCCTACTTTATCTTCATGTGGGACAAAAATGTTCATTTTATCACCATCATCCCCAACATGCGCTGGCATTTCTGCAAAGTTGTTCCAGGAACTGAGAATATGTCCAAGCCTCTCCTGACAGGGTTGTCTAAGGCGATTGTACTCCAGAGACTGGAGGGGCAGCTGTTGTACCAGTACCTTGTCTTTCCTTTATTACGACTCTTGTCTCTCAGCAACACCCCTGCGTTAAGAATACATCATTTTAGGCTGAAAGAGTTTGATAAATGTCAGTTTTGTTGCTTACTCTTTTCCAATGCTGAAGAAAATATATATTGAAATTAGGCCCTCATATATCTCCGGTACAGGAGCAGCCATCACCAGTTGGACACTGGCTCGGCTCCTTATCCTCCTGCAGTACTTTATTTGCATAAAATTCTTCTGTGCTAGACCCCTCTGCAAGCTCAGTCTCTGAACAGCTGAGGCCTTCAGGGTGCTTCGCTGTTTTTAAACATGCTGGGTCTCCTTGAACATGGTGATTGGGTACTTACTGTGTTCCTATGGTGGGTTTACACACAAATGTTTATATGCATTGAGTATTAGATGTGGATTTACAGCAATGCTATCCCAACATGTCCCAGTTCCCCATCAGAATTCAAGAACCCATATTATAGTGTCATGAGATTTTTCAACAAGGAGTAGAACTTACTATCTATTGAGATGCAGGGCAGCAGCAAATGAGGCGGCAGCTTTGCAATTAGGAAGTGACAAAATGCATTCTTCACAATAACAGCCGCCAGGTTTGCATGATTATTCTGCAAACAAAACCTCACCGTATTGTTTTAAGGTTGTTTTGATTGGACCATTGAAATAACTTTGTTTTATTGCATGCTGGGGCTTAGAGCAACATTACCATACCTGTCAAGTATCCCGTATTGGCCGGGATTTCCCGAAATTTTGTGCTGCTTTTCCTTCTTTCCCGCCCAGAGCAGCTGCCATCCTGTAATTTGGCGGCAGGGGAAAAGTAGTCACTGCGCATCCCCTTCTGCGCAGGTCCCTTCTACTCATGCATAGAAGCTTTCTACGCATGCGTAGAAGCCTTCTACGCATGCATAGAAGGGTTCTGTGCAGAAGGGGATGCGTTGAAGGGACATGCGCAGAACGGTTCTGCGTAGATCCCGTATTGTTCAGAGCCGCGCTTGACAGGTATGAACATTACAGAGATTAAAGGTACAGTACTAGCATGTCACAAACACATTATTGTGTTTGTCCAACATTACATTCTATTAAATCAAGAAAGGCAGATTTTCACAATTGAATATATATATTTTTTAAAAATAATGGTTCAGATGGTCAGCCCTTTGTTTTGAAGCCTATGTGTATGTACCTGCTTTGAAACAATCATTTCATTAGTGCATATTTTAAAATATATATTATCTCAGTGGATAAAATCAACACATGCTTGCAAGTGTGATCTGTTACTATTACTGAAATGCTGAATTGGGTGTGGCGGGAGGGAATCGCACAAGCTGACCTTAATATGTGTGGCTCTCCAGGCTTTCACTGTAGAAATGTATATTTTTCAATATTCTTCTCTGAGCTGAAATCATGTCATTTATATGCAAATGAGTCCATATTCTGCAGCTGATTCTTCTTGGCTGAAGCTCTGGGAATTATTTGCACTTAATAAAGCCTCATAAATAGGTTTTGCCTTTAAATAGGTGGGGTAGTAGCAAATCTATCATGTCTATTTGCAGTTCCAAGCTTCTTTGGTATTTTGAAACTTGTGTGCATCTTTTAATAGAAAGTTTCACAGATACAAGAGAAACACAATTTCGTTTAGCTAAAAAAGCAACCCTTTTTTCCTCCCAAGTATGTTTCATGTTGCCATTGCTTATGTGGAGGAGATTTTACGAATTGAACAGTAAATGCTGTAATGTTTTTATTTATTTATTTGGGGGGGACCGACCGGAATGCTTCCTTCTTCAAACAGACTGCATGATGATCAAGATTTTTCAGTGTCAGGTTTGTTTTTGTTTTTACAAAGTTTTAAAGAAAACACAATTACATTTGCAGTTTGGCAGATGTATCAGTCTTGAACATAATCAAAATACAGTAGATAGTAAATACATTTAAACCTGGAAAGGGACTTAGGAGACCCAATAGTTTAGGACTGTTACTAAAGGGACTGCAGTGGCTCAAGTGGCTAAGACGCTGACTGGGAGGCGAAAGGTCAGTAGTTTAATTCCTGAGTACTGCAGGACGGAATGAGCTCTCGTCTTTGTCCTAGCTCCTGCCAACCTAGCAGTTCGAAAGCAAGAAATTGCAAGTAGATAAATAGGGACCACTTTGGTGGGAAGGTAACAGCGTTCCATGCGCTCCGGTGTCTAGTCATGCTTGCCACATGACCTCGGAAATGTCTGCAGAAGCAGACAGCTTTGAAACAGAGATGAGCACTGAACCCTAGAGTCAGATATGACTGGCTTTCAAGCAAGGGAAACCTTTACCTACTTGCCCAGAGGGAAGATATCTTTATAAGCCTTATTAAATAAAGGTGTCTTCAAGAATTTCTTAAAGATCAACATGGAAGAAGATTGCTGCAGTTCAGTTGTTAGATTGGTCCAGACTACAAACTACAATCATATATCCAAAAATGAAGTTCTTTGTTCCTTTCTTATCATGTCTTCACTTTCTTTGTGCTGGACTCACTCTCTTAAAATGGACTTCCCTGTCCCGCCTGGCTGGTAAAAGCCTCTAAGACGGTGACAGGTGGCTGGGTCGAGGCTATAATTAACACGTCTTTTCGAGAGGGGATGTTTCCTGCACTGCTGAAACATGCTCTTGTGTGCCCCCTCCTGAAGAAGCCTTCCCTCAATCCAGCAATCCTAACCAACTACAGACCTGTCTCCAACCTTCCTTTTTTGGGGAAGGTTCTGGAGAAGGCAGTGGCACGTCAGCTGCAGGGAGTACTGGATGAAGCGGAATATCTGGACCCATTCCAGTCAGGATTCAGACCTGGATATGGTACTGAGACTGCATTGGTCGCGCTGATGGATGATCTCTGGCGAGAGCGGGATGGCGGTCATCCGTCTGTCCTTGCTCTTCTTGACCTCTCAGCGGCCTTCGATACCGTTGACCACGGTATCCTTCTGGAACGGCTCCGAGGATTGGGGATCCAGGGCACGGTGTGGTCCTGGTTTTCCTCATTTCTGAGGGGCCAGACCCAGTCGGTGTGGTTGGAGAGTGAGAGGTCGAGTCCTAGGCCCCTAAAATATGGGGTGCCTCAGGGCTCGGTACTCTCTCCTCTCCTATTTAACATCTACATGAAGCCGCTGGGTGAGATCATCCGTTCCCACGGGGTGCGGTACCACCAGTACGTGGATGTCACACAGTTGTACATCTCGGCCCGTGGGGATCCCAGTGATGCAGTCAAAGTCCTTTCCAGCTGTCTGGAGGCTGTTGGGGTCTGGATGGGGGCAAATGGGGTACAGCTGAATCCTAGCAAGACTGAGTGGCAAGACTGCGTTATCCCGGGAGCTACCATCTTTGGTTTTGGATGGGGCTGTTTTGCCCCAGACCAACCCGGTGCACAACTTGGGGGTCCTCCTGGATTCACGGCTGCTGCTAGAAGAACAGGTGGCAGCTGTGGCCAGGAGGGTCTTCACCCAACTTTGGGTGATTCGCCAGTTGCGCCCACTCCTGGACCAGGACTCTTTGCTCATGGTCACTCACGCTCTGGTGACCTCCAGACTAGACTACTGTAATGCGCTCTACATGGGGCTGCCCTTGATGACCATTCGGAGGCTGCAGCTGGTCCAGAATGCCGCGGCCCGGGTGGTGATGGGGTGTGGACGTTATGCCCATGCCTCACCACTGCTTCAGGGGCTGCACTGGTTACCAGTTTGTCTCCGGGTGCAATTCAAGGTGCTGGTTTTGACCTTTAAAGCCCTACATGGTAGTGGGCCAGGGTATCTTAGAGACCGCATCGCCCTAAGGACATCTGTCCGTCCAACCAGAACGGACCGGAGGGGCTCTCTAATTGTGCCATCAGCCAGGAGGGCTCGCCTCTCTGGCACAAGGAGGAGGGCCTTCTCCATGTCCGCACCGGCCCTTTGGAACCTCCTGCCTGTGGAACTGCGTCTCCAGACGGAGTTGTTACCCTTTAGGAAGGAACTAAAGACCTGGCTGGCGGGCCAAGTTTGGGGTGCGGGTGGGGATGGGGGTACCGTTGGGTGGTTGGTATAGAGAAGTGTGCCTTCCCCCAAGGTCCCTTCGGTTCTTGCGCACCTTTTAGGGGTGGGTTTTTTAACTTTTAACTTTGTTTTATCATCTGTCTTTTATGTATTTACTGTCCGCTATGTAAACCGCCCTGAGTTGGGTTGTACCTGAGTGGGCGGTATATAAGCGTGAAAAATAAATAAATGAATAAATATGTCCTGGACTTCAATTCCAGTGATCCTTCAACACCACTATATTAAATGAGGTTGATGGAATTTGTAATCCAAAACTTCTGAAAGGCACCAGATTGGGCAATGCTGTTTTAAATCATACTTTGCATTTGCAGGTCTCTGAAGCAGCACAACTGGTTCTCATATGGCCAAACAGCCAATTGCTTGATTAAACCATTATCAATACAAATCAGTTGTTTAGGAATGAATTAGGCAGGTCCTAAAGCACAGCAGAACTCTTGGACCACCTGGATGTGTAGTTCCTTTTCACTGTAATTATCAGGTGGGACCTGTAACAAAATATTTAGTTCATCCCACCTCCTTTTGCTGCTGTTCAAAGTTCAAGCCAGCCAGGCGATCTTTTCAGAGTAAAATAAGCCCTTAGAAGAATCAAGTAGAGCATTTCTCTCCCACAAATCCATCCCATTCATGTTTAATATTCTTTTTCCTAATAAAAATGAGCATTGCATGACTGCCCAGTGTTAGGAAGACACATCATGAGTTTTCTAAAGGTTGCATTTTCCCGGAAAACCTCAGGAATGCACCAAGCATGCTAAACCCTTCTTCCCCCCTCCAGTAACCTATCATTTAACCCTAATTCTTTATCTGCACATTCCTGCTAACAGTTCACTACTACAATGAGTGAAAGTTTCCATAGGTATTCTAAGATTGCAAACCACCATGCAGACCATGGCCAAAAGTTGGTTGCCCCCAATCCATTTTATGCAGCTCCAGAACCAGCTTCAGGCTGCCCCAGGCTAAATTGTCATAGAAGTCCAGATCAAGCAAAGGCAGAAAGCACCACACACCAGCATAAGAATAACTATAACAGACTCTCCATTCATCTTTTAACCCAGTCCTAAAAGTGCTAGTAAATATTAACTAATCTAGGAAGCATAGTTCTCTTCATTTTTCTTTAGAATAATTAATACCTGCTACAAATATACCAAGTCTATTTTTTTTACTATTTGTTCAGATGACTATTTTGAACTTTATTTTTAACTTTTTGAATACTTTGACAGATCAGATTGCATTGTGTTGTTAAAATGGTGAGCTTTGCTACGTTCCTGACTTATCTGATGTGTGATATTGTATGCTCAGATGTGTTACTGAAAGCATGTCTAAGCACTGTAAGAAAGAGGAAAAAAGATAAATTTATTTTTACAGCACACATTTTGTGGTCCCAATATTGAGGAACGGAATAAAGATTCTCCCACATTCCAGGTGCAGATGTTGTCACCCTCGCTTTATAACTTGAAATCAATATATCTGATAGGACAAGGAAACATCGAAGGGAGTGGAAATAAAATTAAAAGCAGGTATCAGCATGCAGTTTATTACAGAGTCTCAGGCAAGGAAGATAGTAAATGTGACTCCTGTTATATTGAATTTTATTTTCTTTACACGTGTTATAAGAAAAAGTATATAGTTACAATGCAAATTAAATAGAATCATCTGCTGAATAATGACTATAGTATTCTAGTGCATCACCTAGGAATTGGTTCTTCTGTCCCTATTCTTTCTGAACAAAGCATACATGGTGTTACATTTCAGTTCAAGAAATAAATGATACCAATGATTTATGTTTTTCCCTCTGCAGTAATTTCTGCTGCAGCAGGGATCCTTGTCTTTCCTCTATTTTGTAGAACTGTAGTAACTATGTTTGTTGCATGTAGCCTATTATTATATATTAATTCATATATATAAAATATGAATTACAAACCAACAGTTATACCTTAATAATCTCAAGTCTTGACTGTTGTAGCTTTTCTGTTCAGCCTCCATTACAGCAAAAATGCATGGTGGGACAGCAGACTTTCTTCCAAGTTGTATCTCTAGTTCAGGACTGCCCAAACTACAGCCCATGGACCGAGCCCCATCCCACCCCCCTTGTTGCTTCTCTACATGAGCAGTAACAATCTTGATATGGAGAAGTTCCTGTTTGTGCATAGGATCTATATGTGAGCAAGAGCCCTTGAAAATCTAGTTTACTGTCCTGGACATAGTAACGAACTAGATGAGAGCTAGTAAATTCATGTTGAACCTCACAAGATGGAAGCTGACTGGATAGTTGGTTTTCATGTTTGGGATCTGGATCTGCAGTCTCTTTTAAATAATACTGCACTCCCTTTGGAAGAGCAAGGGCATAGCTAGAGAGTACACTTGAATTTAACCCTGACTACCGTATTTCCCCAAGTTAGATCAGGTTATTCAAATCTCTTTGTTTTGGGCATAATTCAAGGAGTTTTTGTTTACGTAGGAACTTAAATGGTTCAAAACTTTACTTCACTTGAAAACCTTAGAGATGGCTTGATATCTAAATATCTGAAGGAACATTGCCTATATCTTAAACTTTGCACAGGAGGAGTATTATTCAAATTGACATTTATTTACTGCATTACAGCTGATGAAAAAGCCCCCTTTGTTAAGAGTGGCCTGTATCTTATTGTCAAACTCCATTCAATATGAATATGGAAGAACACAATATAGAACTATTAACAATAATATTGACAACTGCAAGACAATGTATTGCTAGAAATTGGAAAAATGATTCTACAGTGGATATAGAGGAATGGTATAGAGAAATGTGGCATCTTGCACTTAATGATAACATGGGAATTGAAAATAGAAAGAGGTATGGCAGATAAAAACAAATTTGGAATCATCTGGAAACCATTTCTGGTTTATACACTGTCTGAAGGTAAAGGTAGCAGACCAGCACCAAGTCACATGAGTTTTTGGTTATATTATATGATGCTGGGTAGCTCTGCAACTCCCAAGGCAATGTACATAACACTGGGGTATTATCTTATGTTTAGATTTGTTTTTCTTTTTAAGATAGTGTATTTTTCACATTAAAATAGTATATGTCTAAACAAGAGGGTTCAAATAAGGTAGAATGAATATACACTATCTGTTATTACTGTATTTTTAAGTATGTGATTTTACTTTTAATTTTTACTTGTAATTTGTATTTTATATTATTTTTTATTATGTATCAATGTCTTTTTTCTTTGTGTATTACTTTTCCTTTTTTAAAAAAATAATAAAACTTAATAATAATAATAAAAAAAGAATGGCCTGTATCTGTGATACCCTCCTGATGGAGTTGCAAATGGTACTGACTTTACAATAATGTCCATGCCACATTGATTGTTTTCTGTTTGTCTGGGTATTATTTTGGTCAATCTGCTTTTTTGTTACTGTTTTTTTATTCTATGATTTTCCCTTAAAACATACTACCTATCATCCGGATATTTTTTTAAAGGATGGTTTATAACCGGCCAATGAAAAAACTGTAAATAACAAAATCCAGTTAACTATAATTAAAAACTAAGGAAAGTTAGTGATAGTAGTGTCTGAATGATCACAGAAAGCTATCTACCTGTGCCGTAGTTTTAGTGAGAAACCTTATTTGCACACAGTTCTTTTTAGCAGGTCAAAATTGAGATTGCAAAAATGGCCTTGTTAATTTCAAAGGGTATTTCACTGAAATAGTTTATGCAGAATGCACTATGTGACAGTATAAACTAAATATTTCTGGGAAGCTATGATAATAGAGTATTTTATCACCTTTGATCTTGATCAGGTATCACAATTACTTCAAAACCAGAAACGTAAGCAATCAAAGACTTTATCGAAACAGTGGATGTAAATATTAAAAACTTCCTGAGGAGGGGGGGATATTTCAGAATGTTTTTGCTTCTATTTAAAATTGTAAATCAATTTTATGAAAGGGAAATTAGACTTTAAAAGAAACATAAAAGTAGCATGAATAAATGATGCAAAACAAAAATGACAAATGAAGCAACCTAATGAAAAAATGGCAATGGTGAAATAAGAGTTGCCTTTCACATCCAGTGCTTCTTAAACAACTTTTGCATTCCAAAACGCATTCTTTAAAAGTGTGAAACTATCAATTCTAGATAGGTTACACTATGATGATGCTTTTATAGAAGAAATTATTCTTAAGAACAAAGAACTCAGACTAACCTTTTAAAGCTTAGTCAATATAGCAGGGGTGCCCAAACGTTTTCGGCCGTGGGCTGGTCATGTGGTTCAGGGGGTTGGTCACTATGGCCTGGGGGCCGTACGGGCGCGTTTTACTTCTGCTTCCGGGAGCGATGAGGGCTTCGTGGGCTAGATGAATTGGTGTCGGGGCCCAGATCCAGCCCCCGTGCCGTAGTTTGGGCACCCCACAATAAAGCATTGTTGGACTGAAATTCCCATCACACTTCATCATTGACTATGCAAGTTACGACTGCTGCGAGTTGTATAGGAATAATATATCTGTAGGGCTGTGGCTTCTCCTTGCGATGGAACTAATTTGTTGCAAGTTACTTCTTGGACACAATTCAGCAGAGATGTCTTCTCTTTAGAATGGGGAATGAACCTGCTGGTGGATTGTGCCCTTCGTCCATGGCTGATAATGGAAATTAAAGCCTCTTAAAATCAAAAGAACAGTGAAGATATATTGCAAAAAGTACTGAAGCTATTCCCTGAAGTATGCAGGACAGATTATTGATGAGGAACATTATGAAAAATGAAAGCAATATTGCACAAGGAGAAAATGTTATAAGAAACTCTGAATTTATCTTTTGAAAATTAATCTCTTTTAAGACTGAAATAAAAACATTAATAACTACTAATCCCCCTCCTTGGGCTGGATTTAATTTAAGAAGGAAAAGAAAGTAACTTGGAGAATAACTTTTTTCCATAATGTTATCAGCAATAAAACTACTCAAAGTATGACATATGAAGACTATATTCTACTGGGTTTATTTCAGAGGCCAAGCAGTATCATTAATTGTTACAAAAGTCATACAACATAAATACTGTAATAGGATGACCAGACCACTAGTTTGCTAGCAGTAAAAATCTGTTTTAACTTGGTTGATGGATTCCATATTGGTGAGACAAACCCTAGTGTGCTGCAGACTCTTTTAAAACCCACTTCCCAGAAACTAAGACCACTAGCTCCCATAAATAACTGCAGAAGTAAATAATCAGTGGCTGAAATCCTATTGCTAAGCGTCCTCTGTAAGTTCCATTGATTCAAATGGGCTTACTTTAGTAGTTACTGATGTTAGCATAATAAGTCAGAACTACAACAGACCATTCAAATCAGTGAAACTCATGGAGGAGTTGATTTACCAAACCCCTACTCATTCAATAAGCCTATTTTAGCATGACAACGGGATTCCAGCCTAGATGTTCCAGCTATTAGGACAGACAAGAAACCAGCATGTAACTTTGATGTACAGTGGTGCCTTGCTTTAAGAATTTAATGCATTCCACGGGAAGTTTTCTATTATGAAAAATTTGTAAAATGAAACACAGTTTCCCATAGGAATGCACTGAAAACCAATTAATCCGTTCTGGAGATCAGTAACTGCATGTAGGGAGCACAGCACCCCCTCTCCTCCCTTCCCCTCCCTGTCTGACCCCCCTTCTCCTCCTCCAACTTAGGAGCCTTCACTCCTGTCAAGCTCTGTGGCTCAGCTCTCTGCCCCCCCCCACCTGGTGGCCATCCTGAAACCTTTAAAGAAGAGGAAATTCACCAAAGCTCCTTGGTCACTTTTGCATAAAAGGGCTGCGCAGCCAAACAATCTGCGGGTGCCTATCAGCATTTCCAATTGGTCACCCGCTCAGCCATGTCCCCTCTTCTCCTCCTCCCCTTCCTTCCCTCCATCTCCTCTATGGCTTCATTAATCCAGAAAAGAAGGACGGGGAAGGAGAAAGCCAGTGAGGGGAGCTCCACTCCAGCTTGGCTATGTCCACCCTCTCCCCAAAGTCTTGCAAGCTCCTCGCTGAGGCTCCAGACCCCTCTGACTGCCATTCTCCCCAACCCCCCGGCTGCCCCATATACACAGCAGACCAATTCAAACAACGCAAAACACACCATAGACCGATGCAAACAATGCAAAACACATAGTAGACCAATGCAAACAAAGCAAAACATACCATAGACTGATGCATGCAATGCAAAACACATAGACCGATGCAAACAACGCAAAACACACAGTAAAATTCATGCAAATGACGAAGCTTAGCTCCCTACCTTTCCACTGCTTGAGAAATGCACCAGAAAGTTCCAAAAAGTTCCAAAACCACTGCAAAAACTTTCCTGAATGGCTCCAAAACTTGATGCAAAAATCGCTCAAAAAAATCCACACTAGATGTGACATGCTACCCAGACTCCAGCATGCACAGGGGCAGTGCTATAAACCCTCCCAAATGCAATGCACCCTGGGGAAATGTTTTCATTATGCGAAAAAAATTGTATAGCAAAGCACTATTTTCCTGGATTTTCACTCGTAATGCGAAAATTACATTGTATGAGGCGTCCGTAATGTGAGGTACCACTGTATATATTGTGGTTCTTTGGCTATACAGTCACTTGGGGCATTTAAGTGGGGACTTTGCAATTTCAGGATCTTGCAAATTATGCTGTTTATTTTTCAAACAGATCTGTTTGTAGTTTTCATGATCATACAATCATGTTTGAATACACAATGGAAATGT
Organism: Bradypodion ventrale; assembly: GCA_035047345.1. Lineage (NCBI taxonomy): Eukaryota > Metazoa > Chordata > Lepidosauria > Squamata > Chamaeleonidae > Bradypodion > Bradypodion ventrale. The sequence goes on from JAWDJE010000004.1 coordinate 121,242,086, forward strand.
GTAAATCTCAAAGATGGAATGTGTGTAAGTCTCAAAGATAGAATATATATTAAAACACCTTTAGCCACAGAACCACTTCAACTAGTTATGAAAATCAATAGATTTATGCAATGCAGCATCATACATATTTTAGAAATAGATACTGTACTGCTGATTGGAAGATATTTTTATGGATTAAGGTTAAAGTTTTATCCACTCAAATTAAAAGTGTATTCAACTGGATTCAAAAGCTCTGTTACATTCATGGAAGGACCATTCAGAAGAAGAGTTTGGTACAAATTAAACCCTTCTGCTCATGGAAGACTTTTGTTGCATACAGAATAGTTTCCATTTATAGAAGAGAGCTCACTATTGATGGTATTGAAAAAAATACAGATTTTGATTATAGCACATATAAAGAAAACAAAGGCTGCAAACTAATTTTATTCCTTTTATTCTTTATTTCTGCAATTCTTTAATCCTTTCCCCCAAAATCTCATTGTATCCCATAATATATAAGCATCATAAAGTCAGCTTAATGCAAATAACAGACAAATATAAAAATCACAAGAAGATATTTTTTCCAGGGATAATGCAAGTGCTGTTTACAAATGTAGTTACTGAGAAGATGCATACTCAAAGATATTCTTATTCTGTGAATAAAGGTGATATAATTTGAAAATAAACAGAACTGTGCTGAAAAGAATTTATTGTAATAAAAGGTTTTCAAACTTTCCAACTTTTCCAGTCTCATCTTACAAACAATAATCTGATAGAGAAAGAAATTTAAATAACCATTAAATATACACTATATATTAAATAGTACTGCAAGTAAACCAGATAGCATTTTGAAAATTTATGTATCTACTATGTAGCAAAAGTGTCTATTAATGAAATGATATAAAACAAAAAGTAGAACATCCAGACTTGATATCTGAAGATTTCATTCTATAATGAGGACTTCATTTTTGTCACTGGTAATGAGCCTTATTTATGGGTTTTAGAAAATGCCATCAAATATTCCAAGAAAAGGCTTAATATCATCATCAGAAAGCTGATACCTAAGGGGAATAAAGTACAAGAGAAACATCGTGTTTACTACATTAGACCTTTAAAATAGATTATTTTTATCTGGAGCACAATATATAGTTCTAATAAATGGAACTGGAACAAACTAACACAGAAACCTAAAGACAAACAGTTGTTAGCTAATGACCTTTCTGAAATACCTATTGTAGATACAATTATGCAAACAAAAGACCAAGGTCTAGCAGAGGAGTTCTCAACCTTTTAAAGCTGGGGTCATGCTCCTTCAGACAGCTTTGGTGGCCGGACTGCATTTTGCCCTTCCTCCACCACATGGCACTTCCTGGTGTGGTGGAGGCAGTGGGGGGACATGAAATGCATGGGTTGCATCCAGCTTGTGGGCTGCAGGTTGAGAATTCCTGGTCTAGTAGGTACCACACAAATATTTTTCATTACCTGAGATCACCTTCTTTTGCCATTTTGTTACAGATAAAAAAATCCTCTTTTCCAGTGATCTGGGAAGACTGCAAGATTGTTTCTGAGGCTGCAGCTATTTGTGTACTTTTTAACTTTTGTGGGGGACTATTTTTTTCTTGAAAGCCAAACTGTAAGACAGAAGCAATTAGTTAAGCAAATTTTAAGCAGCTGAAACAGTCATCATTATAACCATGAACATGAAATTTCTGAACTTGACTAATGTATTACATGCATCATTCAAAATGTTGGGTTAAATAATTCAGGTAAAGAAATGAGATGAGATTTAAGGCTTGTTGCTTTGGTTGTTTGTACCAGCAAGTTAAGTATGAAGCATCATAATTCTGAGCTGACTTGGTTGGGTATCTGACAGCAGAGTCAGAGGTTGGGAGGTCAATTCCCCAGTGTACAGCCCAGAAGAGCCACCACGCGTAGTCACGGACAAACTACATAGTCTCAGGATGCCCACGGAAGGAGGAGACAGTAAGTCACTTCTGCCTAGATTAATACTGAAAAGGGCCACTTGGCTTGATGGCACATAATGATGATGATTCCATATAGAACCAAGAAAGAAAAGTACAAAGCTAAATAATATACAAAAGTAGAAAACAAAGCAGAACCAAACATTGTTGGACAATTTGGCCTTCTTCTTCTGCCGTGTCTAAACCAGATGTAACGCTGCCAAAATGAAGGCACCTTTTGGTGAGTTCATTCTGCAGTTCCTTTCACCTGGCCTAGTGTGAGAAAGGTTGCCATTACCAGGTTATGCCTGATTGTGGTTCAAAAACACCACAGTTTTTGAGGATGCTCTTTCTGTGTACCCCAGAAAATTTGATCTAAAGGACAAAAAAGAAGCAGGAGAGAGGTGCATCCTCTGTTAGATCCTTTGGGCAAGATGAAAGCAGAGGGCACACATCATGGTCCACCTAGCCAGTGGGTGACGTGATATCTAAACGGCTAAAAAAACACATGCAGATGGACTTTATTTCTCAAGTCAATTTGTATGTGCAGAATGTCATCATGGAGATGTCTTCCAATGCAAGGACTCCTCACTGAGTAACAACTCCAAGGTCCAAAACAAGACTACATAACTGCAAGTAGAAGTTTGAGAAGTTGTATTCTTTCTGCCAAAACAAGACTAGGAGCAGATTATGATACTGATCATGAATTGTTAATACCCAATATTAGAATTAAACTGGAAAAAAAAATCACCAAAAGACTTTCTATGGAGTGAAAAATGCCTGGTGTCTAAGCTGGATTCCAGAAAGGAAGAGGCATAAGAGATCACATTTCAAACATCTGATTGATGCTTTAAAGTACCAATATCTATCATTTCAGAAAATCAGTTTAGACTTTATAGACTACAGCAAAGTCTTTGACTGTGTGGATCCTGGATGTTCCAAAAGAAAAAGGTGCACCTCAGCACTTGATTGTCCAGATGCATAACCTGTATTGTGGACAAGAAGCTACCATTATGACAGAAAGGTTTCCCGTAGGCAAAGGTGTCAGACAAGGGCTCATTTTTCCCACTTATCTGTTAAATCTATACGCAGAACATATCATACAAAAAGCTGGACTAGATGCAGATGAAGAAGTGAAAATTGGTGAAAGAAACTCAATAAGTAAATATATGCAGAGTACATCTTAATGACAGAAAACATCAATTACTTAAAATTTCTTTTAATGAAAGTAAAAAAAGAAAGTGACAAAGCAGAACTGCAGTTTACTAGTAAGAAAACAAAATCATAATAACAAAACTACACCACTCTAACGATGGCAATAAAAAAATTAAAAAAGTGAAAGATTTTATATACTTTGGTTCAAAACCATCGATCCAAATGGGAACTGCATCCAATAAATCAGAAAACTGAGACAGGCAGCAAAGAAGGAATTAGAAAAGATAATCAAGGGTAAGGATGTCATTGAAGATCAAGATCTACATTAATGTATTTGTAATCACTATTTATGGGTGTGAAAGCTGGATAGTAAAAAAAGCTGACAGGGGAAAAACTGACTTGTTTCAAATATAATGCTGGAGGAGATCTTTACAGATACCCTAGACTGCCAGAAAGATAAATAAGTGGATTGTAAACCAAATCAAGCCTGAACTGTCTCTGAAGGCAAACATGATGAAATTGAAGTTGTTATACTTTGGACATACCATGAGAAGGTAAGATTTTCTGGAAAAGACAGTGATACTGGGAAACATGAAAGGCAGCAGGAAAAGAGGAAAACCAAAAACAAGACAGACTGATTCTCTAAGAAATCCACACATTATATCTTACAGGAGCTGAGCAGTGCTGTTGAGGCCAGGACATATTGGAAATCTCTTTCATAGGGTCACCATAAACCAGAGACAACATGACAGCACATAGCAACAATTACAACACAACCAGAGGTCTGAATTATAAACCGGTCCAGATTGTTACGATGCAATCACTGCATGGAGTGATTTCTACTCTAATGATTTGTTGCACAACTAATGCAAACCCTGATTCTTAACTACCAGCAGTTCCTATTGAAAAATATCTCAATGGATTTGAAAACATAGTTGTTTAGCTGACTTCTGATCCTCGTATCAGATTTGTGTTTTTTCACTTACTATATTTTTACATCCATATTCTGCAAGAGATTTCCCATTTGCAGGTGGAGTCAATGAAGGAGAGCTGGAGTTCCGTACACAGATATCAGAATTTTCTTTAAATATGAAAAAACTAAAAAAAAAGAAAGAGAAATGAAATGAAGAAACAGAAAAGAACCAAAGCCAAGTTAAATGGTCAGAAATTAGATCTCTTAGTGATACAGCTTAAAATGAGTGAAAGGTTCCAGCATCTTTTCTACTCTAAGCATATAAAAAGCATATTTCATAACTTTCAGGAAAGAGAATTATCTCTGCAATTTTCTTTTTCACTCATTTTAACACATTTGTGTAGAGAACCTATTTCCAAGATGTACTAATCACTGGTAATATTCAGTTTTCATGAATATTTCAGTTTTCATGAGATGGTCCTTTGGCTGCTCCTTCTTGAGGCTACTCAGGTTTGGCCCTACTGCTTACTGTACTGACAAAACATTCATATCAGCGAACTCTGCAACTTAGTGTTTCCTCTTCTCCAAATCTAACTGTGCTTAAATAACTGTCTAATATTCCTTCTACCTGTTAAAATATGGAAAAACACACTTCCAGATGCATAAACCCCTTATTCAAATTAGAGGATGAGAAATCAGATTTTTAAAAACCTCAGCGCCTAATGCAGAAGAAACATGCATTTGAGTGAATATGTGTGATATACTGTACACAATCATATCACAGCTTCCCAGTGACCCTACAAATAGTTCTAAAGCAATAAAGACATTTTCTTCACCATTCTAGGTGTTCCTTCTTCCTGTCTTTTGTTAAACCTAGTCTACAGCATGTTTATTAAGAGTGCCTATACCATAGGCATAGTATTTTCAGATTTTTTTCTGCCACAGCTACCACAATTCACAAAGAATTTCCCCAACCAAAATTCTGACATACCTATAGCCAAAAAATCCAAATCCTTAGAGCAGTGATTTGCAACCTTTTTAGGCCATGCCCCACCTAAGCATCTCTAAAATCCTGATGCCATCCCACCTGTTACATATAATCCTTATTATTCAAAAAGTGAACTCCTATTCACACGGAAGAATCCTAAAAGGCCATTAACTTGGTTTAAACATTCCTGAATTGCCTCCCTTAAAAATTAAACTGGCCCCTGTGGGGCATGTGCTCAACATTGGGAACCACAGCCTTAGAGAAATTCCACTACCCCCTCGCCGAGACCTAGCATGTTCTTATTTATTTAGTCACACTCTCCTTCAATTTAAATTAATTTAATTTAAAAGTAATATTTATGCTGCTGACCCCTCACCTAGGCGGCTCCGGGCGGCTTACATGTATAAAATCACAGCATAGATATAAATAAAACAATGAAGTAAAAATATAAAATTGTTTAAAATTTAAAATTAACATACCCTCTCCCAGCAGCCACATCATAGGATTTCTTTTAAAACTAAAGCTAAAAACCTGGGTAATCCTCAAATGAGCCAATCTAAAGTGGCCATCATCCCAGCCGCCACCCACACCTGCTACGCCAGCCAGGTTTTAAGGTTTTTCCGGAAGGGCAGAAGCTCTGCCTGGAGATGCAGCTCGGTTGGCAGGAGGTTCCACAGGGCTGGAGCAGACACAGTGAAGACTCTCCTTCTTGTGCTAGAGAGATGAGCCTCTCTAGCCGATGGAACTATCAGGTAGCCCCTCCGGTCTGCTCTAGTGGGACCAGCAGATGTTCTTGGGGTGATACGGTCTCTTAAGTACCACGGCCCACTACCATATAGGGCTTTAAACGTCATTAACAGCACCTTGAATTGTACCTGGAGGCACCCCGGTAGCCAATGCAGCTCTCGCAACAGGGGTGAGGCATGGGCATAGAGCCTATACCCCATCACCACGCAGGCAGCTGCATTTTGAACCAGTTGCAGCCTCCGAATGGTCATCAAGGGCAGCCCCATGTAGAGCACATTACACTAAGTGAGTCCAGGAGGATCCCCAGATTACGCACCAGGTCTGTCTGAGGCAAAAAAGCCCCATCCAGTACCAAAGATGGTAACTCCCATGATAACACAGGGCCCCAACCCACAGCCACTCAGTTTTGCTGGGATTCAGTTGTAGCCCATTGTCCCCCATTCAGACCCCTACAGCCTCCAGACACCTGAATAGGACCTCCACTGCCTCATCTGGATCACCACAGGCTGAGATATACAGCTGAGTATCATCTGCATATTGATGATACCTCACCCCGTGGGAACAGAAAATTTCCCCCAGCGGTTTCATGTAAATATTAAACAGGAGAGGTGAGAGCCCTGAGCCCTGAGGCACCCCATATTGGAGGAGCCTCGGGCTGGACCTCTCATCCTCCAACAACACCAACTGGGTCCAGCCCACCAGAAATGAGGAAAACTAGGACCACACAGTACCCTGGATCCCCAGTCCTTGGAGCCATTCCAGAAGGATACCGTGGTCGACCGTATCAAAAGCTGCTGAGAAGAACAAGGATGGACGGATTACCTCCATCCCGCTCACACCAGAGATCATCCAACAGTGTGACCAATACAGTCTCATTACCATATCCAGGCCTGACTCCTGACTGAAAAGGGTCCAGATAATTTCTATAGCAGACAAGGGCAAAACAGAGCTCCGCATTCGGCCCATTGCCTGTCGGAGAAGGGGGTGGATTTCTCTGACAGGCAAGGGCGAAATGGAGCTCCTGTTGGAGAAGGGGCTTGCTTTCCGAATGCGGAGCTCCAGCGTGGTTAAAGATTTTTTTTTTGGGGGGGGGGGGGGGGGGAATTGAAAAAGAAATATCTAGAATCATGAAGATGAGTATTAAGCTGGGGCCCGGTACTGCCTTGTTGACAGATATTGAAGATATGAAGTTAGATAATGGTAAAAAAGAGTTATCTATAATACTAACATCAGCAAGACAATGCATTGCAAGAAATTGGAAAAAATGATGTGAATTTAAAAATAGAGGATTGGTACAAGGAAATGTGGGATCTTGCTTTGAATGATAAATTGACATGGGAGTTGAATAAAAACGGTATAGTGAAAGAAAATAGATCTTGGAAAATTTGGAAACCGTTTATGGATTCTATACTGATTAGAGGAGAATGTAACATGCCAAGTGCCAGACCAAATGAGTTTTTGGAATAACTGAAAGAATGGAGTGACACACTGCAACCCCCGGGGCAATGTATATATCGTAGGGCATTTTTGTTATATTTTGTTTAAGTCATGTAGTTCAAAGAGAAGAGTCTGATAAGTGCTCGCTATATAAAATATAGTAAATATAAATATAGTATTCAAGTCAATATGAAAAGGGGAATGACAAGATTTAATGTATAATGACAAATTTTAACATATAAAATATGTAACTAATACTTTGAAGACATTAGTTGGGAAAGAAAAATGGAATAATAATTTTATATGTTGTTAATGTTGGTTATTTTCTTTTCCTTTTCCTCTTTTTTGTTTGTTTCAATAATTTCCCAATTAACTGGTATTTGTTATGTTCTTCACTTTCTGTTTATTAATTTTTGTTCAGCTTGTACTATAGACTGCTATGTTAGTATTTTTTATTTTAAATTTAATAAAAATATTTTTAAAATTAAATTAAATTAAACTAATGAAATAAATTCAGTTTAAGATGAATTCTTAAAAATTTCAGTCACCTAATTATGTAGGAATAATTATTTAGGCAAGTTTGTTTAAATGCCAGACACACACATATGCACATACCTTTTGAAATGTATAGCAGCAAGGTTGCTTTGTGTATTTTCGAAAGAAGATTTTGCTTTTCCTAAACCTGCAGGAAAAACTTCTGAGTTCTGCAGGCACCTGTTTAAAGATCCTAAGTGAGAAGATTCTGAAATATAAAAAACCCAGAACACTTTGTAAATTAAAGGTATCTCAAAATTGCTTTGACACAGCCATTTAGGTTCTAGTACTCCAAACAAAAATGAATCAACCAGTTGTTTAACTTAGCTGTTTCTTTGTTGATTGATAAGAAAATAAACATGACCAAATGTTTGTTGGTTTACAGCACTATACTGAATAGATTAAAAGATAGGGTATAAAGTATCCTGTAAATGCAGTAGACTTGAGCATCATAATCCTATGTATTGCATCTCCTGTCGTGACATCTGGGTAAATGGCAATGAACAAACTATTTCATGTTTCAGAACCTGTATTCCACCTAATTATTACATCCCTCCATGTAACAAATGCCTCTTGCAAATTATTATTCATTGGGATTTTGCAGATGCTGATTCTACATATACAACAACTAGTATTTATTTTGCCCGGCCCTGTTGGGCAGTTATTATGTGTGAGTGGGTGGTTGGGGTGGTTATGGGGTGTGTGTGTGTGTGCAACACCCCCCCCAAAAAAAAACCCCCCACCTCAACCACCAACACACTGGTAATATTTGCCCGGCAAGTCAGGGCTGTCGTGTGTGTGTGTGTGTGTGTGAGAGAGAGAGAGAAAGAGAGAGAGAAACAGTCTAGCAGGTGTGTGTGTGAGAAAGAGAGGGAGGACAGAGAGAGGGGGAGAGAGAGAGAAAGGGGGGAGAGAGGGGGGAAAGAGAAAGAGAGGGGGAAGAGAGAGAGAGAGAAAGGGTGGGAGAGGTAAGAAGAAAGAGATGGGGGAGATAAAGGGGGAGAATGAGAGTGGGGGAAGAGAGAGAGAGAGAGAGATTGGGGGGAAGGCGATTCCTTCTCTCTGAGAGGTGAAGGCGCGGCCTTCGTCTCTTGGAGAGAGGGTATTCGCTTCTCTCTTGGTTGTCTGGGGACTAAAGTTTCATCTCCAGCCAACCAAGAGAGAAGCTAACCCCCTCCATGGAAGGGATTTCCTTTTCTCCGGGAAGCGAAGGCGCGGCCTTTGTCTCCTGGATAGAGCATGTCATTTCCCTGTGGCTTCGGTGGTGAGCACCAGCCTTGCCATAGCTTCAGGAGGAGGAGGAGGGACAGCCCCTTCTCTCCTCGTGCGGCTTTGGTGAGGAAGCGAGGAAAGGCCGTGTCGGCCGGTTTTTTTTAGCGCACGGCGCTTTCCCGGCCTCCTCCATGCTCGCGCCCTTCAGCCTCATTGGCTGAGGGGTGGTGTGGCGCGTTGGATGCTGGGCCCTGTAGTTTTTTTTTTCTTGCCACATTCGTGGGGCGGTTGCCACTCGCGGCTGGCGAACCCTTGCGGCGATGCTCGGACGCTGTAAAGGTTAAGTGCAGGCGGCTCGATTCGGGATGGTTGGGCCAGGTGCGGGCATGCATGCCAGACACCAACAGTTAATGCACCATTTTATAGGTAAAGATAGATAAATTTGCACTAAACATGTATGTTACATACTTTACCTGAATGTTTAGCTTTTTCCGTATCAGCGATCAAAGTGCTCACATGTATTAAACTCTCATCATCATAGTCACTCCAAATCTCATTTCCTAACTCAAAGTTCACATTCAAAGGTTCTGGAAACAAAGCACTGCTTTTATCTGCATCTGTCAAATTATTCATTAAAGATTCTTTGAGACTGTTTGAAATCACTGTCCAATGGTTCTTTTCATGCAAAGCTGCAGACGGCTTGCTAACAAAGGAACCTATAATTGAGCATAATAAGAATGCAGGTGAAACAGTACCATAGTTCTTACACTGTGCTTAAAAAGCTTGTGAAGATTTATTCAATTTATATAAGAATGGAAATGTAGTACATTTAGCACTACTGTATTTTAAACAAGGGTAAGCAAAGTGTAGCCATGGGCCCACAAACTTTTTGCAGAAATGTCTTCAGCAGGAAAGGAAAAGTAAGCCTGCTGACTCTGAAAGCTTTAACTAGGACTCCCTCTCTATTATTTAACACCCTCGAATACACAGTATTTCCCCTTATTTTTCATTTGTTTGCTTTTTAAAAATATATATTTTCCTTTTCCCCTTACACTTTTGATGGTCTGCATAAACCCTGGAAGACTGGCCCTTGTCCTGGTAACATGTTAACTACTGAAGAGATTGAGTGGGAAGATAATTTTAGCATAATCAGTGTTTTATTTAGTTTAATGACAAAAGTCAGTATGCTAGTATACCACAGAACTAGGACAAATGGCAATGTTTGGCAATATTTCTGGTATGCTGACCCATGATAAAGAAAAATCTACATGTTAATCTTGAAGTGTTTTTTAAAAATAAAACAGAGGCACGATGCAGCCAAAGTTATATACTTTGTCCCTCTGATTTCAAATTCTTCCTCCTCTTGTGACTCACAGTATTTAACTTTCACAAAGCTGGAGAATAAACTTCAGCCTTCATTAACAACTTACCACCCTGTCTGCAGACTTCAGGGTCCTGTAGACATCTTTGGTGAACATCAGCATCATTTGTGGTTTTGAGTACAGCAAATCCTGAATGTTGTCCACTCTCCTGCCTTTATAATAGGGAACAAAATCTCAGGGAAGTTGAAAATTAAAATTAATTATGTATAGAAAATAAAAATTGTAATTGTTGATCATAAAGAAAATAAACCATCTGAATGCAAAGTGATTGCCATTATTATGTAATAGAATACCTTGACAATCCTGGCAGAAAAGATCTAGGAGTATAACAGAATTGTTTAAGATCCACCTTTTGAGATTTATTCAATGACTGCATCTAAAATAGAAAGAGATTATTACAATGTTCATATGTGATAGAATTGGCTTTGTTTACACATGTACAAATAAAACTGGAAAATGACTATTTCTAGCACCTTGTCAGGAATGGAAAAATCACATATGAACAACATTATTTTTCCCCACTTCCAAGAGAGGTGTTCTTATATGGTTGAAAAGGTGTATAACATTTTTTTAAAAAAATACAAATTAAATGAACAAATTTAGTCAGTGGCAGCTTGGAAGTAAGGCAAGCATCTCAGCAAGCCCAGGCTGGCTGTGATCTCTGACTTTTAACTACATTTCAGTCCCTGTTATCAATTGTCCAACCCATTCTCCACTGGAAGAAAAATCTTGCTAGAAAGAAATTACAGCCTGAAGCCCGTAGGCTCTACTAACTCTATGAAGAGGAAATAAAAGATGATATGTTAGCACAGCTGTTGTGTCCAAAGCTTAATTCTGTTTAAAAGACAAACCACCCCAAAGCAGAAGAACAAATGCGCGCCATTTCTAAAGGTGCGAAATTCAAATGCATGTCAAAGCGGGAAATGTTGAACCTTGTTTGGCCCCCGAAAGCCCGCCAAAATGTATCTTATTTTGTAATGGTCAAATCACTGTATATATATAGAGGCCACCCCTGTACATAGTCCCCAGTCCGAGTTATGAGCTGAATAAAGAATCACTGAGTTTAACCCGATCCTGCTGGTTAGAGTAATTCTTGTCCAGACTCAACAACAACTAAATACAGTCAAGCAGTCTTATCTTTTTAAAGTTTTAATTTTAGTGTAAATGCCTAACTGAAATCAGCCAGTGTTAATAGAACAGTATTGACAACATTTGTGACACTTGTATTGCAATCTAAGCAGTTTCCTCTTTATAATGTATGCCTTCCAACCTGATCTATACCTATAAAATGGTGCATTAACCGTTGGACTGTGACAAAGGATGTTTAGCCAGACCCCACTAGTCCCGTCCGAGCCTCCGTGCACTCACCCAAACGGGGTTCGCAGGTAACTGTCGGGTTGAAATTTGTGCCAGTGGGGCAGGAGCCCCCCGGACACAAACAAAAAAAGGGAACTTCAATTCCCAACATTCCTTGCGAGCAAAAGGAACGTTCGGAAACGTGCCGCGGCCAATCAAAAATAAGCCGCAGGAAACAAACCGCTGCACTAACTAAAATCGCAGACGCCAAACTACAAGCCCCAGTGTCCTGCGCGCCATGAGCGCGCAGGACACTGAGGCAGCCGGTGCATGAAAAATAAAAGTAAAAAAAAAACCCACCACCGCTGCCCTTCCTTTCCACACGCCAGCCATCGAGCACGGCCCATGGAAAAGAAAGAACCCCCCTGCCGCTGCCTTCCCTTTCCATGGGCCAGCCACCAAGGCCGGCCCACAGAAAAACACCCACCCCAATGCTGCATCAAGCGGTGATGGTATTTCTGCGGTCCAGCCCCCGAGACCAGTCCACGGAAATACCCCCACCTCAACACAAAAAAACACACTCCAACAACAGTCAAAAATAATCTAAACAAAAAAACAGAAAAAGTAAACACAAAGACATTCAAAAACAAAATCCAAAAACAGTCAAAAATAAACAAAACCAAAAAAAAGACAGAAAAAGGAAACACAAAAACATCCAAAAACAAACAATAATAAACAAAGAGAACCCCCCCAAACCCAAAACAACCCCCCCCCAAAAAAAAATTTTTAAACCAGAGAGCTTACCAGGAGACGTCTTCACTCCATGATGACCGGAACTAAAATGAGGAAAGAAAGAAACGACTTACCGGAAGAAGAAGTGTAGAGTACAAGAAAAGCTCACCAGCCCCACCTAGAGACCACAAGAGTAAAAACATCCAAAAATATTCAAAATAATAAGATTAATTCCAAATTACTAAAATAAGTTATCAAAACATTCGAAATATTCACACTAATGACAAATAATTAAAAAAAAATAAGTTTTCACTCAAAACAAAACAAAACAAAACATCTGAACATAGTATAGAAACAATGATTTTAAAAAGATTCTTACACATTTCAAAAATTATTATCCAAGGTACAACTATTTAAAAAAATTCACATAGTAACACATTATTTGGTTAAATACAATAATTATAAAAAATTATATCATCCTTTCCTCTTTTTAAAAACCAAAAAACAAATACAAAAAATAAAACATCACAGTTTATAAAAGCCCATGCGTAAAAATAAAAATTTAAAAAACCACAATTAAAAACTAACCTCATTTGCATAAACATAAAACAAAAACCTTCCAACACAATTTTAAAGAGCCCGGCACCGCCGGGCAAAATACGCTAGTCTTATATAAATTTGTCCAAACATAAATTATACTGGTTATAATAAGACTTATTCTCAGGACATGTGTTGTTATAATTGCCACTGTCACAAGGTCAGTTTTATCTGACACACCCATGATTGTACACCAATATGTTTCTTTGCCTATTTTACAAGTTACAAATGTTCCACCTGAATGGGCTATATTTCACTCATGAAACTTGCTGTGGTACAAATATACCATAATATTCCATTAGGACGGCACAAGAACAAAAATTACACCTTTAATTTTTTGACTGGAGGAACAGCAGATTCTGCATTCCGGTTTCTCAAATCAGCAAGATAGGAAGAAAATGCTGCGTCTTTCTTCATGTCAGATTTCTGTGAAACTCCAAATTTACCTGTGAAAAATTGAATTTTCAGTTTTGCATCTTTATTCGTTTAACACACACACACACACCCTGAAATATACCATGTTACATTTATAGACATTTCAGAGAATTCTCTCTGTATTTAAACCCCACCTGTTTGTTTTTCTAAAGCACAAAGCAAACATGTAGCCACTACATTATTTGTTTCATCCCAAATAGGCAGGGTTTTATAACCTAGGCCACAAAGACTTGTCCTAACAAGTTTATATTATACTTATGCTATATATTATATATGAGGAATTTTTTCATCAGATTATTACCATGTGCAAGCTACACAGCCAGATTTACAATGAATATTAAGGTTAAAAAATGAGGACCATCAATTTCTACATTGAAATTTTACAAGATTCCACATACAATATAAAGTGTGAGACATTTTGTTCGGAAACCGCATCCCATCACAAATGCTGGTAAGACTGGATTTATACACCACAACAAAAGCAGTGACTAACAATCACTGCCTATACCCAACAGCCAATTTGTCGTTATCTGTTACTCATATCTATATATGAGATTTTCTCTCTCTCTCTTTCTCTCTCTCTCTCTCTCTCTCTCTCTCTCTCTCTCTCTCTCTCTCTCTCTCTCTCTCTCTATATATATATATATATATATATATATATATATATATATATATATATATATATATATATATATATATGTGTGTGTGTGTGTGTGTGTGTGTGTGTGTGAAGAGAGAGAGAGAGAGAGAGATTTATATATAGATTTATTTATATATAGATTTATTGATTGTATTGCATTATGTTGTTATATTCATATTATTTTGCCCCATGGTATGTTTGATAATAATAATAATAATAATAATAATAATAATAATAATAATAATAATAATAATAATAATAATAATAATAATAATAATAATAATAATATTTGAGCACACATTTTTCCTGGAGGTCATTTTCTCAGCTGGTGGATGTGTCTCTGATGACTCCACAAACCAACAGCCAATTAAACTACTAATAAACAGCACAATGGCTCTAATTCCTCTTTCACACTGAAATCAGGTTTCAGCTCACCCACAAACAAAGCCTCTGAGATCTCTGAGAACCTTTGGAGGTTTTATTCAACTGCTAGCAGAGAAAGCTTCACTGAAGCTGCTCTTCCTATATTAAGGGATCATGGTTGGGCATGTGGTTTACAATGCTAAATGTTTTCCAGATGTTTCTTGTATTTTATCAGGGGAGATCCTCCAATTTCAACAGTGTAAAAAAGAATTAGATTCTAAACACCCAATATTATATGATGACAAAATTAAAGTAAATATGGAGAGAATTACAGAACATGTGATTCTCTCTATATTGGTTGAAAATTATTATTAATTATAATTTATATGTCTGTTATTTATGAAGCGTCTGGAAGTAAGTATATAATATGAAATAATAAAGGACAGTAGACCTACACAGTCTCAAAAAGTGGATGAGGAAACAAAAGGATGAAAGAGACTCACAAGACAGTGGTTCCCAATCTTCGGTCTGCAGATGTTACTGGATTAAAATTCCTAGAAACCTTCGCCATTGCCTGTGCTGACCAAGATTTCTAGGAAGCTGTAGTCTAAGAACATCTGAGGTACTTTAGTGTATGAGAACCAAGACACAGGACACAGCCTCGGGCTGGGTTAACTCAGGTTTATTGCATCGTGGACAGAGGGAACATGAGGTAATGGCGGATCGATAGCTCTTTATATACAGCAGTAATACATTTGAACGTGGTTGCATGGTAGCCCATTGGCTACTGTCTGCGTGACGTCATTGCTGGTCACGCCCTTCTTGTCCAGGTGTAGGTGGTGGCGGGAAAACTTCCCGCGCTGTTGCCTTTGATGAGTTTGGACCAAGAGAGCTTGGACGCTCGCTGCTGCCAGCTGGTGGTCATTAGCTCGCGTCCTATTACAGGGTTCATATGATACAGCTGAAGGTTACATTGTTGCTATAGGCAAGGTTACATTGGTTCAGATACATTGTAATCCATGTGGAAGATAAAACCATTAGAACACAACACCCCTCCCCCCTAGGATGAGACAAAGTCTCGAGCCCACACTTAAACACACTCCCCCCCCCTAGGAGACAAAGTCTCTCAGCCAAGATGGCTTATTTCGAACACGTTGGGGTCTCGATGCAGGCTGCCTTTCCCTGGGTTTGCTACCTTTTCTCTGTTCCCTGGTTTCCTGTCCTGTAATTGGAGAGGGAGACTCGTTAGTGACTTGCCGCGGCTCCGCGGCGTTGTTTGGAGGTGTGCTCTTTCTTAGGGAAGAACCGGGGGCACTGGGGGCTAACGAAAAACCCCTCTTCTCGCTTGGATGGGTGGGGGAACACTCCTGAAAACCCCCCCGGCTCGCCAAATCAAAATCAAAAGTACCTTCGGGGGCAGCGGTCGCGAAGTCCTCTCCCCCTTCCCCGGCCTCTGATAGGACTGGCGTATCAAAAGGGTATGAGTCGGGGCCGCTGCTTCTGTCTTCCCCCCTTGCTTGGGACTGTCGTCCGCTGCTGTCTCCCCCTTGGGCTACACGGGTGGGGGAGAACCCTAACGCTGAATCTCGTTGCTGCGCCCCACTGACTGGCCCACTCACTCGGTGCCTCAGTTGATCTGCGTGCCTCCTCCAGAGGAGGCCGGTGTTAGTCTCGACCCGGTATGACACTGGCCCCGTTTGTTCTACAACCGTCCCTGGTACCCAGGCTGGCCCTGCGCTGGCGTAGTTCCTGCAGTGAACAGGGTCGCCGGCGGCGAAACCTTTCGAGACTGCCAACCCTATGTTTTTTCCTTTATCCTCGACTCTCGTGGGGTCTAGCCTGGACAGGATCGTGGTCAGTTTTCGCCGCATCAAGAGCTCTGCCGGCGAGTAACCTGACGCCAAGGGGGTCACCCTATACGCTAATAAGAACTGACATACTTGGTGATTTAGGTCCCCCGGGCCCATGCGCCGCAGCGCATCCTTTGTTGTACGCACCAGCCGTTCCACTTGGCCATTCGTGGCCGGGTGAAACGGCGCGGATGTGACATGCCGAATGGCGTTTGCCTCCATAAATGCCCCGAACTCCGCGGAGGTGAAACAACTAGCGTTATCGCTGACTAAAGTGTCGGGTAAACCGAACGTGGAAAAGACTCTCCTCAGTTGACTAATCGTAGTGGCGGAGGACGTGCTCTTTACCGGGATAACCTCCAGCCACTTGGAGAACGCATCCACCACCAGGAGAAACATGGTTCCCCGGAATGGGCCAGCGAAATCTACGTGCACTCTGGACCATGGCCCCCTTGCTGTGTCCCATTCCCTATGCGGGAGGCGGGCCGCCTCTGGTCGGGATCCCTGGCATGCCTCACAAGTGCCGACCATGTGCTCAATGTCTGTGTCTAGCTGTGGCCACCAAAAATAACTCCGGGCCAACGCCTTTGAACGAACGATGCCCGGGTGGCTGACGTGCAGCAGTTCGAGCACCCTCGGACGCAGGGACGTAGGGACCACCACCCGTTGGCCCCACAACAGGCACCCCCTTTCTAGGGACAACTCTAGCTTTTTCCGAAAAAATGGGTCGAATTCTGTGCCTGGGGACGATGCCGGCCACCCCTTCTGTACCCATGAACTAACTTTCTCCAGCGTCCTGTCCTTGCCTGTCGCCCTAGCAATGTCGGCTGGAACTATTGGGGGTGCGTCTAAGACCTCAATTAGCAACACCTGGCGGTCTCTTTCTACTCTCGCCTTTTGGTCGTCCGACAAGGGCAAAGGAGATCTCGAAAGTGCATCAGCATGGCTGATCTCCTTTCCGGGCCGGTACTCCAACTCGTGTTGGTATGCGTTGAGAAAAATAGCCCATCGCAGCATCCTCGGGGACAGGATCTGCGGCGTGGGCTTGCTTGCCGTGAAAATCCCTAACAGGGGCTTGTGATCAGTCACGATTTTGAACGGGCGGCCATACAAAAAATCGTGAAATTTTTTGGTTCCGGCTACTATTGCTAATGCCTCCCTGTCGGTTTGTGCGTAATTGCGCTCCGCTTGGGACAGGGACCTTGAATAAAACGCTACCGGGGCCTCCCTTCCGTCATCCAACACGTGGCACAGCACCGCCCCCACCCCCACCGGGGATGCATCACAGACTAAGACCACTGGTCGTTTGGGGTCGAAATGCGTCAGGATTGCCTCAGATGTTAAGAGTTGCTTTAGTTCTTTGAACGCCCTCTCGTGCTCGTCACCCCACATCCATGTCTCCTCCTTTTTAAGTAACCGATGAAGCGGTTCGGCCACGGACGCCTTCCGTGGGAGGAATGTATGGTAAAAATTGAGGAGCCCCAGGAATGACTGTAACTCGGTTTTGGATGTGGGGCGAGGGGCCTTCTTTATGGCTGCTACTTTGGATTTAGATGGCTTAATTCCCTCGGGTGTGATCCGGAACCCTAAAAACTCGACCTCAGTTTCGAAGAAAACACATTTGTCCTTCCTCAGTCTCAGCCCCGCTTTCTCGAAAACAGTTAGTACTTTATCCAATCTCTTTGCCAGTTCGGCCTCACTCCCCCCTGTTATCAACACGTCATCAAAATAAGGCAACACCCCCTCCAGCCCCTTCAGGAGGCGTTCCACAAGCGACTGAAAAAGGCCGGGTGCCGAGTTCACGCCGAACTGTAAGCGCGACACCTGGAACGCCCCTTTGTGTGTAACTATCGTTTGTGCCGCGGCCGTGGCGGGAGTTACGGGGAGTTGCTGATAGGCTTGTGCCAAATCGAGTTTAGCGAAACACTTTCCCCCATTCAGCCTAGCCAAAAGGTGGCTGACCACCGGCACCGGGTATGCATTAGGGCGGATCGCCTTGTTAATTGTACACTTATAATCAGCGCAAATGCGCACCTCCCCGTTGGCCTTCAGAGCTGTTACAATTGGAGTTTCCCACTCCGCGGAATCAACAGGAATAAGAATCCCCTGGCCCACCAGTTTGTCCAGTTCCGCCTCTATTTTGTCCTTGAGTGCGAACGGCACCCTGCGCGGTTTGAGTCTTATCGGGCGGACCTCCGGGTCTAGGTCGAAGGCTACAGGGGGTCCCTTGAACTTTCCAAGTCCTTTTTCAAAGACGGCGGGATGCGCATCGCAAACCGCTTGTATTGGGTCCGCTCCCACTGTATGCACTCCCCCTATGAACAAGCCTAAGGGCTGAAACCACTGCGTCCCTAGGAGGCTACAACTCCCCCCCTTAAGGACAACTAGGGGCAGTTCCGCAGAATGTCTCTTAAAGCTGACCCGAAACTTCCCGACCCCCAACACCGGAATGCTGTTTCCCTGTACATCTCGTAGCGTGGACCTCAACGTTTTAAGTTTGGGCCGCACGTGGGGGTCGATTTTCAAGAACTCTTTCTGGGGAATTATAGAATAGGAGGACCCCGAGTCAATTTCCATCCTAATAGGGGCCCCTTGTACTAGTACCTCAACGAAGTAATGGGACTGTCCCGTGGACACGCTGAACACTGGGGCGTCGTCCTCGCTGTCGTCCGAGACGCGGCCCACGCCGTCCTGCTTCCTCGTGGTCTGGGCGCCATCTTTGGACCTCGCTGGACGGTCCGGTCTGGTCGAACGGTCTTGTGACTGCCTCCGGCCTTCCTTCCGTTTTCTGCATGCCCTGGCGATGTGCCCCCGACGGCCGCAGGTGTAACACTCGGCTTTTCTGAATGGGCACCTCGCGCGCTCATGGGCCGCTCCGCAACCATCGCAGCGGCGCCCACCTTTTCGGACCTTCTGGACCTCCTCGCCGTCGCTGCCTTCCGTAGACGACTTCGAGGCCCGTCGAGTTGCGTGCACCGATTGTCCGGACTTCCCGTGCACCGAATTTTCCGCCTTGCCGGCTCTAGGACGCCACTCACGCCACTGGTGCATCTCGTCCACTCCAGCATTCGTGGACTCCGCGGCTTCCGCGGCCTCCACGACCTCCGCCAGCGTGGGTGGCGGCTCCTTGTTCATCAAGCTGCGCTGCACCTCCTTGTCCTTCAGGCCACACAGCACGCCGTCCCTGAGGGCCATCTCTAGGTTGTCCCATCTACAGGGGCCGGCGGCTATCCTCATGGCGGTCACGAATGCCTCAACCGACTCGTCCGGCGCTTGGACTCGCCTCCAAAACGCGCTCCGAGCGGGAAACATTGCCCTCGAGGGTCGGAAGCGCTCTCGCAGCAGCTTCATGATGTCGTCTGCCTTAAATTCGCTCACCTTCTTCGGAGCGATGATGCCCACCAGCGTCCGCTTGGTTTCTAACCCAAGCATTCTGGTGAGGATGGCCCTCTTCCTCTCCTCGTCGTCTTCTTTGACTTTGAGTTCCACCAGTGCCGCCTGGAAGTCCATCTCCAACAGCTCCCAGTCCTGCGGTTTGGTGATGTTGAACCCGCTCTGTGCCCTGGCTGTACCTTGGGGATCCATTATCCCACCTTCGTCGCCAATTTAGTGTATGAGAACCAAGACACAGGACACAGCCTCGGGCTGGGTTAACTCAGGTTTATTGCATCGTGGACAGAGGGAACATGAGGTAATGGCGGATCGATAGCTCTTTATATACAGCAGTAATACATTTGAACGTGGTTGCATGGTAGCCCATTGGCTACTGTCTGCGTGACGTCATTGCTGGTCACGCCCTTCTTGTCCAGGTGTAGGTGGTGGCGGGAAAACTTCCCGCGCTGTTGCCTTTGATGAGTTTGGACCAAGAGAGCTTGGACGCTCGCTGCTGCCAGCTGGTGGTCATTAGCTCGCGTCCTATTACAGGGTTCATATGATACAGCTGAAGGTTACATTGTTGCTATAGGCAAGGTTACATTGGTTCAGATACATTGTAATCCATGTGGAAGATAAAACCATTAGAACACAACAGGTACCAAGGTTGGGAATCACAAGCACGGAAATTATGTATATTGAACTGTGTTATAGGTACTGGAAGACCATGGTACAGGCCCTGTTCCCAGTTTATACTTGCTATAGTGTCCTTATCCTTCCTTCACATACACAATTGTTCTGGGAAGTATAGAACTGATAAGCAGAAGAGGACACAGACTTTAAAAGGCAGTACAATATAATGAATTCTTGTAGATCAGGGACTAGAAGACTTGCTACTGCAAGCCTCCACGTGCATTCATTCTATGCAGGTTACATTGATTAACGAGAGGTTATAATCTCAAGGTGTCAGAAAAGACCAGGAAAATAATTATCTCTCCAGTAGCTTTTTAAAAATATAACAAATTAACTGCTCTTTAGCACAGGAAATGGTATAGGTCGAGTCTATGAATGAATTTGAATGAATTTAATTATAGTGCTATACTGCAGTAACCAGGAAAGTTCAGTTTCACTTACCAGTGATAACTTTCGTTCTTCGAGTATATAGTTTGTGAATACACACTATTGGGTTATGCACCTGCGCAGAACATCGATCGGATGCTTCAAAGCTAATTGGCTAAAAGTTTTGGCGGTAAGACCGCCCACCGCGCCGCCAACCCTTAGGCGCCAGTCCGCCATTTTACCTCAGTTCCACACTTAAGCCAAGCACAGGATAAACCAAATGATCTCATCCGTGCAGCTCAAGAGGGGAGGTAGGGTGGGTAGTGTGTATTCACAAACTATATACTCGAAGAACGAAGGTTATCACTGGTAAGTGAAACCGAACTTTCTCCTTCGTATAGTTTGTGAATCCCCACTATTGGGAGATTAGCAAGCTCACACTTACTTGGTCGGTGGGCAGTCGGATGAGATGATCCCACGATGAAGATGACAGTCAGGCAGGATGGATCCTCAAGGACAAGGCGCCTGGAGCCCCCTGGCAAGGATGATATGACCAAGTCTGGCGTCCGCAGTGGCTCTGGTGTCCATCCTGTAGTGCTGGACAAATGTAGAAGGTCTGGACCAAGTGGCAGCCTTACAAATGTCCTCAAGCAGAGTACCCTCCAAAAAGGCAGTGGAGGTGGCAACCACCCTTGTAGAATGTGCCCTGACATGTGGTGGAGGTGGCAACGAGGCAGACACGTAGGCCAAATAGATGGTTGACGTAATCCATGTGGAGAACCTCTGGGCAGAGATGGGTTCACCTTTAGACTTTCCCCCATAGGCAACAAACAGATGCTGTGATTTCCTGAACTCACGCGTCCTGCTGGTGTAAAACAATAAAGCTCGCTTCACATCCAGCGTGTGCCAAGTCCTTTCTTGGGTGTTGCTAGGGTTCTGGAAGAAGGTTGGCAGGGAGATAGTCTGCGCCATATGAAACTGGGAGACTACCTTTGGCAGGAAGGTGATGTCTGCATGGAGCACCACACGATCATTGAAAAACTTGGGAAATGGAGCATCTGCCCACAGAGCAACCAGTTCACCAGCTCGTCGAGCAGACGTGATGGGCACCAGAAATGCAGTCTTCCAAGTGAGGAGACGAATATCCACGGTAGCCATAGGCTCGAAAGGAGTCCTGGTGAGCACATTTAAAACAGTAGACAATGACCATTGCACAGTTGGAGTCTTGACCAGCGGAAAGGCGTTCCGTAATCCTTTGAGGAAACGCTTTACCGTTTGGTCATGGAAAGCACCAGATGCAGGTGAACCAGCTGGAGAGTGGGCTACCACCGCTGCCAGATGGACCTGTATAGAGGTGATGCTAAAGCCTGACTCCGCCAAATGGAGGAGGTAGGCCATGATGTCCTGCAGTCCCACCTGTGGAGAAGACCCTTGCTGGGATTCCAGGAAGGCACAAAAGCGTCTGTATTTGGAGGCATAGGACTTCCTCGTGGAGGGTCACCGTGCTAACTCCAAGATCTTGGACAGTCTGGGATTATCCTCCACGCAGTGAGGTGGAGGCTGGGCAGGTCCGAATGGTGGAGTTGACCGTGCTCCATTTGGAGGAGAGTCGGTGAGTCCGGCAGTGTGCGAGACTGCGACTACATGTGTAACAGAAGAGGATACCAGGGTTGACGAGGCCACGCCGGAGCAATGAGAATTGTGTTGGCCCGTTGCTGGTACATCCTGGTGAAGACCTTCTGAACCAGAGGAAATGGGGGAAAGGCGTACAGGTAGTCCTGATTCCACCGTTTCATGAAGGCATTGCCCTCGGAGTTTAGTCCGATGCCTGCCCTGGAACAGTACCTGTGGCATTTCTTGTTGGACTCCGACGCAAAGAGATCGATGCTCGGGGTCCCCATGCCCTGCAAAGGGACTGAAACCCATGTTGTCCAGCTCCCACTCGTGGGTCGTCGAGGTGAGGTGGCTGAGGTGGTCAGCCAGCACATTCAGCTTGCCCTGGATGTGTACTCCAATTGGGAAGATGTGTCTCTCCAGGCACCATTCCCAAAGTTGCACTGCCAGATAGAGCAACGTTGTGGACCTTGTCCCTCCTTGTTTGTTGATATATGCAACCGCTGTAGTATTGTCAGATGCTATCTGAACCACATTGCCTGTGAGTAGAACCTCGAAAGAACGTAGGGACTTCCAAATGGCCGGCAGTTCCAGATAGTTGATATGGTGCACCATCTCATGAGGAGACCACACGTTGTTGACCGTCAGAGTCCCGCAAGAAGCTCCCCAGGCGAGGTTGCTTGCGTCGGTCAGAACTTGAAAGGATGGCTGCAGGGGGTAAAAGTTCTTCCCCGTGGCCACATTGAGGGGTCCACCACACCAGCTGTCCACCAGTTCCGGGGACGGAGTCAACCGTTTGGACTGGCTCTCCGTAAGCGGATTGAACTCGTGGAGCAGCCACGATTGTAAGGACCGGAACTTCAACTTGGAATGAGGGATCACCGCCGTTTTTGAGGCCATCAAGCCCAGCAGTCTCTGAGCTTTCTTTGCTCTGATGAAGGGCTTGTTCTTGAAGTCGCTTACTCCCTGTGCGATGTCTAGTAAGCGTTTCTGAGGGGCAAAAGCCCTGGTTGCCAGCGAGTCCAGTACCGCTCCAATGTACTCCACTCGCTGTGAAGGTTCCAACTTTGACTTGGTAAAGTTGATCCTGAGGCCAAGACTCTCCATGAGATGTACGGTAAATTCCGTGTCCCGAACGGCTGACGATCTGGTGGGGGAGACTATCAAACAGTCGTCGATGTATGGGAAGACCCTGATTCCCTTCTGATGAAGGAAGGCAGCCACCAGAGCCATGCATTTGGTGAAGACCCTGGGTGCTGTGGCCAGACCGAATGGTAGGCAACGGTATTGATAGACAGTCTCCTATCCTGAAACGCAGGAATCGCCTGTGGTCCTCGAGGATGCTGATATGAAAATAAGCGTCCTTGAGGTCTATCACCGTAAACCAGTCCCGTTTGTTGATGAGTGGGAGGACGGTCTGGAGGGTCACCATCCGGAACTTCCTGGTGTGGATGCACTTGTTGAGGCGACGTAAGTCCAGAATTGGGCGGAGGCCTCCATCCTTCTTCTGGACAACGAAGTACCTCGAGTAGAAACCGTTGTCCCAATCGGTGACTGGTACCATCTCGATGGCACCCTTGGAGAGAAGGGTTGCAACTTCTTCCTCCAGATGGTGGAACGAGGTGGTGAAACGGTGTCTTCCTACCCGAGGCATCTGGTCGAACTCGATGGCATAGCCAGTGGACAAGATCTTCAAGACCCACCGGTCGTTCGTGATGCCGGACCACACCTGGAGAAAGTTCTGGAGGGGGAGGTACGGGAGTTGGTGCGAGAGAGCCTTGGCCTGCGCAACTTCAAACCCGGGACTTGGATTTGGAGTCGATACATTTACCTTGGCCATAGGGCTGGTAACGTTGCTTGTGTTGGCGCCTTTGCTTATAGAAGGTAGTCCTAGGTTGATCACCCGATCCACCTTGTTGTTGTTGTGGATTCCCCGATACCGCTGAGTAAAGGGCTGGAATCTTGGCTTCGCTGGCTGAGCCGTCGAGTTGGTCTGCCTCAACTCGTTGAGCACCTTGTCAGTGTCTTGGCCAAAAAGGCCTTGGCCATCGAAAGGGAACTCCTCAATGAGCTTCTTCATCGAGTCGTTGAGGGAGGTTCCCCTGAACCAGGCATGGCGCCGCAGGAAGATGGCGGAGGACATATCTTTGGCAGCATAGTCGTTGATATGTCTCGCCATCCTCATCTGTTGTTCCGCCAGAAAGTCACCTTCCTTGGCCAGTCGAGTTCTTTATGGAGGTCAGCCGGCAGTCACACGGCGAGGGTCTTCACACGCTCCCACAGATGAGACTGATATAAGCCCATGGCAGCAGAGTAGTTTGCAGCTCTGAGGAAGAGTGAACCGGTGGCGTAGAACTTGCGCCTCACCGAGTCCAACTTCTTCTCCTCCGGAGTCAAAGGTACCGGAAACCCACTAACGGCTGTCTTATGTTGAAAAGCCTTCACAACGAGAGTTCGGTACTGGGTGCGCCTGGAGAAACTCGACGTTCTCGTCCAAGACTCTGTACATTCCGTCGAGCCTGGACGAAACGGAGTGGGCTGAAACGGGATTTTCCATGTTGCTTTCGCTGACGTCAACATGGATGGGAGCGTAGTGATGTGGACTGGACGGATGGTCTTTTTGACCAATTTGGCCATCATCTGGTCCTCACCCTCCAGAGGCGGTTGGTCCACGCGCAGGTTCAACGCCATGCCCAGCTGGGTCAGCATAGCAGTAAGGGATCTTTGATCCTCACCACGCGGTGGGTCAACCGCCCCGATAACCTGGTCGGGCATCTTCTCCACATCGACATCCCCCTCCTCCTCCTCCGAGGATGCACTGGGAACTCTCGAAGCCACATCGGGACCGCACCACATCGGGACCGCGCTCGATGGGCTGAGCGCTCATCACATCAACGTCCAGACTGTGCCAAGACGATATGGGCGGGCCGGCGGAGCAACTGCTCGACCCTCGAGAGGGTGGCGGAGCGACAGCAGGGCCAGGGTCCCTGGGGCTTACAGTGATCGGTCCCGGAGCCGCAGAGGCCGCAGGAACCGTGGCCTTAAACTGTTGGACAAAGGATTTCGCCATGGCCTCTAACATCCCTCTGAACAGGTCCATCTGGGCCGCATCGAAACCTGCCAGCTGAGGCAAAACAGTGGGAGACGAAACGGTGGCAGGTAGAACTGGAGACGAAATGGTGGCCGGGATGGTGACCATTGTCAATGGACGGAGTCTGAGGTCTCGGCAAGACCAAGAGTTGTCGAGCAGGGAGACGTCCTCTTTCACGAGGTGGTGAAGGCAAACACAAGGGGCGAGATGGAGCCCCAGCCCTGCGGCCCTTGTTAGGAGAGTCGGACGACGAACGGCCACCCCACGCAGAAGACCCTGGCGAGGGACATCTCGCGACGGAGAAAGGTGGTAAGGGCCCAGGAGATATCGGAGGCCTAGGAGTCGGCGGAAGCGCCCGACGCTCGTCCGTTTTGTGCTTCCTTTTCTTGTCACCATTCTTGTCCTTCTTTTTCTTGCAAACAAGAAGAGAGGACGAAGACGATTGAGTAGCCCGTTCAGGGGGAGGCGCACTCATCGCGGTGGAAGTTGAAGGCGCACCAGCCGGAGCGAGGGCAAGTTCCATCAAGTGCGCTTTCAGTCGGTTACTGCGATTTTGAACAGCCAGGCGGGTGAAGTTTTTGCAATGGACGCAGGACTGGCTTTGGTGCGCTTCTCCGAGACAAAAGAGGCACTGACTGTGTCCGTCTGATGCCGGGAATTTCTTCAAGCAGGTACAGCACTGTTTGAAGACCGCAGCCATGAAAAATTCTTCCAAAGGAAGGGAGTTCAAGTTGTAAAACGTTCGCAAAGGCGAAAAGAACCCCGAAAGGCCGGCCAGCTGCCACCCCCTTGAGGGGGGAACCGGTGACTGAGACGGATAGTAGCTGAGTCCTCAAAGGAAGAAGAAACAGCACCGGGGTGGCAATTCTGCCTGGAGGACAAGATTGCTGGCAAAAATTGAAAGAATTAGTGTCTTTTCACAAGGAATCGACCAAAAAATTGAGGAAGCTCTCAACGATCGTCCTGCTGCTGAGGTGGAAAGAAAAGAACTGAGGTAAAATGGCGGACTGGCACCTAAGGGTGGGCGGCGCGGTGTGCATTCTTACTGCCAAAACTTTTAGCCAATTAGCTTTGAAGCCTCCGATCGATGTTCTGCGCAGGCGCATAACCCAATAGTTGGGATTCACAAACTATATGAAGGAGAACTTGTTTCATCCCGTTTATCAAGTAATCTCTGGTGTGCAATTGTAACAAGAAGATTATGGATTCTTCAAAGCATCTTAAAGAGATCAAATTATACATTATAATTCTGTATATAAGTTTATACTTTTTCATACTGAAAAACTGAGTCTTATACAATGCTGTTCTCTTTATTGTAGAGTCTGTAGAAATTTTGTGTTTTGGGATCAAGGAGACAGCGGAGGCTTGATTCATGAAGAGGCAATAGGGCAAGATAGCCCGGTCGGAGTTTATTAGGAATAACAGGACAAAAACATTCCAGAGAAGGGTATGCAATATATTCTTATTGGTTACCTGCGATAGCATAAGGTTACTTAATTGGCTAAATATCAGCATGTCTGCCTCGTGCTCACCTTGCTAATTGGACAGAAGCTGCGTGCTAGCTGAATGACTGCGTGCCATCCCTGGGCATAGTGGGGAGGGCCAAAAGCCTTGAGTCAGAGGCCCAAAACTGGGGCCTCTAAGTTACGGCGTAAAAACAGATGAGGTAAGGAGAACAATCACCCACGATTTATGACCATGGTGTGCCAATGAGCCACAGCGATCGTGCTGTGAAACTCCTCACATCTTCCCCCTTCTGTTTTTAAGAAGCTTATAAGCATAATAAATTTGGTCCTTGCGTGCACGAGGCCGGAAGCGAAATCCTTGCAGGCAGGTGGCTAGCAACGAAGGTATGCATTGAATATAGCAACAGGCAGTTATCAGAATGGCGAGAATAATTAAACCATACTGCAGGATGATCCGTACCCAAGCTTCGTTGGGAAGCCAGGACCAAAGAGTGCTCCACCACGAAGGCAGAGGGTTTTGCTTAATATCAGAAACAATTTTGGTTAAAGAATCCAATTGGTTTTGTACCTTATTAGAATTATCGGATAAGTTAAAGCAACACATATTATGCACAGACTCACAACCTTGATGATGATGCAACATCAGCAAATAATCGATCGCGGCACGGTTATCTAAAATGGCGTTGCAAAGCTGAAATTGCTCCCTGTTCAGGAGGCTAATAGCTTGGGAAGTGTGATTAATGGCTTTTACAAATGCACAAGCAAGCTTTCCAAGCTGCCTTGCATTCCCGGCTGCCAGGCCAGGCACGCCAACAAGACTGATGGCTAAGGATGTGTACTCGGCCTGGGAAAGCACCTTAACAGTGCTATCGCAATCAGAGGGTAACTGCTCAGCGGCAGTACCCCGGGTGATGCGTTTGTGGGCGGGACGCTGACGGACCAGCGTAGTGCGGTTGGACAAAGCAACAATCATACGACTAAGGCAACAAGTGGTTTTAGAGAGGTTAGCAGGAATATAGTTCCAAGTTCGTGACCCACAGGTCCAGAACCACCCAGAAGGCAACAGAATGTGCTGAAAGTTAAAATGAAGGTCCTCTGTCTCCCTCCCGGTGCAATTAAGACCGCGACCGGGCTGGAAACAGCGAGGGTTTGACTTATGTTGAGTACATTTCACAACCCTGGCACATTTACTAGCATTACTAACAGCTATAATAGAAGTATAGAGAGACAGGGCATCAAAGGGCAGCCTTTTGGTTGCCTTTCCCCAAAAGGGGCTAAGAGCATATCTGTTTTTGACCTGGTCATTAAAGTCGGCCATATCGTAACCCAACACTGACCTACTGACGTTTTGGGGACTGTAGCAAATGGGAATAAGACAGGTGATTAACAGGTGATAGGAGTCAACGCTTTGCTTAAGGCAAAACTCAGTTTGATTAGAAATGCGGGCAAGCTTATACCACAGGTTATACTCAAAGCGTTGGGACAGCTCATCTTGGACGGCAAGCGCTCCTGGAAAGAGAAGCATGTAGCAACAAAGAATCATTATAGAATTAGCATTTAGACAAGCTATGATAGCAACAACAAAGTTCTCAGGAGTCTTTTCCACCCGGATTTCGTCCAGCACGGACTGGGCTTCATCTGACAATGCTTTCACCTGGCCCCAGGTTATCGGCGGGTTCTGCCCCCTTCGCCTTCCCCCTCGGTTCCGTCTCCTCTCCGGGGGCTCGTGCAGGTGAAGGTCGAAGTTTGGAATGGGATTGCTGAGACCCTGATGCCATGCCATGTTTCCACGGTCGAACAAACCGGACAGGGACCCAAAGAGGACCTTCTGGCGTAGACACTGCGGCGTAGCCCCTTCCCCAGGTGATGAGGGGAACAGGCCCTTTCCACTCCGGGTCCGGCAGGCGTCTGTACTGGACCTGGGGGGCAGGCAGAACCTCAAGCTGGCGGTAGTGACGCTGAGCCCTGGATAAAAATTGAGAATTAAATTGAGACAAGTTAAGGTGGTTTAGAGTAAACAGTACACTAGCAAGCCACTCCTCCTTTTCCGGAAGTGAGAGGGGGATAGTCCCCCCTTTCCTTTTTTGGCGATCCAGTGCCTCTTTCAGTGTTATATTGGCCCGCTCAACCACGGCCTGTCCCTGAGAATTATAAGGGATGCCGAATGTGTGGACAATCTGCCAGCGAGTACAAAACTCTGCTAGGGCAGTAGAACAATAGGCAGGGCCGTTATCGGTCTTCAAACGGTCAGTTTTTCATCCATGTGATGATATATAACCAAATTAGGGTAAGCCTTTCTGTACGGCATGAGAGCTGCATTTACATAAAACTGACACATGGTGGGGCTATTGAGCATTCCCATTGGCAATACCTTCCAATGGTACCGGACTGTGGGCTGGGAGTTATTCAACACTGGGACCGTGAAAGCAAAATACTTCCGGTCCTTTTCCTGAAGGGAAATGGTATAAAAACAATCCTTGAGGTCAATGACAGCCATCTCATAATCATGGGGTATCAAATTTGGGTTCGGGGTTCCACACTGGAGCGAGCCCATCGGCTCAATTATCTTATTGATCTCCCGCAGGTCATGGAGCAACCGCCACTTCCCGGACTTCTTTTTGATGACAAATACCAGGGTATTGAACAGACTACTAGTCGGTTCAATGTGACCCGCGTCCAGTTGTTCCTGGACAAGCTGCTTAAGCGCAGTCAACTTCTCTTGCGGAAGTGGCCATTGCTCCACCCACACGGCTTGATCAGTCTTCCACGAGAGTGGAAGAGCACAATGTTGATGGCTATTCATGAGTTATGAGGGTGGTGCCAACTTGCGCCAGCAAATCCCTCCCCCACAAGTTGAGATCAATTTGTAAAATACAGGGCTTGATGCGAGCGATCTCAGGCCCGCCAGGTTTGAGACTGACAGATAACCACTGAGCACTTTTCCGGGAGGCCTGGCTACCACCGATGCCCCAAACTGAGGGAGCGGTTTCGGTTGGCCACAAGGGATCCCAGTGCCCAGCGGCTATCACAGAAATATCCGCTCCCGTATCTAACAGTCCTTCCAACAACTTACCGTTTACCCAATACTTACGGGTCGGCTTCTGCTGTCCTATCTGCTCTTGAAGGGCGGCAACCTGTGGATGATAGGTGTCTCCATCGGCCCCGGCACGGGTGGAACCAAACCCCCCTCTGCGAAGGGCGGGCTCCGCTCCCCCTGGGGTCTCATAAGAAACAATGATCAATTGTGCCCAGGAGTCCCCCTTGCGCAGTTGCAATGGGAGGTGACTCCAAAATTGTACATAAATGATGCCTGTGTAGTCTGCGTCTATCACACCAGGAACTATCATGATGCCATGTTTGGCCGCTGATGAACGTGGCAGTACCAGACCAACGGTCCCTTTTGGCAAGGGGCCAGTAAGGTCGGCAGGCATCAGGATAAGCTCCCCAGGCAACGCAGTTGTCATGTCCTGTGTGTTAACGAGATCGAGTCCAGCGCTGCCAGCAGTAGCAGCCTTGCGCTGATCGACCCGTGTCCCCTTTATTTTTCCGGGGCCGGGGAGGGCCCGGTATCTAGTTTCCCCGTGGTGAGGGGTTGACTCTGCACTGGCTAGCCCAATGGTATCCTTTGCCACACCGGGGGCACTTCTTGCTGGGGCGCTTGACATCCTTTCCACCCCCCTTATGCGCTCCCCCTCCGGGGGCGTGACAGTCTTTCTTGAAGTGGCCCGGTTTCTGACAGTTGAAACAATTGCCAGTGGGCTTGTTTCCGGCACGAAGCGCTCCAGCCAGAAGGGCCATTGCATGTGTTTGAGTGCCCACCTCCATACAGGCTTGAATCATGTCAGCTAAACTATACTCAGGGCGGTGAATGACATTTTGCAAAATTTTCTTGCAATCGGTATTGGCCTGCTCAAAAGCCAGCCGTTTCAGGAGTTCTCCTTTGGCATCAGTGTTGTCTATCTGTCTTTGTATAGCTTCCTTCAATCTATCAATGAACTGTGGGTAGGGTTCAGTGGGCTGCTGCCGTGTGGAAGTAAAGGAGCGTGTGGGTTTCCCAGAGACGGGGACCCTTTTAAAGGCTCTCATGACGCACATGAACGTGCGGTGGAAAGACTCCCGGGGGAGTTGCATCTGCTGTTGGAGGGTAGCAAATGCACCTGCTCCATAAATCTGCCCAGGGGTGTTTTGTGGCGTACCAGCCGCCACTGCAGCCGCTCGGAATTCACTATCCCAGACAACATACTGTGAAGCAGTCAAAATCATTCGAAACAAGTCTTTCCAGTCCTGAGGTAACATTGTGTACCCGTTCCCAATTCCCTCAAGCAACCCTTGCACAAAATGTGATCGGACACCAGCCTCTCTAACAGCTTTATTAAGTTCCCTAATTACTGTATATGACAGAGCTTGCCAATGGATACGCTCCTCTGGATTCCCATCCGCCCCCACCCCCATCTCAACCGTAATGGGAAAAGCAGACGGACTCTCTCCTTGCCACTCTTCTGCCTCCTCTAGTGACAAAACCCCATCGCTCTTGGCTCGATGTATGGCAGAGCGAACATTTCCCATCACACCGCCAGGGTAGGCGGGCGGCGCCTGGAGAACCAGGCTCGGGATGGGCGGCACCAATGGTGCCGTAGGTGGTAAAATAGCAGGCAGCACTTTTGGATAAGGAGGTGGTGGGTCCTCGGGTGGATGAGTCAGAGGATTGGTCAGGGATGCCTCTGCTGGTACTAATTTCCTGACTGCCTCATTAACTCTGTGCCAAATCAATAAATGATGAACCGCTGCCCTCGGTTCTTCCAATAAAATTGTTCCAATTCTTTGCCAATCATCCCGTTTGAGGGATCCAATTTCTGGGTACCAAGGACATTGGCATTCGACTTCCTTAATGAAGTCTTCTAGACTATTAAGCGTGATGTCTGGACATCCGCTCTCCTTGATGAGTTTCTGCAATTCCTTTGCATGGGTCTTTTGCCCTAAAGAAAGTCCCCCCCCCATACTCACAATCGGGAGCTCGAAAGCTGAGAGGTGCACCAGGGGGCTATTACAGCCGGTGAGTCGGGGAGTTGGGATCCAGCAATCGCGTCGCGGGTCGCCAGATGTTGTGTTTTGGGATCAAGGAGACAGCGGAGGCTTGATTCATGAAGAGGCAATAGGGCAAGATAGCCCGGTCGGAGTTTATTAGGAATAACAGGACAAAAACATTCCAGAGAAGGGTATGCAATATATTCTTATTGGTTACCTGCGATAGCATAAGGTTACTTAATTGGCTAAATATCAGCATGTCTGCCTCGTGCTCACCTTGCTAATTGGACAGAAGCTGCGTGCTAGCTGAATGACTGCGTGCCATCCCTGGGCATAGTGGGGAGGGCCAAAAGCCTTGAGTCAGAGGCCCAAACTGGGGCCTCTAAGTTACGGCGTAAAAACAGATGAGGTAAGGAGAACGATCACCCACGATTTATGACCATGGTGTGCCAATGAGCCACAGCGATCGTGCTGTGAAACTCCTCACATAGAAACTATGAAAACAATCCAGTCTCACATTCCAATCCTCTCTCCATCCTTCTGTGTGTCCTCTTCCACATGTGAGATTCCTTCTGGAAGACCCACCATTTCCCAAGCACATAGGAGTGGTGCATAATATATGCATGACTCCATGTGACTATTTCTAGTTCATAGACTGGATAATCCTCTTACATTTTTTCACTGCAAACAAGTTATCTATTGCTTGAAGACAAATACAGTATAACAAAAGCTTGAATGAAACTCACAGCAATCATGTCCACATATGTCTTTATTTTTGCAGTGATGGTTGCATGTCCTATTCCCATGCTTCTTGCTAAAACTTTCTTGGCTACAAACACCTCCTAAAGATTAATTAAAATTTAAAGATTGATTTTACTGATGCTCATTGGGGGGGTGGGGGTGGGGAATCAATATTTAGTGCATTGCTATACTGTATAAGTTTAGTCAAAGGAAAACCCCACAATTTTCCATGGAGCTTGTTTGTTATGTGCTCTTTACTTTCTTCTGAGTGATGATGATGATATGAATGAATGGCCTTATAATAGTATTTTCATTAACATCCCTGCTAAGTCTTGAAAATGTAAGACCATGGCTTCCTTCATGAAGTCATTTTATTTCATGACTAATTTTCCTCCCCACCCCCTTTCAACTTTTCCTAGCATTATTATATTTTCCAGTGAGTTTTGTCTCCTCATTGATATATGAAACAGTAGCTTCATTCTAGTCATTTTACTCCTAATGAGACTTCAGGCTTTATCTGATTTAGAACTCATTTATTTTTCTTTCTGGTAGTCCACAATATCTTTAAAGCTCTCCTCAAACACCTTTATTTCAAATGGATCAATATGGCTCATTAGTTCCATGGAGCTCACTCCTAAATAAAAGATACAGGACTCCAGTCTTTGTTGATAATTTGTTTTTGTTCCTTTCCCACCAAACTGAAAGCTCACATGTTACCTTGCCCATGTGACAACTGTATGCATCTTCTGAAACCTTGCATATGCAAAATCATCATCACTTATCATAGACAATTGCCTGTTAACATCACATAATTACCTAACACAGGAGGCAAACTGAGAAGTGTTAAACCTATTATAGATTTGTTATCAATTAAAGTGATATTTGCTCCTATATGCAATGAAAGTTTAAGGTCACAGAACAAAAGCTATAATACTTAAATTGCTTAGTCCTTAAAGCAGACTGCCAGTGAAAATCTCTGCAAAGAATAAAAGATTATCAATGAAAGAATGGCTCGAGCATACCACATATTCTAAAACAAAAGTGCTTGCAAGCAGTTACTATTTAAATCAACATACAGTACACTTGATCTTCGCCAAAGGGCTGAGAAGTAATATGCAGTTTTGAGGGATGGTATCTTAAACTTGTAGCAATTTCTCAGCAGGGTCCTCCATTTTCTAGGCCTTAGGATAAGAAGGCATGTTAGAAAATGGCTGGTTGCAAGGCCTGAAAGAGTCTGAGTTGTATAGTCCTCCATTTTGAGAAGGCATGTAGGAACATGGCTGGTTGCAAGGCCTGAAAGAGTCTAGGCTGCAGCAGGGTCCTCCATTTTCTAGGCCTTAGGATGAGCAGGCATGTTCGAAAATGGCTGGTTGAAAGGCCCAAAGAGTCTGGGCTGTAGCAGAGTCCTCCATTTTGAGCAGGCATGTTAGAACAAGGCTGGTTGCAAGGCCCGAAAGAGACTAGGCTGTAGCAGGGTCCTCCATTTTCTAGGCCTTAGGAAGAAAAGGCACAATAGAAATGCCTGGTTGCAAGGCCTGAAAGCATTGAGGAGCCATCAATATGCTCCTTGTCTAACAATAAGACAGTCTGCAGTATCATTGCTATGAGGCAATGAGGAGCCAATAATATGCCCTTGTCTAATAATTATTAATAAGACAGTTTGTAATATCTATCAAGTAAACAGAAATTAAATGCTTCAAAGAAAGAGATATTATAAAATCTAGTAGTCTCCTGAGAGAGACTGCTTTACTCCTTTTTTAACAAGAGGAATTGTGGGTCCAAAATTAGAGTTGAAAAACATAGTTTGAAAGAGGGGAAGAACACTCTAGATCAAATCTATGCCACCAGGTGTTATAAGAAAGCTGTAGAGATTGCACAAGATAGTACGCAACCCGGAAATGATCTCTTTCAGCTTCTGCTTTCTAGAAGAAGGTAGAAGGTCATAAAGACCAGGACCAGCCGCTTGAGAAATAGTTTCTACTCAAAAGCCGTTCTGGCTTTGAATGCAGTGCAATGCAGTCTATGAGGGAGCTTCTGTATATAGTTTTTAGAGTTTTAGAGTTTTTAGAGTTTTAGAGTTTTTGGAGTTTTAGAGCTTTTTAGGGGTTAAATGTGTATATGTGGGGTGGGAGGATGTTGATAATTTTGTATAGTTGTATTTTGTTTAGGTTTTGTTGGGTTGATAAGTGTCCCCCCCCCCCAATCTCATTGTTCTGTGCAGAACAATGACAATAAAGATCTATCTATCTATCTATCTATCTATCTATCTATCTATCTATCTATCTATCTATCTATCTATCTATCTATCTATCTATCTATCTATCTATCTATCTATCTATCTATCAAGACTTACATTGATCCCTATCTGGAGGATTGAAGAGACCTGCTGGGGCCATAAACTGAGAAAAGGATCTGGTAAGACTAGTTTGACGCAGGAAAATAGCTATGGGAACAGACATAGGAGTCACTACTGCAGCGGAAAGAAAAATACTAAGGAGGGAAAGGGCTGGCACCAAGGTTATAAAGGGGGTGGGCGGCACCTCCTCTAACAAATTTTCTCTCCTTTTTTCAAAGCTCTGGTATAGTCCAAAATGGACTTCTGCACACACCCAAACGTGTGGATTCACAGACATCTCGAAGAAGAATCTCTGTTAATGGATGTGATGGAGGAGAAAACATCATAACAGGCTAGCTCAGAAGAACCTGAAAGCAGGGAACCACAGAGAAAGGGTGAGAGCAGGAAGGGCAGGCAGTGTGCGAACATTTTTAGAGAGCAAAAGGGAGGTCTGAAGGATAAAAACAAGAGAGGTATAAGTTAGAGGGAGCGGGAGAAAGAGGAAAAACCGGAGGAACAAGTGGAAGGAAAAGAGATCTGGGTAGACATGGCAGAGTAGCCTCAACAAAGAAATGCAATAGGTTTAACTGGCTCAGAAATACTATCACATGGAGAGAAAAACTTCAACTACCTGGGGGACCAGCCCAGTGCACTCCCACCTAGTTAAAGCATTGGAGGAAGTAGGGGCAATTTACCGTATTTGCAAGCACACAAGACACACTCCTTTTTCCAGTGTATTTTAAGGGGGGAAACTGCATCTTATACGCTGGCAAATATGGTAACTACCTTCAACAGTTAAAAATACATTTATTTATTTATTTGTATACATGCTATATAATGGATATTTCCCCCCCTTTTTTTTGAGGCAAGAATCTGGGACGTAGGTATTTCTGAAACCAACAGACTCATGAGATGATGGTAAACTAACCATTCTTCCCCTCCTTTTGGGGGGTGGCTGAAGATCTGCCCAAGAATGGACTAGGGGTGGGGGTAGGGGTGGGGGAGAGATTATTTAACAATTTACACCAGAGGTGGCCAACCTACAGCCCACGGGCCAAACCCAGCCCATGGCACCATTTCATGTGGTCCGCCGCCAGCCTTGTCGCTACAGGAAGCAAAAGCAGACACGTTTATGACAGCCATAAAATGCACCCCACATGCATAAACATTTTATATTGTCTAATTTGTTAGTGTTTCTATTGTATGTTGTGTTTGTTGACTATTTTTGTAAGCTGCCCTGAGTCGCATTTGCGAGTGGGCAGCATACAAATGTAAATAAATAAATAAAGAACATGCCCGCATCTGCCGCAAACACTACTGTAAATGCACATGTGGCTGTCGTAAATGCATTTATGACAGCCACAGATGCGTTCTACAGCAGTGTTTACAGCAGAAGGAACCATGTGACCGGCCTGCTCAGCTGTTCAGGGGATGTAGTCCAGCCCATGGTGTGAAAGGGTTGGGAACCCCTGGTTTTACACAGTTAATGCAGTACAGTAGACCCTCATATAACGACGTTACTTGGTTCCCCAAGTAGCGTTGCTAAGTGATTTTTGTTGTTATGTGGGTTTCTATGGAGTTTTCCGCATAACGACGTTTTTGTCCGGATAATGACGGTTATTTTAGCTTTGTTGTCCGGACAATGACACTAAAAACGTTATGCGGGGGAACACATGGTGCATAACACGTTGTTAAGCGAAAATGATGCTATCCGAATGCGTTGTTATGTGAGGTTTGACTGTATATGGTTAATTTGATCAATAATGTTGAAGTTACGAAAGTAATCTGGATCCTGGCAGATCATTTGGGGACTAGTACTTTAGAAGGGAAAAAGGGAAATTTTGGGAGGGGAAACAACAGTATCCAATGCACCGCCTGCTTGTTGGAAAGGAAATTTTTGCATGTCTCTTTGATCATTAAGAGTGAAGTACATTAATTTATCCCAAAGCATCTGAACAAATCAAAATGTTTTTTTCTACTCATGCTAGCCTCCTACAGTCAACAAACTTTGAATAGGATATGGACCATTAAGGATAGAGATTCAGCCAGGATGTGGTGCTTTCTGAGATTACCCTGCTTCTTCATTTGTTTCTATTCCAAAATCTCAGGCTAAAATCAGACATTAGCAGAAGAGGAAGGGGATTAAAGGCTCCGGTCACAACAGGCACAGTTCTAAACTCCAAAGGCTGCAAATCAGCAGATTTTGTTTTGTGCTCATCAGGAATTGGCACTGAATTGTTCTGGTCTGATTTCTTAGACACCAAAACACATCAACTCCTATTATGGTCTATCAATAATGTCTGTTTCTGCTTTCAGAGTCAATGTGCACATTATGCAGCATCAAACCAGGCTTTGTCTTGAAGTATATACTCCGTCACAATCTAGCTTGACTCTTAAGCTAATATTTAGTAGGGACCTATTGCTTACCTTTACTGATTCTTTCTGCTGGTGATTTTCCTTGGGAAGTCTGACAGCTATCAGAATAATACTCACTTTCTAATTTTCTACGCCTGCTCAGCATTTGATTTCCAAATTCCTTTGGTCCTAAGTAAAATACTTCAAATTTTTGCTGAACGTCTAGTCCAACTGTTTCAAGGGAGGGAAGAAGGTGTTAATTTAGTTTTACCAATAACTGCAGTTTTTATATAATTCCATAATAAGTGGGTGGAATTGGAGGTAGACACGTATTTTACTATTTCTGTACCAACTGAATACCATGATTCAAGTCTAAAGGGCAGTGGTGGGATTCAATCTGTTTTACTACCTACTCTGTGGGCATGGTATGGTGGGCATGGCCTGAGGGGAAGCCCTACATTGCACCCAAATTAGGACTACTTTATTTCAAAACTTGGATGGGCAGGGCCAGCCAGAATTTCTGCTACTGGTTCTGGTGAACTGGTGCGAACCTGCTGAATCCCACCATTGGTAAAGGGTGTCTAAAGGTGCAAGCAAGAGGAACAAGAGAAAGGAGATCAGCAGGAAAGAGCCATGTCTGATCACAGAAAAGGTTGCTTTGCAGGGAGCAATGTCCCTTAAAGTGACCCTTCTGTCTGTATATTCATCTGCACCCTCCTTTTCCTATATCCAGGAAATTATTTCTAAACAGTGCCCAATTCTTAGTAGCCATAACAGAATCTACAGTAAAAGATAAAAAGTCTGTTCTGTAGGCTTTTATGTAAATCGGTTTTTTACTTAACTCAAAGCAAACCCATAGGAAAAATGTTTTTTTACATAACTCGAAGCAACCCCATAGGGAAAATGAATTTTTGACTTAACTCAAAGCAAACCCATAGGAAAGTGATATTTATGTAAATCGAAGCAACCCCATAGGGAAAATGCATTTTTTAACATAACTCAAAGCAAACCGATAGGAAAATCAAATTTTTTATGTAACTCAAAGCAAACCCATAGGAAATTATGTTATGTAAATTGGGGCATTTATGTATATTAGGACATGGTTTTAGTGCAAAAATAATTATGTAAGTTGAATTTTATGCAACTCAAGGCATATGTAAGTCGTGGTTTTACTGTACTTTACAAATGGATATTACATTGCATTTAAAAATTAATTGGATGAATATTGCTACTATAATCATTTCATGTCAGAAATTATTCTGGGTTGAAAGGATTTTTGCTGGAGGACTCCATTCAGGGGACATCCGAATGAGGCTCCTTTCATGTTCCCAAGATCTTTTCCCCACCGAAGTGGTCCCTATTTACCTACAGTACTTGCAATTTCTTGATTTCAATCTGCTAGGTTGGCAGGAGCTGGGTGTCAGGATCTGAGGCAACTTCGGTATTTACAGAATGAGTTCTCCAGAAGTAGCTTTGATGCTCACAGGATTGGATCCCAGCCTGGAGGGCAGTTCTAGTGCTTGCAGGGTTGGACCAGTGATGCACTGCAACTTTTCCCTACCCCCTCTGTGGGCGTGGCTAACTCTGTGGGCGTTGCTATGGGCATGGCCTCGCCCCATAAAAGGGGGGGAAGGGGGGAGAGAAAAAAACTACCTTGGGTTCAGGAAGAGCCTTGTCGCCCCACATCGTCCGGGCACCCAGGAAGGAGGAGGAGCCGCGCCGAGCAGGAAGAGCCTTGTTGTCCCAGAGATAACAAGGAGCCCCAGGTGTGCAGCTAGCGGCAGGTTGGTGAGCTGGCGCACAGGAAGTGCGAAGGTCAAAGTACGCCCGGACGGTGAGGGGCTGACTCGCCAACCTGGCTGCACTGGGACTCCTCCTCCTCCTCAAAGGCCCACCGCCATTGCCGCTGCTCTGCTCTTCTGTGGGGTAGGTAGGTGGGCATGGCTGACAGAGTGGGCGTGGCCTGGGATTTCTGCTACCAGTGCCAGGGCACCGGTGGGCACCGGCAGCAGCGGCTCACTGGGTTGGATCCTCACCTTGCTGCAGCTACTAGGCCCAACCAGAGAGTCCTTGGGAAGCTTCTGGACTATGATGGGCTCCACCTGGAGGCCCTTGGAGGCTGGGCTATATAAAATTGACTCCCACCCCCAGCAATGAAGGTTATTAAGTTTGCTGTTGCTGGCTTTCTTGCCTTGTTTTTGAGGATTGTTGTGTCTCACCTTGTTGTGCCTCACCTTGATCCCGTCACATCTGCTGAAGGTACTGCCTTGCCTACTCTCTCAGTCAACTGACTTCTGGCTTGTTTAGATTATGCCCTGAATTCTTGTCTTCCTTGGACTTGAACTCAGGACTGTGATGTGGTTTGATTTGGCCTGTTACCTGGTTGCCCTGGGTGCTTTTGTTACTTGCCAGCTGTCCATATCCTAGTCCAGTGATGGGGAACCATTTAGAGACCAAATGGCCAAACTTACCTTCATCAAAGACTCAACAGGCTGCTGTCTGTGCCGCACCTCATGCCACATGTGAGCTGCCTGCAGCCTGCCTTACCCCAGACAGGGGAGGGAGGAAGTGCTCCATTTGGGCTGCTGAGCAGAGGGGCGGGGTGAACACTGTGCTAGGGGTAGGAAAGAAGTGCTCCCATTGGGCTGCTGGAAAGAGGGGTGGAATGAACTCTGTGCTGGGGGGAAGGAAGAAGGACTCCCACTGGGCTGTTGAGCAAAGGGGTGGAGCAAACTCTGTGCTGGGGTGACAGCACATGCGCCCACAGAGAGGGCCCAGAGTGCCCCCTCTAGTACATG
Source organism: Bradypodion ventrale (assembly GCA_035047345.1). Lineage (NCBI taxonomy): Eukaryota > Metazoa > Chordata > Lepidosauria > Squamata > Chamaeleonidae > Bradypodion > Bradypodion ventrale. The sequence goes on from JAWDJE010000004.1 coordinate 121,282,163, forward strand.
TGCTATAGGTTTGCCACCACTGTCCTAGACTCTGACAGTTTCATTCAATATATTTTGAAAATATAAATATATGGTGTTGCATGCTAAAATTTATCGACATTTACTGTGACTGGCATTGATGTTCTGAGTTGAATAAAGCACTCTTATTTTGTGTATAATAGTGATTATTCTGTGTCTGTTTCAGGCTTTCTGAAATTTTCTGCTTCATTAAGTAGTATTCAGTTGCTTGTCTGGACCTAAAACAGTGCATTTTCCTAACAAGGCCACAAGATCAGTCATGTTGGCATATTATGTTATAGTAAATGCAACATATAAAACAAAATTAACATGCACAAAGCAGTATTCAAGAGGGGCATTCTCAAATGTTGCATTGGATATTTATCATGAAGGCCCAATTCTGATTCGCAAGGAAGGAGACATCCAGAAAGAGTGGTTTATTCCCTTTTGCCACTCAGATGAGGGGAGGAGGGGCGAAATGGGGAAGGAGTTAAGTATGTGCATTAGATACATAAAACTATTTTAGTTACCCATATATACTTGAGTATAAGCCGACCCAAATATAAGCCGAGGTACCTAATTTTGGCCTGGATACCCAGGAAAATAGATTGACCTGAGTATAAGCCGAGGGTGGGAAATGCAGCAGCTACTAGTGAGTTTCAATAATCAAAATACATGGAAATATGGTAACATTAATTAAATTGTTAGCACATTTCAATCCAATGCAGTCTTGGGACCATCGTGGTCATTGACCTAAGTATAAGCCGAGTCCCCTTTTGTGGGCTCATTTTTGGGGTTAAAAACCTCAGCTTATTCTTGAGTATATACGCTAAACCCTGCTCAGAGCTAGGAAAAACATATTAAATTTTATGTGTTAAGATTAAATCCAAACCTTGTACCTCCCTCGACACCTGAAGGAGTAAAAGAGGAAGTAAAAAGAGGAAGGCTTTTCTGGATCAACACCAGGATAAGTAAGTCCCACAAGTTAACCTTTTAAAAGTCTAGAAATAAATAGTAACACTAATGGCAGTTATGGTAATTTAAAAAGATAGTTTAGGTAACATTTCTTCAGAGATACCAGTGAATTTACAGTCCCCTTTCTTCCTTTTAAAATTGCATGTTTAGCCCTGAAAGTGCACTTGGATTATAAATACCCACAAGTAAACAAACAAACAAAGTAAAGAAATGACCGTTGCGCACCAATTGGAAATTATGGATCCAGTAGAAGTACAGTATATCAAATTATATCTAATACAGTATCTCCTCCTACCCACTGTTTTAAGAGTATGATAAAATGCAGACCTTGAAGCTTTAGCATCAAGCCCATTTTCCATCTCTCTTTTTAATTTGTTTAACATGGCTGGTCCTAATAAAAGCATAACCTGAGTATGGGTGTTAAAATTTTGCATGTTGATTATTTTTTGTTACCTAGAAAAGGCCATATTCCAAAGCAAAAGCATTACAGGTACTGGGCATTGACACAGTAATTGGTGGCTCAATGTAAGAATCTATTCAGAAGATCTATACTAAGACCAGAGGTTCAGATTTCAGAAACCTTAATTAACAAATTTTCATTCCCTTCTATCTATCCTGGATATAAAATTAGACATAATTATAAGTCTAGTGGAAATGCATAGCTAATACAAATGTACAGGTAACATATAGGAAGAAGGAAGGGAGAGAAAGAGAGAGGGAGAGAGAGACCAATATATTTCTACTGCAAAATCAACATACAGTATTAAACTTAATATATGAGATTCAATGTTTTTAAAATTAACAAAGTTGGTTTTAATATTTAATCATACTAATTAACTCACCATATTCAGAACTAATTAGATTTATGCTAAGCTCATCAGATTTCACAGGTCTTCTCACTTCAACCTTTTTAGCCCACTTTCCAATTTTCAGCAAAGCAGAATCTCTACAAAGTACAGTATCAATATAATGATCTTTTAAAAACACCAACATACAATATTTAACATTTCAAAATAATTTGAATATACTCACAAAATCTTTTGCTTAAAAACCACCTGATTATCATCATCTCCTATTATTAATGTTGCGTAGTGAAAATCTGGAGCAGTTCTCTTTGTCTGTAGCTGTTCAAAGTTGGTTAATACGATTGTCACTAGGATTTCAGCTGTAACTTCACCGTATTTTGCCAGCTAGGAAACAAATAACATGGGGAAAATAAAGCTAGTTTTTCATATATTACATGACATAGAGATACAAGCAGACTCATTTCATATATATTTACTGTAGTCTGGTATAATATTAAGATAATGTGGAGGATTTGGGATTTACAAACACTGATGAGATTTAGAATAGTATATATATGGGGAGAGGGTGGAAAGAACATAACAAAAAAATAATGGAATCTGACCAAAGACTTTACCTGTTCTATAGTAAGTTCATATTTTGGGAGGTACATTATTGCTTCTTTAATTTGATTTCCAAAGGGAGGGTGCCGATTCAAAATCTGAAAATGTGATTTCAGGTGGGAGTTAGTATTAATACAAAACATCAACTGTTTTGCAGGTATCTCAATATAATATTGGATCTACTGGGGAAAAATAATCTTCCTGTTATAATTGGTATTATTTTTGGTACTACTTCCCTTAAATCCAACAAAATAACAAAAGACTCATTTTGTGACAATTTAATAACTGTCAACTTATCACTTCAATCATATGTCATAAAACATTCTAGTAGACATGCAATTTTCACACCAACCATCTACTACATTGTACAGATTACCTACATATGCACTAAAAGATCTAAATCCATTGAGTCCCAACTACAGTAGATCTACTGAATCAATGGAACTTACAGTATTGTTGACTGTTAACCCTGCTGGGGATTAACAACTGAGTTTAGCCCAACATATTAAGCAAATGCCTGTCTTGAGTTCATATCTTGTAAAGCATATTATACTGATAGTAAGAAAAATAATAATGCCCCCTTCGCTCTGTTTCTTCTAAGCTTACGTTCCTAGTACTCAAACTGAACCAGCTGCTTACTCTTTCTCTCTTGTATCATTATTGTTCTCCCATTCTGCTAATTATACTGCTTTTATTCACTGTCTCTATCTTACCATATAAAATAGGAATTGTAAATCACCATGTACACTCAAAACCTGCTACAGCTATTATGAGTGATCATGAGTTTTCCCCAGTCCTTCTAACAGTTACAGATAGCCATTATTTTCCCACAGCCTGGGCAAACTCAGACATCTTCTACATAAGTATCATCATGGTATATAGCAGGGGTTCCCAACCTTTTTATGCCATAGGCCTGACCACACACTCCAGGCAGCTGAGCGAGCCAGACCATGCCCCCTGGAAGCAGAAGTAAATGCACCCTCTTCCGAGATTATGACAGCTGCGGGCACATTTATGGCTGATGAAACCGCATTTACGCATGCACAGGCACATTTTATGGCTATTGTAAATGTGCCCACTTCCACTTCCAGGTGTGACAGTGGCAGGCCACATGAAATGGTGCTGTGGGAAGGGGCCAGCCCACAGGCTGTAGGTTGGAAACCCCTGGTATGTAGTCACGGAAAGATACCCTTCATATGCTTCTTGCTGTATATCATACCACAACATAAATTTCATCTGAAAGTTCACTCAGGTGGGTGAATAAATCCAACCCCTTTAAAGGATTTTGTATATAGTTTTAAGGACTAGGATTTAATATTGTTTTGAAAGAATAGGAGAAGGCTATGTATCTGAATATCTACTTTTGAAGACAGCTGTGTACGAACTAGAGATGAGCAGTCTAGAGGAAAAACTCAAGAAGTGGACTTTTTCCCCTTGTGTTTTTCCCAAGGACTAATTCTTCCTATGGGGAGAAAAGTGGCCAATCAATCAGACAGACAGACAGACATTCCTTTTTTCAGTAACAGAATTATAAGCTTCTAAGAATGTTGAAAAAAGTTTCATGAAATGTTTTCTATTTTTGAATGAATAAAATGCTTTTCTAGGCAAGATTTTACTCAAATGCCAGGAAATGCATAATTTAAAGGTAAAACAGATGCAGAAATTAGGAATAATTCCTGTGCATAATATAGGATAGAACACTCTAATCCAGAATGCATTTCTGCACTTAGAAGGTACATCTATCTTCATGAGAGAAATTCACAGGGCTGCTTTTACTGCCTATGGATTGCAGCTTCCTTCCTTCTGCTCACTTTCCAACTTGGTTGAGATGATCAAAGTAGAAGCAAGGCTGTTCTTGTCCAAATAGTATACTCTTTTGTTATAAAAATTGATTTTTTTGTTTTTATTTTTTCCTTGCTTCTCAGATGGCAAAATAAGAATAATAAGATAGATGCATGTAGGGACGGCATAGTCTGCAGTAGCCTGCAGCTCTCTGTTTAGTACATGGCACAGTCACAATTTTAACTGTGGAAAACTAAGGTTTTTCTATTTTCATAAATATGCCAAATGCTACAATTTTGTATATGAACTTAATTATGAGTGAAGTATTCTGCTAAAGCCGAAAATAAATATAAGTTTAGTATTGAAAGTACTGCATATTTTTAAAATTTTCAACTCATTTCTCCTTTTTCCTAGAAGGTTTTCTCCTTGGTTTCAGAATTTCCTGAATTTTTTTTATCTCTAGCACAAACAAAACACCACATGACTAGATGGTGTAAATCACTATATTTCATACAATTTGAAAAACATGCAAATTAAATAAATACCAATTCAAGTTCTCTTGCATTTGTGTCTTCAATTTTTTTAAAAGATGTCAGACCTGCATTCACCATTGCATTCGACAGTGTTAAGCCTATGGAACATTAAATGTGTTAATTGGATTTTTTAACCAACTGCATTTCCCAATAAAATCAAATTATGCTTAATAACAGCAAGCAAATATGAAATGCCATTTAAACTAAACATAGAGACTACACTAAAGCTCTTCTCAAAATACTGCCACAATTGTCTGTTAACTTATACAGTACTAGCATAGTTTGCCCGGCGTTGCCGGGCTTTTTTCCCCCTGTGCTTTATATAAAACAATGAATGCTTTGTTGTTTTTTGTAAATTTTTTATTTTTTTAACTTTTTAAAGTGTTATAGGTTGGTTTTATAGGTTAAGATCAGCATTTTTTGCCCTGGCGGGCAGGCATAACATGTGTGCTTGTGGTTGGGGTGGTTTTGAGGGGTAGACATACACACTATATAAGCATACATGCAACACAACCACACACGCGCACACAATACACACACACAAAACACATACACACACACAAAATACACACACAGCACACACAACACAACCACACTCATTCAATACACGCATACAGCACACACAATATCACCACACACTCATTCAGTGCACAAATACAAAACAATCACACACACAACCACACACACAACACAACCACACACTCACTCAATACACACACAACAACACACACAATACACACAGCACACACAACATAACCACACACACACACTCAATACATACACACAACACAACCACACAAACCACACAACTACACACAACACATCCACACAAACAACACAACCACCCACACAACACACCCACACACACAACACACCCACACACAATACACACACACATGCCATAGCTCTATGGGGAGAGGACGGGCTCTTTCCCCCCCCCCCCGAAGCCTTGGTGAGCACACGCACGCACACACACACACACACGCACACACACGCACACACACACACACACACACACACACACACACATACACACACACACACACACATGCTGATGCTTTGCAGGGGGAGGAGGAGCTCTTCCTCCTCCCCCCAAGCCTTGGTGAGGACACCCAGGAGGCCTTTGCTGGGCGGGCGGGAGCATAGTTTGCCGGCTGGGCTGCTTGATTTTGGTGGCCCACACCCCACCGATGAAGGCCTTGGCGCCGGCATTGAGGGAGGAAAGGCCACACCATGGAGGCATGGAAGGTAAGTGGCCCAGCACAGAAGGCCGCACTGGGGAGGCGCAGAGTACGAATTGCCCAGCTGCCAACAGGTAAGTGGGGCAGGGGACTGAGACTGGGGGGAAGGAGGTGGGTTCGTTCTCCCCCTTGCTTCTCTATGACCTGGGTGGGTGGCGTGCTCCCCAGGCCCGTTCCCCTCCTCAATTCCTCTCCCCCGCCCCACTTACCCATTGCCAGTTGGGCCTTTCGTACTGTACGTCTCCCCAGTGCAGCCTTCTGTGCCGGGCCTCACCTTCCATGCCTCTGTGGCGCAGCCTTTTCTCCCTCTCCGCTGGTGCCGAGGTCTTCGCCGGTTGGGTGGGGGCCGCCAAAAGCAGGCAGTCCAGGATCCGACATGGCCAGCCGCCCACCGTGATGAGCTGGGGATGGCTTCCCTCCGGGAGACGAAGTGCCTCCTGGAGGGAAGTTGTTGGCGCATTGGCTTTTCCAGCCTCCTCCATGCTGAAGCGTGGTTGATTACGTTAATGATGATGCATGCAGTCCAAAGCATTTCATTGGCTGCAGCGCAAAACCTTCCATGGTGTAACAGTGTAAAGGATGCTGGGATATGTATTTTGTGATTAGTTTCTGCCGTCCGTCGCTCGGCAAGATTTTGTTACGCTACTTTTGATTGGTTGCGGCTCGTAAATGAAAGAATGATTCCGTTGTTTTTTACATCGTGATTGGCTGACACAGGGAGAAACACGCAGAAACGCAATGGATTTCGGGTAATGAAGTTGTTTCCCTTTCTTTCAAATGGTGGGGCTGATGCCCCAATCACGATTTTTTAAACCATTCGTTGACCTGCGTAGGCACTTAGCCCGTGCTCTCGAAGGGAGGGAACGGGTAAGTAAGGCGACGTATAGCAGCCCATAGCCCATTCCAACGGTGAACACTTGGTTTTATAGGTTAAGATTTCTTAAATGAACAGATAAAATTTTCACAAAAGACAACTTTTATTTATCTGCTAAATAATGGTCGCTGACCACAATAAGGAAAGATTGACTGAATGTAAAGACATTATCACAATGATACACATTTTAGGTCACTGTCCATCATCAGAGAATGAAATTTTTGAAATAGATTGGTATGTTGTAACCTTAGTTTCTGGGACGCTGTTATTGTTTAACAACTTGATGACAAACCATACTACCCCCCTCTTTTAAAATCCTGTGAGGCTGAAAGCCTTCCCCTAAGGAAACACTGTCCTCTTTTCCACTACATATATTAATTAGAAAAATTAACAACTTTGGGAGAGTTGCAGCAGTAGATAATCTATTCCTCCCAATAATGTTTGTTCTGCTGGTGGACATCATTAGATTTTACTACAAATGCTGAGTAAACTTATTCAAAATGAACTAAAGTACAAATATAACTTACACTTTGTTAAGAGTGAATGTGATACGTACCTATTTTTTCAAGTTGTTTGGATACATATAATGAGTTTTCCCAAAGTCTACATTTGAAGCATTTTGCTAAAATCAAAGCATTTAGCAAACCAAGAAAGTTGCCTTGACGGGAAGCCAGAAATTCAGACAACCCTGCACAGAAAAAAAGTATAAAAACAAGCACTTACACTTGAAATACTGAATATTATTAAACAGCCAAAAACTAACATTTATATTTTACTTACATTTTGTAACTCTTATGCCATTTCTGAAAATCTTGCCTATATCTTGTGTCAAGGTGAAATCTTGTATGGGAATACATCCTAGCTGTGCCTGAATAAGACTGAGGGAAATAAATGTTGAATTCATCAAAGTACTGAAAACACCATGATATTCATAAAATCTGGAACATTCCTGAGACAGGAAAAAAAGGTAACTTCAGAATCAAATCTAGTGAATAGAGAATGCTGAGAAAATATCTTGCAACTATTAATTTACTATTGATCCATATATTTCAATTTAAAAGATTAAAGAGTACAATATGCTTACCAATTTACTTTCATTTCTCTTGTTTTTATCTTTCCTTCCATTGGATATCTAAAACAAAACACACCACACTGGATTCTATTCATCTGGATTAGAACACTATGATCCCTTACATGCATATGCCCATGTAGGCGTGCGTGTCTGTCCAAGATGGCTGGATAGCTCAGTGATTTAGGTTTCTGGTTGTGGAGCAAGAGGTTGCGAATCTTAGGGGGGGAAGTCACCCTATGTAGTGTTGGGCAAACTGCAGAGTTCCAGGATGCCCCCAGAAGAAGGGAATACTAAATTACATCTGAATATTCTCTACCTAGAAACCCTGGAAAGGCTCATCATAAGTCAGAATTTACTTGACGGCATGCAATTTATTCCCCCAGCCTATATTTATTCCAGTAGAAATATACAACACTATTCACCAGGGACACATTCTGGTATCGCTCTCTGCTTGTAAATCTGCACTGTTAAGACTATACATAGCTTAGCAGATGACAAGTTTTGCAGATATGAGTAAAACAACCCAGTTCATAAATAAAGCTTAAGGAGAGCCTCTGTTTGCCAGAAATCTTAATTTGTACACAGCAATTTCATACTCTCCTTCCCATAATCATTTACTATCTAGTTGCTATGGATTCTTTTCATAATTAGAAAAAAAATCTAAAGAATCCTAGTAAATCAAACTTCAGTAATTTCTGTTAGGCTTCAAGAAAATATTCAGCACTACTAAAGGCCAAACAAGAGACAACAGCAAAGTAAGTGCTGGAATTGAGGTGATTATAATAATTGTTAAAACAGGTAGTTGCTGCAGTTAGCCAAAGGTTTTTAATCATCAAAGAGACTCTTTTAATATTTCCTGTGTGAATCACTTCTTAATAGAATACAATTTATGCTAGTGGAGATTATAAGGCCATGTAACTATGTGCAGGGGACTGTGGTGGCTTAGTGGTTATGTTGTGATCCAGTCCTTGTCAGACTCTGAAGATGACCTGGATCAGGAGGCACTTCCTATGCCCAGTCCAGTTCTGCCTGCAGCTGAACCGGAGAATATCTTGAACCAGGAATCTCAGCCTGCTTCTGGCCCAACTCTGTTTCCCCAGACAGATGACTTGTCAGACCAGAAGTCTGACTCTGACAGTGATCACCCTTTAGCCAGGTAAAAGTGCAGAAAGGAGCTGCAGCTGAGACGCAAGCAAGCTAGATCTCGTTACCAGAGAAGGCTCCCAGCTGATACCCATTAGCTGGGAAGCTCTTAAGCAAGCTTGTTCCAGCATTCAAGCATCGGTACAATTCTTCTGTGCAAAGACCAATGCCCTGCTTGACTTCTGATACCTCTTGAGATTGCCTGCCTAGACCCTGACCTGCCTGCTATGACTCTGACTTCTCTGCCAACCCTATTGATGCCTCTGGACTAGATGCTTGCTTCAACTACCGGTAGCCAGACCTCGGTTTGCTCTTTGGACTTTGCTATTTGGATTCTCCTTGAATAAACTACTGCTGGGACTCTCTGTGTAGCACCACTGTGTGGCAAACATGGCTGCAGGGCTAAGTCAGCACAGGTTAAGATGCTGAACTTGACAACTGAAAGGTTGGCAGGTCAGCAGTTCAATTCCTGAGCACTGCAGAACAGAGTGAGCTCCTGTCTCTGTCCCAGCTCTTGCCAACCTAGCAATTTGAAAGCACGAAATTCCAAATAGATAAAAGGTAATGCTTTGGTGGGAAGGTAACACGGTTCCATGCACTCTGGTGTTTAGTCATGCCTGCCACGTGTCCACAGAAACATCTGCAGACACAGAGAGTGCTAGCTCTTTGTCTGTAAACTGAAATGAGCACCACACCCTAGATTCAGGACGACTGGCTTTCGAGCAAGGTAGACCTTTACCTTTATGTGCAAGATAATAATAATTCCCTGTTATTATGTTTTCTTCATTTTGGGAATAATTTGATAATTTATCTTGTACCTTATGGTTATCTTATTCTTGTCCTTGTTCAAGGTATTCAATATTCTTTTCTCATTTGCTCTTAACTTGACTTCTGAAAATTCATTGCAGCTGGATATCAATTTAACCTAGAACAGTTATACCTATTAATTACAAAGTCTCCCATCTTATCCTTAATTTTTGAAATACTATTTTAAACAATTGTTTAAGAACTATCTGCTATCTAAGGTTCAAGCCAGAAATTAAGATGAATGTATGTTTCCCTTGATTAGCTCATTCTTCTTCCAACAGTATATTTTTCTCAAAGACAAGTGCTTTGGCAAGCCTGCAAATTAACTCTTTGCCTTCAGTTAATAATCACAAAACACATGCAATACAATATTTTGAGGCACATCATGCAACGCTCAACTTTGGTTTGGCAGTAGAGGAATGAATCCTATGTTTCTTTTTGTATGCTATGTTTTGTTGGTTATTTTCTGAGCTACTGTTAACAATCAAATCAGCAAGCGATAATGTACCCTCTTCCAGAAAACCATAATTGCAATGCAAATTAGGATCATACCAATTCTATAAGATTCATTTGCAAGGCATGGTTCTCAAGCCTCAGCTTGTTCCTGCAACTGACAAACCACTGCTAACACTACCTTTACAATGAACATGTTATGTGGCATCAAGACAGAACCAACCTATAGCAAACTTAATGTAGCTTTCACAATAAATAGAATGTTTAAGGAATGGATTTTACCAGTGCCAACCTCCTTCCATTGAGTTTCTATAACTGAACAATCATTTGAACCCAGGTCTCCTGAATCCTAGTCCATCACTCTATTTGCTAGACTACACTGGGTACCACACCTTTACAATTTCTATGTATACAGACCACAAATGACTACATTTACAGCCACATAAATGCTGCAAGAAGGGTGGACAGAAGAATAGAGAACCAGAAGAAGTATCCTCACAACCACAGATTTAATTATAACTATCATTGACATTAACTGTTAGAAATCATTGTCCAGATCAGGGGTCAGCAAACTTGACTCTCCTGGTATACTTGGACTTCAATTCCCAGAATCTCAAGTTAGTACACCTGCTGATCAGGGCTTCTGGGAATTGAAGTCCAAGAACATCTGGAGAGCCAAATTTGTTGACCCCTGGTCTAGGTTATTGCAAGTTAAGGAGTCTTCCACCTGAAAAAGTAGAATGTTGCATGACAGCAGAGCAGTGACCCCATATTCATTCTCTTTCAACAACGTTTTTTCAAGGTTTTTGTATGCTAAACTAGAGTTCAATTCAACTTTGTGATATCATGTCAGTGTACTACAAGACATTTTCCACTAGCTTGCAAAATAAGTCATACTTTTTCACTTCACATCAAGGATCTAAGTCAAAGTAACTGATGCACATTTTTATAAAATTAAATAGTAAGTTACAACTATTGTAGGATTGAATCAGTGGTGATTTGATGTCATCTCCTCTATAAGTTCTGTGGAGCCAATGAACTTACACTAGTTGTGACTTACTACTGGATTTCAGACATTGAGTAGGAGACTTCATTTTGATTCTTCCATGTCTAGGCCAGACGTGAAATTGCCAAAATGAAGGCATGTTTTGGTGAGTTCATTCTTTAGTTCTTTTTGCCTGACCTAGTTGAGAAAGATTAGCTGGCACAAGGTAGCCATTGCCCAGGGTATACCCGATTGTGGTTCAAAAATACTACAATCTTTGTGGAGGCGCTTTCTGTGTACCCCTTCATTCTGCTGAAACTTATAGATATATATTAATTCCTCATATGAATAACAAAATTACCAGTTCAGATAAAGTCTCAGTTCCATTAATCATGAAACACTTTTTCATGGTGTCAAAGGCAATGTAATACCATGCCATCAGTCGTCCAGTTTCTGTGGAATAGACATATATACATAAACTGGTTAACTTTATTTAATAAATCAAGCATTGCATTCATTTCCCCAACATAATAAACCTGTTATAATCCACAGCATAATGGAAACAACACAACATTAGACAAATGAACAATAGAAATACCTTGGCTTGCTTCATTAGTTGGGGTGCTGCCAACAAAATTATCAATATTAATTTCAAAGAAAAATTCTAATTTGTACTCAAGCATCATATGAAAGGGGAAGGGAAGTTGTTTAACATAATGCATACTTTTTAGGCTTAGTGTGGTATCCTATATTGGCTACTTGCTTCCTTTTCTGTCTACAAACTGAGATCTACAGTTATGTTTGTACTGAAATGACACATGTTCATGGATGTTTACCTTGCTTTGAATTTAGCATAATGTGGCACTGTACTTCTGGTCTAACCTTATGATAATTTCCTTTTTAGATCCAACATGGATACTAGATGGCTTTTAAGAATTGTACAAGGCTGCCCAATAACTGATTCTGTGATTGAAATCCAGAATTGTCAGAAGAGGTTTGAATACATCACAAAAAAATATTGTCTGCTACTTGGTCTAATCCATGTGTCCTATACTAAATCAAGTGCACTGAATCCAAATCTGAAGTCCATTTCTGCCTAGGATGTCAGGATCTTAAGTTAGCAAATCTCACCCTCTTGGTTAGGTTCTTGCATTGATCACGCAGGGTATATTTGTCACAAATGTAGCAAAATTATCTGGTTTATTAACACAGCTGCGCTTACTCATCTTTTGCTCAAAATAGACTCACTATGACCTAGCTGTACTATCCAATACAATGGTTTCACACTAGAGACAAGCCCTTGGTCCATCTCACCTTATATACCTATTTCTGATGTCAGCTCACTGACTTGCCCAGATATGCCCAGCTGCTGCTGGAACATGCACCAGTGGATGTGATTCAGCTGAGGTGGCAGCAGGCATAGTGGTAGCTGCAACTGTTATAATGTTCCCATGTAAAAGTACATTACCCAATTACTGACCACGCCTTAAAATCTGTACATGGCAGGCAAATTCTTAGTTCAGATTTGGAATCAGCACACTCGATATCATGTAAATCATATGTGTTATTCCCAGTAGCAAAATCATTGTTGTGCAGTGATATCAGTAGAACATTTCAAAATCAATAAATCTGGCAACCTAGCAGTTGGGCATGTAGCTTACTGGTACCATTTCTTAATGTCTTACATCACTGATTTGAACATTAAAGTAATTTTGTATTCCTTATAGTTCCTGCCTGCAATTTAAATGCATCTGTATCAGTGGGGTTTATTTTTTAGTGACTGCATGACTAAAAGGCTGAATTGAATCCATTTGAAGCTTTTTGTTTCCAAAGTAGCTTTTTTTCTCTCCACTGGAGGGCTACTAGTTTTTCCATTGAATGATTTGTTCTTGCTTTTTTCCCCATGCAGTCAATTGTGACCCTTGTTGTAAAGATTGGGGCCATGTCTGTAGGTGAGTTGGGGCATGATGTTCAGGACTGTGAAAACACTCTTGCATTCTTTCCTGGGTTTTTTTGTGTGTTTTTTTTTTGGGGGTAGTGAGATTAGTGCTAGAACAACCTTTCACCTTATCATTGATCAATTACTGAGGAGGAAACTGGAAAGAGCAGTGTCAGGGGCTTAAATTTTATTGAGAGAAAAGGCGCCACCATTGGAGAGGGAGATCCAAGGTGAGAGGCAAGGAATGAATTCTATGTGTTTTGTGTGTATCTTCACATTTCACAGCCTCATTTTCTTTCTGCCAGAGCCCAGAGAGACCAGATGGAAGAGGGGAGTGGGGCTGGATCTTATGCAGAAGGGCAGATGGAGAGAAATGTGCACATCCATTTCAAAGCCCCAACTGTTTTCCCTTAGTGAGCTATATTGTAACATTCTTGAGCTGCTATTAATAAGATCACTAAGGAGGTTCCCTTTGTAGTTTGTTTACACATAAGACCAACAACTGAGAGAATCTTTAAAAGGTTTAGCAGAGGCAGGAATAGAGGAAGAAAGGTTTGGCAAAGGTGGGTTGAGAAGAAAGAAGAAAAGAAAGGGGACTGTGGCCTGGAATGCAACTTACATTGATTCCAGTATAAACAGTGAATTCCTGAAACATTACAAGTCTCTGTGTAAGCACTGAGTCCAACAATATTGTGTAAATGTAATAGGCATTACCTGTTGGCTTGAAATAGAGCTTATCTTCCATCTTGATCAAATCAAATGATGATAAATCATTCAAGTTCTTCAAACACAATTCTAGTCAGTTTGAAATGATAATTGCAAAAAAGAAAAGAAAAGATTAATCTCTAGTTGGTAACAGAAAAAGCAATTTTCTAATGGCACAATAAAGGTAAAATTGGGCTCTTTTAATTCTATTTGACAGGATAAATTCAAGCATACTTAGGACATATCTATGTTAGTAAAAAGTCCCATATTTGCAACAGTTTTGCCAAGTTAGAAATTTATTCAAAAATCAAAGAATACATGATGCACAACTGAAGCAAACATTATCTTGCTGAAATCCAAGTTATTTTAAACATCTTACTGGAGGTGGTTTATTTTGCACCTATTCCCAAATCACTGTATTCTTTTTTTCTGAATTAAGTGTGTATGAATGTGTGGATTGCTGTATATTGTATCTCTTGGTTTTGCCCTGTAAAGATAACAGACTTTGGGCCAAGGGGACCCTCAATTCTTCATAAATAATTTTATTAAAATCTGTTACAATTATAGGGCTACAACACCTCATCGGCATTGCTGAATATTACACTTACTGTTGGTATAATATCATTATAACCGAGTTATACATTTGTATACTGGTCCCAAGCTAGGAAAAATGGAAAGGGTTGGGCTGATATACTGCAGCAGAATTGACAAGTGCAAAACAGCCTTCACAGTCCAGTTCAAGTGAGTTCAATGCTATACCCACAACATACACCTCCACTCAATACTGTAGGCACCTTGGGCCCCGGGTTTGTTTGTTTTTTATCCTCCTCAGCTTTTGCCTCCAGGAACACAAATGTGTAAACCATTGGGCAATCAGTTGTACACATCCTCAGTTTTAACCACATGGGGTAAAAGGAAATTAGGTAGACCAAAGAAAACAGAGAGAGTGACTTTTGGGGAAGATTTAAATAATATGCAAGTTTCCTGGGAAAACAAATCCAATGCTGGATGCCTGGATGCCGCCTCTTAGGCTCCCTCGGATGTTCAGCCACAATGTTTAATTGTATTTCACGTTTTATGTAATTAACCATCTTTCTCTGTAAACCGCTTTGGGTCACCAATAGGTGTGGAAAGCGGTATAAAAATATACTAAATAAATATAACAACAAATTGAACTCACTGGAAGCAACTGACTGCCCAATATGTGCCCTGATGTGCTGCTGTAGCAGGAGGAGGAGTCCACAAATTTGTACTTTAAACCAGGAGTGAGGACCTCTGTACAACTTACCAAACTGCAGCACACAAAACACAATTGCCACCTTGGTTTAAAAGGAAACAATTGTGAAGACAGTGTAGTCCAATATATCAATTTACCACACAGGAAAAAAACCTGATTGGACAGAATTTTAAAAGAAGCTGGTATTGTCTGGATGGCTTGTGCCCTAGATTATCAACTTTTGCAGATGACAAATCATCTACAGCTCAGATAAATAGATCAACTCCATTAACATGGTAAAGTTTTGGTTACTCATTCTGTCTCTTTAAAGCAGGGGTTCCCAATCTGAAGCCCATGGGCCACATCCGGCCCATGGCACCATTTCATGCTTCCAAGGGCATTCAAGAAACAAAATGGCCACCACTTTGAAGCTGTTGGGACAAAATGTCCACTTCCATCGTGCAGGCAGGGCAAAATGGCCATCTGATCCTCGAAGCTGACTGAGAGAGGGCGACCCAGCACTCAGCTTGAAAAGGTTGGGAACCCGTGCTTTAAAGCCTATATTTCCATTTATGCATCTTGCTACGAGGAACCCAAAATATCTGAAATGGAATCTAGGTTGATGAGTCATAGCAAAATTATTTTTAATCTAGTTCAGAACATGAAGCTGCTACCAGGTAAAGGAGAAGCACTTTTGGATGTTATTGCAAGCAAGCTCCACAATTTATCTACTGCTGTACTGAACTTAAGGCAAACTGATATATACTCTTTATGTTATAAAAGTACTGAAGGTTGAGGAAAAATGAGGGACAAAAACACACAAGGTTAACAGAGGAAGCTAAAGCTATTTAAAATGCAGTGATATCTGTATTTTCAAGAAAGTTAGAAAACATCCCACCTTGCAATTTCTCTTCAATTCCGGTTCTGTCTAATCCTGCTGAAAACCCTTTAGTAAGAAAAAAAAATGTTTGATCATAGGTTAAATTTGCTATTTAATTATACATTTTAAATGGAAATTACTGTATTCTGAACCTGATGAAAAACTCAAGGCAAGAAGTGAATACTTGATTGAAATCACCAAGCATAATATGAAAAGCTAGTTCTGGACCTCTTTAATAAATCAGCAGTGGGTTGCTGTGACTTGTGTGCAATCATGCAAGAGCTTCCTCATGAGGTCAGGGGTACTCAAACTACAGCCCAGGGGTCGGATCCGGCCCCTGACACCAATTCACACGGCCCATGAAGCCCTCGTCGCTCCCGAAAGCGAAAGTAAAACGCGCCAATATGGGCATGTTTTACTTCTATTTCCGGGAGCGACAAGGGCATTGTGGGCCGGATGAATTGGCGTTGGGGGCTGGATCTGACCCCCGGGCCATAGTGACTAGCCCCCTGAACCACGTGAACGGCCCACAGCTGGAAAAGTTTGGGCACCCCAATCTAAATTTGCTCAATGTGGTCTCAATAAATATCTGAACAAAGTGAACAAAGTGAAGTGCCTAGAAGACAGGTAAGAATTGCAATAGACTCAAGGGGATTGGGAGCAATATTCATAACTCCAGTTTGCAGACTTCATGCAGATGAACAAGGGCTTGGACAGAACCTGTGCTTACTGAAATATGGTCCCTTAAACCCCAAATCTATTTTCATGTATGTTTATTGTTCATTTATTATAACTAAACATGCTGCTTTATCCCTTTAACTCCTCTTGTGTGACCAAAGACAATGCTGTCCTCACATCCTGCATTTTCTACAATAATAATCCATAGAATAGAAATAATGTGCTTACAACAGCAAATGTCTATGACAGGGGTTCTCAACTTTTTTCAGACCCAGGCTGGACCATTCCCCCTCAGACAGCTGAGCGGGCCAGACTGGTGCCATAAAGCTCATTCGCGGCTGTCATAAATGTGTTTACGATGGCCAGGGACTCATTTACGGCTGTAGTAAGCACATTTACACAGCCGTAAATGAGTCTGTGGCAACTCTGGCTGCAGCAGCTGTGGGGTGGCTGGAGTGAGGTCTGGGCCAGATTATTTTGTGCTGTGGGCTGGATCCGGCCCACAGGCTGTAGGTTGCAACCCCCTGGTCTATGATGTCATATTACAAGGCAGCTAGTGGTCCAAATCATGCTGTAAGCTCACCCTCGTGTATTTCTATGCAGGGCTATGTGTTTTTAATATATACCGGCACTCCATCTGCCTTTCTGCCCCTTCAATTCTTTTTGAACAGTTTATATCCTTCAGTTGCTGTGTTCCAATTATGGGAGTCCTCCCACCAAGTTTCTGTTGCCTCTATCAAGTCATATTTCCCCTCCTGAACTAAGAGTTCCAATTCTTCTTGCTCCTTTTGCATACTCCTTGTACAGTATTCATATATAGACATTGAAGATTGTATGATCTGCAGCCTGCAAAGTTTATTATTATTGGTCTCCATTAAAGGTACTTGGTCTGTTCCCCTTATTTTATGTAAGCCTTCATCTTTTTTTACCTCTGATTTTATGTCTCCCTCCCCCTTCCATTTCAATTTAAAATCCTGATGGATTACTTCATGCTGTTCCCAAATACATTCTTTCCACTTCTTGTGAGGTGCACCCCATCCCATCCAGTAGGATGGATGGGAAGACTATCTGGGCCCCAATATCCTTGAGTTTCCTTCCCAGAACTTCAAATTCTGATATAATTTCTTTATAATTCCTCTTAGAAGTATCATTTGTTCCCATGTGGATGAGAAGGAATGGATATGTATCTGTGGGCTTTATGAATGATGGATATTCTTCTGTCACATTCCTTATCTGTGCTCCAGGGAGACAACATGCCTGATGATTCCATGGATCATCCTAGCATATTTTTGATTAATCCCTCACAGTAGGGAGTCTCCTACTACAACTACTGTTCTCTTCTTTTTTGAAGGATTTGTGGTGGTGTTCATGCACATGAAACAATGAAAGGGTAGCAAGAATTTAGCACAGCTCATAAAGGAAGTTTTATATATTTTCACCATCTAAATCTATTTGTAAAAGAACCCATACAAGGCAAACAAAAATTCCACTAATATTGTTCATAACTGTAATACTTCTAAATTTCCCCCCAAGCTGTGGCTGTTTTGTTGCAACAGACTTTATTAAAAACCAAATTGGGCTGAAAGATTAACCAACCATAGTGAGCTGGATTCTTTAAAGCTCTGATGTAAAGGAAGGTTGATCGTATCCATTCTAAAGCTATATTCACATCTGTGATGGTGTGTAGCACGATTTCTGCATTTAAGTGTTCAACAAGATGCATGTGCAAACTAAAGAAACCAAGAAACACATAGTTATACACCAATGAAATATGGCAAATATTTATGAGCAATATGCTGCTCTCAAAAAAGATCAACCATAGATAATGAGAGACTCGAGGAAGGCAAATTCATTATCTCTCACCTTCCCTTTGGTCATTACCAAAGTCTACACCTCATTGCTACCAGCAGACATTGCAGACAGGCTCTCTCAACTCCTCTCCTTATAAGGTGAACAGCATTAAAAAGTGTGCCAGTATCTACCTTTACACAACTTAGCTTCTCATGTCCATGACAAAAGAAGAAGAGTAATTGTTGTGATTCTGCCTACCGCAGCAGTGGAAAAGTAACGACCCGCAATACTTCTAGATCGGTCCAAAGTGAGACGGCTGTCCCTTTATTTTTCAGCTAGTATTTATCATAAAACCTGGCTATACCTTGAATCAGCAATCCTACTGTTCTAACAAAGGAACTACAGTTACACAATGAATCTCTGTCATATTACACTGACATATTGCAGATAAGAATGCCTGGCTTCAGATGGCCAGGGAGTTAGTACAAAAAAAGATACATATGTTTAAGGTATGAGTTCTGGGGAAAAAGCTTAGTGAGGCTCCATATCGGGGACTGAATTTCTTCCACCCAATGGGCAAAGAACCATTG
Source organism: Bradypodion ventrale (assembly GCA_035047345.1). Classification (NCBI taxonomy): domain Eukaryota; kingdom Metazoa; phylum Chordata; class Lepidosauria; order Squamata; family Chamaeleonidae; genus Bradypodion; species Bradypodion ventrale. The sequence goes on from JAWDJE010000004.1 coordinate 121,301,230, forward strand.
TGCCGAATCACAAGTTCAGCTAGGCAGTGTCCTTGGATAGTATAGTTATTTACTCCCAGTGTTCCAGGAGTTCCCAGCCAATTGGCATCACTGGCCCCACCTTTGGGAACTTGTTAGTGCTAAATAACTATGATTATAAATTTAAGGCGATCATGGAGTCTAACTAATGCATATCATTACTATAAGTAATTAATGTGAATAATGGGATAACTCAGCACAAACACAACAGTAATGAAATTAATTAAAGATCTCTCAATAGGCAAAGTACATTTTGTTGGCCTTTTAGCTCCTCTTCAGTTATTAGAAGCATATCCTTTGTTGTTTCTTGATTAACCTTGTTTTTTTTAACCAGTTCAACAAACCTTTTATTGCTTCTCATTTCAACAGCGCAGAAAGTAAACTTTAAATACTCATGTAGCTGGACTGCAGTGGCTCAAGTGGCTAAGACACTGACTGGAAGGCAGGAGGTCAGCAGTTCGATTCCCGAGTACTGCAGAACGGAATGAGCTCCCGTCTGTGTCCCAGCTCCTGCCAACCTAGCAGTCTGAAATCAAGAAATTTCAAGTAGATAAACAGGGACCACTTCGGTGGGAAGGTAAACAGTGTTCTGTGAGCTCCAGTGTCTAGTCATGCCTGCCAAATGACCACGGAAGCGTCTGCAGAAGCGGACAGCGCTGGCTCTTTGGCTTTGAAATAGAGATAAGCACTGAACCATAGAGTCAGATACAACTGGCTTTTGAGCAAGGGAGACCTTTACCTTTAGCTAGACAATTGTAGTAAAATATCAGTAAAAGGTACGTTCATGTACTGCTATTGTACATATCTAAGAATGTACATATCTATTGTACATATCTATTTCAACACTCAAATTGCCTTTATTTTTAGATATAGTTTTTTTAAAAGAAAATCAACAACAAATAATATATGGAAGATATTACTGTGGAGTCATATTCAAGAAACATAAGAGATTCTTCTTCTACATACTGAAATGATAAATTTTTTCCAACTTTCTTTTCCCCCACAGACCCATCTTCATGAAACAGAGATAAATTTCTTCTCAGTAAAACATTTTTTAGTATTTCTAAAAACATAAAGAAAAATGGCTCAGATTACCTGCTTTCTATTGTATCGGTGCCATTTAACATCTGAGCATACTTATCTCTTGTACTTAGCCTTGTCATGATGACTGCTGTTGCTGTTGTATCAAACTGGAAAATAAATAATATGTATGCAAAAAGTATGTTTTAAAACAAATAACAAATGAATATTAGTTGAATTACTAGATAAGACTACAAAATGTACATTTAACTTTTTTTATATACCTGCTATTATCTTTGTTCCATACTTTGGCTTCTCTAGTTTTTAATTTTGACAAAAGAAAACCAAATTTCAACTTACTTGAGGTCTTCCAGCTCTTCCAATCATTTGCAAAATATCAGTTTCACTGTATTCTTGAAACATCCCTCCAACATAATGCATTGTTGATTTTATTATTACTAGATGTGCTGGTAAATTTACCCCCATAGCAAGGGTAGTAGTGGTAACTGAAAGAATTTAAGATAGGTCTGTATAAGAAGTACATATGAAGTATACATGTCAATCTCCCAACTCCAAGAGCAAATCAAACCCATTTATGAAAGAAACAACATGATGTCAACATCTTTGAATGTGGATTTTTTTTGTACTCACAAAGAACTGGGATGTCTCCCATGTTAAAAGCAGCTTCAACTATTTTTCTATCAGATACCTCTATTCCAGCATGATGATAAGCTACTCCATAGACCAAGAGATCTACAAACGCAATATAGACCCAAAATTTTTATCATATTGTCTTACTACACAAGCAAGGCCAAATTTTCTTTAATTAGCACGTTCTACATACCCCTCAGCCTGGTGTCTTTTATTAAACTTGCAGATTTTTGTAATCTTTAAAAAAAGAGAGAGAGAGTACATTGTAATCATGAATAAGACATCAAACACATTGCAAGAAAAAAGTCCAGTAGATGCCATGATTTGACTGCCTTGCAACAATACACTTACTGGACAAGTAATGAAAACAGCAAAAATTAAAGAACATTTTTTTTTTAAAAAAAAGGACTCCAAATTTCTGCCCTCTTCTCTATCTAAAAGAAATGCCATAGAAGCCTTGTTTAATAAATCTATTTACAGTGGAACCTCATACAACAATCGTCCCATATAACAACAAAATTGCATAACAATTAGGGTGTTGTTGTTGTTTTTTGGGGGGGAGGCATCCTGCATAACAATTTTCCCTAGGGAAAAAAAAATCATACAACAGTTTTCAATGGGAAAAACCACTTAGCAAAAAAAATTTGTTGTATGATGCATCCCATAGGGAAAATCGCTATGCGATGCATGCATTGTATAGCAATTGTTTCATACAACAACGAGCCCAATGGAATGGATTAAAATCATTGTATGAGGTACCACTGTATATAAAAGAGAGGTGTACATTTGTATGTCAGGTATAGAAATACACACCCTGGGACCAGACCCCAAACTTGGCACATGCCTACCCTGAAAGTTTGGGCTCCGAGCTGTTGGGGTCTATACTACCATGGGGGGCCCTGCGCCCTACAAAAGTAAAAAATGGACACCCAACACCTCCCAGCAGTCAATGTGGCGTGGCGCGGCCAATAGGCCAGGCAGAGAGGAAGAAGCGGGGCACTGGCCACGCGGCCGGCACAACAACGGCCACCACCCACGCAAACCGCGGCTGCTGGGAACCCCGGCACCCCTAGACGGAGAATGAACCACCACAGCAGCAAGGCCAGTACAGGCGGCCGCTGTGCCCACCCCAGCAACAACGCCCGCGTAGAGGCTTCCAGACAAGCCGCCCGCTAGAGAGCAGAGCTGCAGCAGCAATGCCACTGCAGGTGACCGCCACGCCCACACCAGTAACAGTGACCACATAGCCGCTCCCAGATAAGCCGGACGCCCAGGTCCTTAGCTAGTGAGTTCTAAAATTAATAGCCAGAATCCAATTGTGATTCAACTCTGAATTGTGTGAAATAATGTAAGTCATGCAGGGTATGTTTGAATTGCAACTGATTTTAGCAAAGCTAAAGGTCCCTATTTCTGATTCACTGACTACACCAAGGCATTTGACTGTGTGGACCACAATAAAATGTGGCAAGTAATTAAAGAGATGGGAATACCAGAACACCTCATATGCCTCATGAGAAATATATACATGAGTCAAGAAGCAACAGTTAGGACAGGATACGGAATGACGGAGTGGTTTGGAATAGGAAGAGGAGTAAGACAAGGCTGCATTTTGTCACCCTGCATATTTAACTTATACACAGTGCACATAATGTGCAACACAGGGCTGGATGAATCAAAAGTTGGAATTAAAATTCTGGGAGAAACGTCAACAATTTGAGATATGCAGATGATACCACCCTAATGGCAGAAAGTGAAGAAGACCTAAAGAAGCGCTTGCTTAGGTTGAAAGAAGAGAGTGCAAAAGCTGGCTTGAGATTTAATATCAAGAAAACCAAGATACTGTAATGGCAACAGGCCCTATCACTCCCTGGAAAATAGATGTGGAAGAAGTAGAAGCAGAGACAAATTTTACTTTCTTAGGATCAAAGATCACGGCAGATAGAGATTGTAGCCATGAAATAAAAAAGGCGACTGATTCTTGGGAGACAAGCAATGAGAAATCTGGGGAACATAGTTAACAACATGTACACCACTTCAGTGCTCAGACTTGAGTACTGAAGTGGGAATCTTGCATGAGGCCTTTCTAGATCAGTAGCAGTTTCTGGTGTATATCTGTTGTCTCTTCATCTGCATGGCCCTGTTTGTTTTATCAGGTACTAGCAAGGGTTGCCCGGCGTTGCCGGGCTTTTCCCCCCGTGTGTTTTAATAAAAAAATGAACCAATTTTATTTTTGCAATAGTTTTACATTGTGTTGGAAGGTTAAATTGTGTTAATTTTTTTAAAAAAATTGCTTAGTCTGTAATTTTAATTTTTTAAATGTTTATTTATGTAAAATTTGTTTGGCTTGGCTGTTATTAACTGTGATCTGCTTTTTTGGGTTTTTTTGAGGATTAATAAAAGAAGAAAGTATGATATAATTTTTTCAAATTGTTTTATGTAAGCGAATAATGTTTTAGTTTTTTGAATTTTTTTAATTAGTTGTACTGTAGGTAATAATTTTAATAATGTAAAAGTAAATGTTTTTTACATTCAATGTTTTTAAAATGTGTTTAGATGTTTTGAGTTTAAATTTGAGTTATAACTCAGCACAGGATTTTTAAAAGTTTCTATTGTATTTTATTGACATATATTTGTGATTTGTGTGAAAGTGTGTTTAGTGTAAATTTTTTTTACTTGTTTTTATTGGTGTGACCTTTTGTGTAAAATTGTGATTTTGTGTTTTGTTTGGGGCTGTTGTGTGTTTTTGAATTGTTTTTACTATTGTGGCCAGCAGGTGGTGCTGGTAGGGGTTATTGTATTTTGACTTTTTTTTTTCTCTCCTGGCCTCTGGGTGGAGCTTCTTCTGGTAAGTAGTGTCTTTCTTTATTCATTTCTTTTCCAGTCCTGGTGGAGGTAGCACCTCTTTTGGTAAGTTTGCTTGTTTTCTTTCTTTTGTGTGTGTGTGTGGGCGGGGGGGGAGAGGTGGGGTTGGAATTTGTATTTTTTGTCTGTTTGTTTTGTTTTTGATTGTGTCTTTGTTTACTTCGTATTGTTTTTGGTGTTTTTGTTTTTGTGTATTTTTGGATGTGTTTGAGTGTTTTTAGTAATTTAAAAAAAATTATTTATTTGGTGGTGGGGAAGGTACGTGGTCGTTGGGGGTTAGGAAGGGTGGGTTAGGTGGTGGGGAGGGGGGCATGGTCATTGGGGGTTAGGAAGGGTGGGCTAGGTGGTAGGGAGGGGGGCTTTATTGTGTTATGGTGCTTTGTTTGTGTGGAGTCGTGAAAGTAGATCGGGTTTCTCCTTTAATATCAGTGGATGGGGCTTGCGACCCCCCTCTCCGCTGGCTCCCCTGGGGTTGGGAGGTTTGTGGGGACAAAAGAGGTATGTCCCCCCAACTCTTCTGGACCCAGTAGAGCAGGCAGAGTGGATCGATTCCCTCCCCCCCTCCTTAAAACAACTCCGTTTTTAAAGAGAAGAAAAGACGGAGTTGTTTTAAGGAGGGGGGTGGGAATCGATCCCCTCTCCCTGGTGTCCTGAGTCCAGAAGGGTTTGGGCAACATACCCCCTTTGTTCCCACAAACCTCCCAACCCTAGGGTAGCCAGCGGAGAGGGGGATCGCAACCCCCACCCACTGATATTAAAGGGGAAACTCCAGTCGGGACCTTCAGGCGCTGTTGGTGAGGGAAAGAAAGCCGGCTGGTGTGTGCTTGGCTGTTAGGCGGTGAGTTGTTTTTCTTTTTCATTTTTCAGGCGCCGGTTTCCTCAGCGTTCTGCGCGCTCATGGCGCGCAGGACGCTGGGGCTTGTAGTAATGGGTTGGTGCTTTGTGTTTGTGCTGCGTTTTTTTAAAATGCTTTTCTTTTGATTGGCTGCGGCGCATTTCCGAACGCTGCGCCGTGCGAGAGCCTCTCAGCCTGATTGGCTCTGGCGCGGTGCGGCGCAAGGAATGTTGGGAAGTGAAGTTGTTTCCCTTTCTTCGCATTTGTGGGGCTGTTGCCCCACTGCCGGTTTTCTGCCTACCCAGATTGGCCGTGTGCACGAAGGGTGAGTGCAGGCAAGTAGGGCGAGGCATAGCAACCTATAGCCAGTTCCAACGGTTAACCCTTGGATTTATAGGTTAAGATGATTATGGTCTGTAGTTGCATCTTTATTTTCTGCAGATAAAGACTACAAACCACTGTTTCACATTATAGACACTTTAGTAACTCACAAGCATATATTCACTTCAGAGGAGTTAAGTGTTAAGGCTATTGGCAAAATATGTGGAAAAATTAAAGCAGAGGTTCCCAACCTTTTCAAGGGGCCTGAGTCACGCTCTCTCAGTCAGCTTTGAGGGCCGCAGAGCCAATTTGCCCTGCCTGCATGATGGGGTGGCCATTTTGTCCGAACAGCTTCAAAGAGGTGGCCATTTTGTTTCTTGAATGCCCTTGGAGGGGTGGGGGGCCACATGATATGATACCAGGGGCCGGATCCGGCCTGCAGGCCTTAGGTTGGAAACCCCTGAATTAAAGAAAAGCAGCTGGAAACACAAAACATCTGCATCCCAGCTGTTGGCATAGGTATCGTACAGAATGCTAACACTTAACATCACTTAACACATCATCAAATCGTAGAAGAAAGACTTACTCTAGACACCCAAGGGCAACTGTCTGCTGCAAACATGAAGTTAATCACATGCTAAGGACATGTAGTGGTATTGTTAACTCATTTCCCAAATAATCACATAATGTTTTTTTATGAGAAGCATCCTTAGCATAAGCATTGTGTGTGACAAACAAAATTGCTGTAAAAACTCTATTTTTTGTACAACCCAAGAGCTGACAAGCTACAAACAGAGATGCTATTTATTTTATTAATCTCTTGCAAATGTATTAGTGCCTATGACTATTTGCATGTGTGTCTCTGTACATAAAGAACAGACATTAGGAAGAAAATTATATTGTAAAAATGTACCTTTTCTGCTGTTCTACATTCATAATAAATTTAGCATCTTTGGCCAGCACAGAAGCAGCCTGCTGTACTCCTTTTCTGGTGGCACAGAACTATTAAAAAACATAAAAAGCTGTTTGTACTAATAATGTTAGGATGTACACAACAACATTACACTCACAATACATACCACAAGAGTTGGTCTTTGCTCAGAATATGTTTGAATAACACTAGCTACTTTGTAGTTAAGGGTTAAATCAAATTTGAATTCTGTTTGGTTGCTACTGCAGGGAAATCCAAGCACTACTTTGCGAAGTTTTACTGGTCGGTATCTTTCATCTATTTTCAGACATACAGCAGGCCTCTTGCCATCTGAAAGCCATTCTGCAATCTTTAAAAAGAAAAGAAGGCATGTTAGAATTGAAGTTGGAAAATAGTGCCCTGGGCTGAAAACCTTAAAGTGCTTGTTCATGTTGAGCTGCACTGATGTCACAGGAACTCCACAAATACAAATATTTTTAGGTTTAATGTATTAGTTATTGAATGTGCTGGTCTCCATTACAAATATAAAATATGTAGCTAATATTTTTACTGTGGTTTGTTTCAGATAATACAAGACAAAAATATAATAAATATTTTCCACTGAGAAAGCGGGCTAGTTTATGATCACAGGACAAGGGTTATTTATAGCCAAAAAGATGTACTGTACTTTCTTTTTAATATGCAGTTACTACCTTCATAGTAAAATGACAGAAGAATGATGACAAGCTATGGCACGTATAAGAATAAGTAAATGTTAAAATATTCCTTACAAGAACAGAAGTGCAGCTCCAGTGCTCAGTAGGATTGATACAGTCTGGTTTTCAGTGCAAAACAACTAAAAAATATTTGCCTGTATATGAACATATAAAGTCACCTCATTTCAATCTAATGTATGTAAATCCAACTTTACTTTGAAGGAATGGCTCGTGCAAGTTACATAACATCGTTGCACGAAGAAGACTCCAAATGGCAGACCATATCTTCTGAATGGAGAAAAACAGGATCCCTAAGGTGGCAATGGGTTGGATCCCTCCTAATGCCAAATGAGAACAATGAGACTCTCAAAATACATGGCAAAGAACTTTCATGGGAGACTTGACGAATCTTGAAATTACATGGGAGGAGTCCGGGGCGCTCACCCAAGACCGAAGCTGCGGGAAATCCCTTGCTGCCCAATATGCAACATAGCATGGGAGGATCTAAGTCTTATGTAAGTCTAAACCCAACTTTAAATAGTACTTCAAATCTAGGGATCTGTAAAAAGACATGGCATCATAAACCACAAGTAGTCTTACGTATTTCTTTCTCAACACTACTGGGTAGCTGTCTTTGGTTCCCCTTTATACATCTCTTGAAATGCTTTAACAGAGAAAAGCAATCTCTAATAGAAAAACAATAACCAAATTTTTGGACCAAAGTCTGAGAATTCAACTTCATATTAAGAGTGCAGGTACATTGGGAAGTTAATTCGGTTTGACTTGATGTTTTCCACAACATCTCCCTGGCAGCCTTTACTGTTGAAATTGCTATAGTTATTCACATGGAAAAGGGTAATTATGAAGGACATGATGGGAGGGATCTTGAGGTCTCAAGTGTTTCCCAAAACCTCTCCCCCTTCAAATTCCCAACAATACTACCAACAGCAGCAAGATGCTGCAGCAACCACAGCGGGGCAGGAGGACATAGAGCACATACTGGCTTCCCTCCTTTTCTCCTGTTTGTGCTTGGTTCTAGCAAGACACACTGACTGTGAATAAGCATGAAAAGCAGTGCAGATCCTTTTTCTCCCAACAGTGACTTTTACATCAAAAATTAAAGCTCACAATAATGGCATTATTGATATTTCTGTAAATCTCTCTTTACGTTTTTAGGTAGTTCTTTTCCAGTCCTGTTCCCAATTTCCATTGTCATGATAATCACAAGGGATGATTTCATATTTTAATTTTCTTTACATTTATTGTGTTAAGATTCATACAGTATATTCTCTGTAGGTTTGAGGATAGCTAACTCATAGCTCTTCACCACTCTCATCGCCTCTGCTGATAGTAATCCAGTGGCCCTGTTCCAGGTCACCAGGTCCCTCCTGGGTAGGGAGGGGCCTGGGCCTGGGTGGCAGGGCTCAGCGGATGACTTTGCTGATCATCTCGCAGAGAAAGTTGCATGCATCCGCTCGGGGTTTAATCCTGACATGGAAAAGGATCGCCTGGAGAGGGCTGGAGCAGAGTCTAGCCATGTTATCTAGGATCAGTTTGATTCGATTGGCCCTGATGAAGTGGAGACACTCCTTGGAGCTGTGCGTGATACCACTTGCTTATTAGATCACTGCCCTGCCTGGCTGATTAGAACAGCCAAGGCTACTATGGGCAGTTGGGTCAGTGCGATGGTGATGACTCTCTGCAGGAGGGGGTGTTCCCAGTGGTTTTCAAACATGTGCTGGTGCGCCTCCTCCTGAAAAAGGCATTGCTCAACCCTACGGTTATTTCAAACTTCAGACCGATCTTCAACCTTCCCTTTGTGGGGAAGGTGTTGGAAAAGGCAGTGGCATGGCAGCTCCAGGGGGTACTGGATGATACGGATTATCTGGACCCATTTCAGTCAGGATTCAGGCCCGGTTATGGTAACAAGACTGTATTGGTCGCATTCCTTGATGATCTCTGGCGGGAGCAAGATGGGGTAATCCCTCTGTCCTCGCTCTTCTTGACCTCTCAGCGGCTTTCGATACTGTTGACCACATTATCCTTCTGGGCCAGCTCCAAGGTTTGGGGGCCCAGGGCACTGTGTTGTCCTGGTTTTCCTAATTTCTGACGGGCCGGTCTCAGTCGGTGTCTGCAGAAGGTGGGCTGTCCAGCCCTAGGCTGCTTCCTTGTGAGATAACTCAGGGCTAAGTACTCTTGCCTTTGCTCTTTAACATCTACATAAAACCGCTGGGTGAGATCATTCGTTCCCATGTGGTGGGGTATCATCAATATGCTGATGATACCCAATTGTACATCTCGGCCCGTGGGGACCTGAGTAATGCAGTCAAAGTCCTTACCAGGTGTCTGGAGGCTGTTCGGATCTGGATGGGGGTCAATGGGCTTTAGCTGAATCATGGCAAAACTGAGTTGCTGTGGGTCTGGGTCACTGTGCTTTCCCGGGAGCTACCATCTTTGGTTCTGGATGGGGCATTGTTGCCCCAGACAGATCTTGTGCGTAATCTGGGGGTCCTCCTGGACTCACAGCTACTGCTCAAAGAGCAGGTGGCAGTCGTGGCTAGGAGGACCTTTGCACAGCTTCGTGTAATTTACCAGTTACACTCACTTCTGGACCGGGATTCCCTGCTCATGTTTGATTCTACCACGCATGCCTGCTGGCTCGTTTAGCTAGTCTGAGGGATCCTGTTTTTGTCTGTTTCTATTTTAATGTGGGGGGGGGGGGGTGAGAGTAGTTTTTATTGATAATCTGATCGGTTCTATGTGTTTTAACCTTTTTTAGTGTGGGGGGGAGTTAACTACTGTTTTTAGCTGCTGTCGTTTTAGGCTCATTGTTATTTTAAATTGCTTGTAGTATTGTTTCTTTGCCTTTGTATGTTGTTAGCCGCCGTGAGTGGTGTTCCCCACCAGGAAGGCGGGATACAAATATAAATAAATAAATAAATAAATAAATGAATGAATGAATGAATGAATGAATGAATAAATAAATAAATAAATAAATAAATAAATAAAAGGGAAGCACACTGAAGTCAGTTGAATTCCACTGCATACCAAACACATTCCACACAATAACATGTCACTAAGCATCAGGGTTGCTATGTAGTAATGCCAGTCACTTAGAGCTCACATTTGCATAACAAGGGGGATTCCCAAAGTTACATTCAGTCAATAACCCATCACCTGAGAGGGAAAGGTGACATTCACATAGAAGTGGATCATGGGACATTAACACCTGTTCAAATATCTGGGGACAGGGTGAAAACAAACACCTGTACAGACACCTAAGAATTAGGTGATGTCAATTCTTGTCTGGGAATTGGGTTACATCAGAAACACCTGTTTGGATAAACAACATTTAGTCAAAACAATTATATCATCTCACATGTTTAACATTCTGGAGAAAGGTGTGAGGACCTCAGAGAATGTATTTAAACCTCAGATTTTGAGGCTTCAGAAGGCACCTTTTGGAAGTAGGCACGAGCCTACGTCCTTTCACACCAGCATCATGGACTCATAGGGAAGATATCCTGATGGGGGCTTCCAGCTCAAAGCAGCAGTGCTTATTTTGTCTGAGTCTTTGCCAAAAACATCAGGGCAAAGGATTTAGAATCTGACAGAAGAAATGCCAACTCAGAGAGTTAGTTATTTTCTTATTTTGTTAAGTTAGAGTAGAATAGTTTATTACTTCGATGTGTATCCTGCATATTTTTGGATTATTATTATTCTTCAATAAAAACCTGGAAAAGATAACTACGCCTTGTTTGTCATCTGGAAGAAGGGGAGTTTTGCAGAGCGGAGCAGACCTGAGATAAAACTAACTTTTCTCAAGGGCTGATAAGGTCTCTATGGAGATGGAAAGGGAGTGAACCTTTCTGATTCACCAAAAGGCCTGGGAAAGTATCTTTTCGAGATGTTTCTGCCTTTGAAGGTAAATCTATTGGAGAGCAGTTCCCAGGGCCAGAGAAAAGTTCCGTCTCTCTCTGTGTGTGGGAAGGTGGCAATATAACAGACTGTAATTCAGCCTTGCTACCATACTTGCTACCACATTCCAGACTAAAGAGCAGAAGTGCCATCTTCCCCACTCAAGCAGCAAGGGGACCAAGGGGACGGATCACCCTGCTTGGATTTCCCAAGTCTGAGGTCCCCCTGAAACCTCCTGAGACCCTCCCTGGGCCCCTGACATCCATTTCCAGAGGTGCTAGAACTGAAACTGAGATCTGGAATAAAGAAACTGTGTGCTCTAACATAAAGCTATATGATGCATCAATAGTCTCTAGAATCAAACAATTATATTCCCAGTTCTGTAGGTTCTAACTGGATTCCTTAGCTGGAGATTTAAAAACTGGAGATAACAAAAATGTTTGCCTATCAAAAATTGACTTTATTTTAAACTGTCAGAACAAAGAAATCAGCGTTGGCATTTGACTTAATTTTGCCTTTCACTGAGTTAGTGTGCATGCATGCATGTATACACACACACGCTTGTATGAAAGACAGATAGACAGAAAGAAAGAAGTGTTTTTCTTAAAGAACAAATAAAATTTTAGTTAATTTGCTTACATCATCTGCATTTGGGATTGTTGCAGACACTGCCACAAATCTCATGGGAAGGACTGAGTCAGGATTCTTAGAACTACGCAAAAGAGATGATTGAACAGTCTTCATTCGGCTGACCACGACCTCAAGAGTAGGACCTCGGCTCTCATCTTTCACAACATGAACCTACAGAATTAAATAAAACTATAGAAATGAAAATAAATTTGCCCTGGTTTCAGTTGTATTTTGAATTATTTATTAGTGCTTTACCTCATCAATGAGAATCAATCTCACTAGTTGAACTATAGAGTTATCTCTCCATTTTCTAGTCATACTATCCCATTTTTCCTTGGGAAAGACAAAAAAAACCCTATTAGAATGATACAATCTGTCACTACCATTCCTTCATTAATTTTAATGGATTTTTGTGAAAATATTGCTTTGTGATTATCTTTGATTATCTAAAATTATTTTTAAAATACCATTACTGATCAAGATCATATACACATACAGCTCTGATGAAAAGACAAGAGGGACAATGACCACATACAGAGTATAGTTTATGGATGAAACATAGGCAAAAGACCACATTGGCTATAGTTGTATATTTCATGGGGCAAGGGTTTAGCCACCTGCTCAGTCTGTCTGTCTGTCTGTCTGTCAGTGTGTTATCAGATCCTGTCAACTTGCTAAGGAATAATGGGATGTGCTGATCATAGACTCACTACGGCACACCCCAAACATGTGGGCCACATCTAATTTTGACATAGATTTGGCAGCCTTATTCCCTACCCCAACCAAGCCGCTACTTGTTAGCCATTCACCAGAAGAAGTATGTGACCAATATCCCTTTTACCATCTGTGGCAAAATATGGAAACCAATAGCTAATCTATTCCTTAAATAATTAGAACCAAAGATGAGAAATCATGTTTATAAAACAAAAGCAACAAGTGCATGCAATTAAGCTTTTGTATGAGTAGTAAAGACTCTCCTCAGTAACAAAACAAAACACAGAACAAAGTTGCAATGAAATAAAAGTTAAAAATCAGTTATATCATGAAACCTACTGGCGTAGTCAAAATAATATGGGCATGCTGTATTTCAAATAAATCATCCATTTCTGTATCTCCTGTTAGTTCCTTACAGATAAGTCCAATGGGTCCAAATTTTTCTTTCCAATCATCAAACCGTTGACTACAGAGAGCTTTTATTGGAGCCACTAAAAGCAATAGGTTTGAAGGAAAAAAACAAGTCATGTTTAAATAGGTCTCCAAAATGTTGCTTAGAATGACTGGATTTCTAGGTAAAATTGTGACTATTTCACTCCTGTCACAAAAGTTAAGATCTCCATTCCTTCCTGTATTTACATACTTATTTACAACATTTTTAGACTACCTGATTTAGCATAGGCACTACTTCAGGTGGCAAACAACATGTAAACATAAAATATTAGACAAAATATAAGCATAAAAAGCATTACAATAAGCCCAGTTGGCAGCAGATGGCAATGAGCAAATCATTAATCAGAATTATGATACAAAATTATAGGTACAGTCATGAAAGAAGAGGGGGAAACCCTAAATTATAATCCCGCCTACTGAGGGAGAATTTCTGGAAGGGCCTGTCTATAAAAGAAAGTTTTGAACATCTTTCTAAAAGCCTGGAAAGAGAAGGCCTGCCAGATCTCAACAGGCAGATCATTCCAGAGGATGGAGCAATCACCAAGTAAGTTCTCTTTCTATTGTTGCTCCTTTTGGGTTATCTCAGGTCACCCTTAACAACACAATCTGAGAGGGTTTCATAGTATGGGTAGTGTTTCTATCAGAGAATTGCTTCATCAAGTAATAAACATGTAGGGCTTTTTATGTTAAAAGGTAAGCTCTGGATATATCTTATTCATGAGAAAATGGATGTGTTAGGAAGGTGTTTTTGATGAGATTATCTATTTTTCTTTATCCTCCTTTGTGGGGGAAGCTCCAAAAACCCCACCAAATCTATATGGCAGGGAAAGGTGTTCTAACTCATAATGTTTTTAATGTTTTTGATGGTACTTTATTTGTGATGTTTTGACTTATGTGATGTTTTTGATATGGTGGTTTATTTCTATTATTGTATGCTAATTGTATATTATTTTACTGTATTGCAATATATGTATAATGTATTACATGTGGAATTGTTGTGAGCCGCCCTGAGTTGCATTGTTGAGTGGGCGGCATACAAGTCCTAACAATAACAATAATAATAACAATATGTTAGTACAAGAAGCTGAAATCTGGCATGGAAGTAATGGATAGCCATTTGGAGGCACACCAGAAACAGGGATAAATGGTTGCATTTGCTAATTCCTGTAATAAATCTAGCAGGCGGCCGTGTTTTGGACTTGTTGAAGTTTCCATACCAGCCTCAAGGCCAGCCCCACACCGACAGCACTGCACTAATAGATCTAAGAGATCAAAGTTATCAAGGATCTCCCATCCAGATATGGGCAGAGCTGGACAATCCACTGGTCAAAAGAATCCCTGGCCATGGTGAGCTGAGTCAAGGATACCAAGATTTTGCACCTTATCCCTAAGTGGTAGAGTGCCCTAGCGAACCAGACCTCTGTCTTGTCAGGATTCAACTTCAGCTGAGGTTGAGAAGGAGAAATAAAGCTGTGTATCATCAGCATACTGATGATAACAGACCCAAAATCTCCAGATGACCTCACCCAGAGGCCTCGTATAGATGTTAAACAGCATGGGGAAAATGGCTGAATCCTATGGGACTTCATATTGTTGGACCCAAGGGTTTGACACCACCTCCTCAAGGTGTACCCTCTGGATACGGTAGTTAAGAAAGGACTGGATCCAGGCCAAAGCCAAGCCCCCAATCCCAAACATAACCTGTGCAGGAGGACACTGTGTCTGAGTCCCGGTTGCATAAGTGTAAGTGAATTAAAGAAGCCCTGCATCTTCTTGTGGAGTAAGTCAAAACGGAGGTACAAATGTGGAGGTTCCGCAAAAATTCCAGCCATAAAGCCAAAAGTTCCAAGGACAAAGACAAGGGCCAAATGGATTATATAATAAGAATATGTAAGGCTTTCCCAATTCATATACACTTATTCAGCCAGGAGAGATAAAGAGACCTCTTCCCACTGTTGTTTTGTACATTTATTGCCATTGTTTTCTGGCTTAATCTTTTTGAAGTCTTGTAACTAATTATATTGTGGTAATATGTACTTATATAGATATATCCTGGCATATATGGCTAGTGTTAGAATTTTTAGCCCTTAAACTGTGATTAGTATGCTGTATACACATGGAGCTGCATTGGGAGGTCCGGGAGGGGCACGCTCTCATCATACTCACCTGATTCATCACCATATAAAAGGACATAGCATTTAGATACAGTAAGTCCGTAGCCCAGAAAGAAAAAACAATGTGAGGTTAGGACCCAATAAAAGAATGATGCTACTATGCATATATATATGATGTAACCAGCTGAGTTGTTATTATTGTTATTATAGTTATTATATTTGTTATTATAATTGTTTATAAGAATATTATATTTCAAATTTAATGTCATTCAATTTAGTATGTATTAATTGTTTTTACAGAAGTTGGAAAGTAAAGCTATTAAGTTGTCTGAAGAAGGGAAGTTCCCCCGAAAGAGTTCTTTACCAGTCAACTTTCACAACATAGCATTACTGGATGACTGTCTACTATTTTATATTGTGAAATTAAAATCAACAATTAACAACACATTATCATTCCTGTGCCTCAAATGGAGTTTTCCTGTTTCCTCTATTATATAATCCATTTGGCCCTTGTCTTTGTCCTTGGTACAATACCATCTAGCCATCTCATCTTTGGCCGTCCCCTTCTTCTTTTGCCCTCCACCTTCCCCAGCATCAAGGCCTTCTCAAGTGAATCCTCTCTTCTCATTTGATGTCCAAAATACTTCAACTTCATCTTTGTTATTTGTCCTTCTAAGGAGCACTCAGGGCTAATCTCTTCTAATATTGGCCTATTTGTTCTCCTCGCTGTCCAAGGGACTCTCAAAACTCTCCTCCAGCACCACATCTCAAATTGTCAGTCACCTTTTCTACTACCAGATCAAAGGGCTATCCTAGTAGAAGTACAGTGGAACCTCATACATCAATCACCCTGTATAGCAACAAAATCGTATAACAATTAGGTTTTGGTGGAAAATGGCGCCCTGCATAACAATTTTCCCTATGGAAAAAAATGTACAACGTTTTTTCAAGGGAAAAAACCACTTAGCAGGAAAAAAAAATTGTTGTACGATGCATCCCATAGGGAAAATCACTACAAGGTGCATGCATCGTATAGCAATTGTTTTGTACAACAACGAGCCCCATGGAATGGATTAAAATCATTGTATGCGGTACCACTGTATATGTTATATTGAAATTGGAGAAATATTTTTTCAATACAAAATCTTAATTCCCCTGACACACTGCAAAAATAATTTTAAAAATATTGGAGCTAGCATAATTCTTTCTCCTCTCCCTCCCGCCCCCCAACAAATGCTAGAGTAAGTTTTGAAAAAGAATTGCCAGTTCCTTTTTTAATTTAATTTAATTTAATTTTTAAATTTTTATGCCGCCCACGCACGCGAACTCGACTCATGGTGGCGTACAGTAATTAAAACATATAAAAACAAATTTAAAACCCAAATCACCCATCCACCTACCACCCTCCTACCCCCACCCCATTTTAAAAAAGAATAAAAGGGAATAAAAAGGGTACAGTAACACAGAAGGAGGGACACTAACTGTACACTAACTGGAGATAAGCCAACAGGCAGGGGCCATATTCCCATTAAGGCCCCACACCTACCCTGCCAGCCAGGTTTTCAAACCTTTCCTGAAGGGCAGCAATTCTGTCTGTAGCCTCAATTCTGTTGGCAGGAGGTTCCAGAGGGCTGGAGCAGACACGGAGAAGGCCCTTCTCCTCATGCCAGAGAGGCGGGCCCCTCTAGCTGAAGGCACAACTAGGGAGCCCCTCCAGTCCGCTCTGGTTGGACGTGCAGACACTCTTGGGGCAATGCGGTCTCTCAGGTGTCCTGGCCTACTGCCATATAGGGCTTTAAAGGTCAAAACCAGCACCTTGAATTGCACCCGGAGGCAAACTGGTAACCAGTGCAGCTCCCGGAGTAGTGGGGAGGCGTGGGCATAACGTCCACACCCCATTATCACCAGGGCAGCTGCATTCTGAACCAGCTGTAGCTCCGAATGGTCATCAAGGGCAGCCCCATGTAGAGCGCATTACAGTAATCTAGTCTGGAGGTGACTAGAGCATGAGTGACCATGAGTAAGGAGTCCCGGTCCAGGAGCGGGCACAACTGGCGGATTACTCAAAGTTGAACAAAAGTCCTCCTGGCCAGGGCCGCCACCTGCTCTTCAAGCAGCAGCCGCGAGTCCATGAGGACCCCCAAATTGCGCACCGGGTCTGTCTGGGGCAAAACTGCCCCATCCAAGACCAGAGGTGGTAACTCCCCAGATAACCCTGGACCTCTGACCCAAAGCCCCTCGGTCTTGTCAGGATTCAGCTGAAGCCCGTTGTCCCTCATCCAGACCCCAACGGCCTCCAGACAGGACTTTGACCGCATCACTGGGATCACCATGAACTGAGATGTACACCTGTCATCCACATACTGATGGTACCGCACCCCGTGGGAATGGATGATCTCACCCAGCGGCTTCATATAGATGTTAAATAGGAGAGGAGAGAGCACCGAGCCCTGCAGCACCCCATATTTGAAGAGCCTAGGACCGGATCTCTTTTAATTGCAGACTGTGATTTTGTTAACCAGGATTAGAAAAAATGCAAGGGAATGAAAGGGAAATGCTCTACACCGTATTTTACCTTAGCAGAGACAAATGACTAATCCATCATTTAAAAAGTGGACTCTAGTGCCAATTGTGTTTGATGAGCTTTCTCCTGTCCTGTAATTTGCAAATTAAGTTGCTTTGTTTTGTGACTGGTCTTTAGGCTATGAGCTTGCTGTTCCTTTGTAAATCTAATTTTTCCCAATCGTATCTCATGAATACCATCATAATTTCACACCTAAAGGCAGGTTATCTGAAGCAGTCACTTATTAGTCTAAAGAACTGGCACCATACCCAACAGTAACAGCAGGTTCCTAGTGCTTTCCTCACCTACTTCAGCCCTTTGGTTCTCAACTGTGGCTCTGTCTCTCATCCCACAGACCCTATCTGTATTCCTGGTTTATAGCCTGGCTGCACTATGAAGCTGTCTCTTTGGCATACCCGTCAAGTCGCGGTTTTGAAAATCCAGGAGCCGGGCACGCATGCGCAGTGTTTCTAGGCGCCGGGCAGGAAAGGGGTAACTGCCCATGCACAGTAACCCTTGCACACATGTGCAGTAACCCAGTAACCCCTGCGCACATGCGCATAACCCACTAACCCCTGCACTTATGTGCAGTAACCCCTTTCCTGGCTGGTCAAATTACGGGATTGAGTGTGACGGAGCGGTGAAATACGGGATTTCCCGGCCAATCTGGGATACTTTTACAAGTATGCTCTTTGGACCCTGATTGCTCACTCCAGCAAGTTTGAGTCACACCCATCTTGACACTTAGAGACAAATGGAGGTCCCAACTAATCTTGGTACAAGGACATCGGAAAGTGATCAGCAATGAGGGCATACTCAATTTTTCTCACTCTTACCAATCATTCACTGAAAAATCAAGCTATTTCCCACCACCTCCCATCTTTTTGCCTACAACTCACACTATTGTTGTCTAAAATCCAACTGGGATAAAAATAAAAGAGAAGAATGTAGGGGAAGGCATACAAATTACACATCCCCTTTATGCACGTGAATGTTTTTCCAGCCCAATAATAGATTATGATGGGGGGAGAGTTGGAAGCCTTGTGTTTCTTCTAACATGCTGTCCTGCCTGAGAGACACGTTGCAATAAAACATGACTAACAAGCCCTTCGTAGAACTAGAAATGTAAACTATGCTCCACGGAATTTAGTTTAGCAAGACAAGGATGATTTCAAGGCAGTCTGAAGATGAAGGGACTGCCCAAAATGCCAGATCGGCCACAAATGCATTACTTACAGTTGGGGGAGGATTGATGTGCCATTCAGCACACTCTCCTATCTGAATGGAAAATGATTCTTTGCCCCCTCCCTTTTATTGTCTGTGAACAGTCAGGAGAAGTATTTTTCCCCAGTACATCTGTAGATCATCACTGAGGGGCCATTCAACAATTACATGACCCATTTTTGGGGGGAAATTGACCCCCTCCCCCATGTAATCTGACCATTATTTTTGCTTCGAGGCGCGCGCCCCCTGTAAAATTACGTAATCCACAATTTTGTATCGAAACTCTAATTTTTAGAGCTTTTCACTATTGGTGCCTAATGCAGAACGTATCAGTGAGGATTCTCGATGCATCACACCCTTTGCGATTTTTTTTTGCAGGGAGGAATGAGGATGTCAGGTAAGTTCCGATAGTGTTCTTCTACTATCTTCTTTATAAGGATTATAAATTTCTGTCAGTTAGAAATAGACTTTACAAGCAATTCAATAATCTCAAATCGGATCAAAATTCCCAGAGATCATTTTTAAACCTAAAAAAGTGCCATGTTTCGAAACCACAACAGCTCCAAATGGATTATGTAATCTTTGACCTGGCCACCCCACCCACCCCACCCCCATGTAATTTTCCGTAATTCAGACGGCAGACCCCTCCCCCCTCAAGGATCACATAATTGTTGAATGGCGCCTGATGTGATACATTCCTTCACTTAATTTTTAAAAACATTCTTTGTCTGAATATTGCTGATTGACAACCTGCCTGTAGCCACAGTTTTGATCAGCAGTACGCCAAAATGGCCACATAGGGTGGGACTGGGCCCACTCTGGCATCCAACAAAAGCAGAGCAGCCCACCCCTCAAACTTCCTGTAGAGCAGCCCATTTCAACAGGCTGAGACTACTGACGACTGACTGACAGCAACATCAGTGATGTAAAAATGCAAAGCAAGCTGTGAACATTCATTTTCTACTTTTCATAAGTTTACACTTAATAATCAATGGCTGAAATATTGTTGCTTAGCTTAGTAAATAACACCACAGCAGGTCTATCAAATCAGTGTGGATTTAGTGAATCAGCTGCTCTCTAAATTCTACTCAACCAAACAGGTCTACTTCTGTTGCCACTTACTCTGCAGAAATGAGTCACAACTAGATTAGGTCCATTTCAATCACTGGAATTTACAGAGGAGTTGATTTTCCAAATTCTCATTGATTTAATCGGCCTACTTCAGTGCTACTTACTACGCTAAGCAACAGGATTTCAGGAGGCAAAAACCAACGTATGTACAAAAAGAAGGAAATCAGTTTTTTTATCTTGACTATGAATAATCATGTAGTTTTCTGAACATTAACATTAACCCTTCAACATATGACATACTTACTATAAACAATTTTAATATTTAACCAAGGCATTGGCACCTTGATTAATAATCTGGTAATTGCAAGCTCAAAAATTACTGTTTTCCCGGAACCAGTTGGTGCACAGATCACAAAATTTCTGTCTGTGTAAAGGAGCTAGAAAAGAACAACAAATAGTAAATGTAGCACAATCATCAGGTGTATCTGTCTTGATTAATATGTTTGCCAAAATGTAGCTACAATAATTATTTATTGTTTATATACTAATCCACATATTGCCAATACAGTACATAATTGATGCAATCAAGCTCATCTTTTTTTAAAAAAAGATTAAATTCCTTTGTGTCAATGTGAAAGTTTTACTTTGCTCAAGGACAAAAAAGGCAAGACGGAAGCATAACTTTTCCTTACTATCTGCTACTAAGAAGTTAAGTAGAACACATGGTACAGCTAAAACCATTATGTAGCAAAGCTTGTATACAGCCAAATGACATAAAGATGATAGGTACTATCAGAAGCCGAACACTAAAAATAGCAAAGCAACCACACTTGTAAAAATATAAGGTAGGATTTGTTGTTCTGTAACATTTTTAGATGAAATACCAAATCAATCATTTAACAATTTATATTTCTGAATATTTTGGCCATTCATTCTGGGTGCTTGGATAGCTAGAGGAGCTCAGATACTCCTACCACTCAACTTTATCACTTCCCTTCTCCATGCATTAACATGGATATTTATAGAAGACGTCTGGCCTGCTTTTGGAAAAAAATGCAGAAAAAAGGAGACTAAAAGGGCTGGCATTTTTGCAAGAAGGATACAAGGTGTTTCACACACTGAACATTTCTAGAGGCTCAATCCATCAAGGCAGGTGGAATTCCAGAACTGATTTATCAGTACTGATTGCCATAAGCATGGAAAGGAAATACTGTATAAGAATGTTTTAGAATCCATTTGAAGTAGCACCAGAAGAGGCAAGTAATCTTTTTCAGATGGAACTAATTGACCTGCAAGCCAGTGATCATCTCAGGGAAAACTATCTGGTAGATTTCTATTCTGGTCTATGTAATATATTTAACAACCTAAAGAAATCTGTTGGCCTTCTCTAACAGAAAACAGCAACAAAATCTCACTGATGAGGTAAACATGTGCAGCTAGATAACAGGATTCCACAATAAAACATTGTTTCAAAATAGACTGCATTCATGTTAACATATATGGGAGCATATTGATAAGTAGACAACGCCCCCCCCCCAAAAAAAAGGGGGGGCTACAAGGCGCATGTTGTGGGAGGGCAGAGACTGTTCTGATGTCCAACATGGCATTAAAAAAATCTCAGACCCAAAACCCCTGGAGAGCAGACTGAGTTGTAGGATGAGACATCAATGGGCTATTTTAAAAGAACTGGAAACAAGAGACTCCTGCCTTGTGCAAGTATGTTACCCTCACTATAGGAATAATAATTTAAAACCAACATGCTGAAGTTAATTCATACTTACATCGTTCAGAGCCTTTGACTGAATATAATTAAAATAAGGGAACTCCTTGAAAATACTTCTAAATTGGGTAGCTTGAAAACTTATTAAGTAAAAAAAATCAAAATGGATGTAACTATTATATTCAAATACTCGGAATCTAGATCAGAAGTTCCCGACCTACAGCCCCCAGGCCTAATCCAGCCCTAGGCACCACTGTAAGCTCCCCACTGCCACTGGAAGTGCTGAAAACATGGCAAAAAATTACAAAAAAAGCAGCAAAACTGTTCCGCCCTCCCTCCCGCCACCATGGGAAGCAGCAGAGGCTGCAGAAGCAGGAAAAAAAGCCCCCCACGATTGGGCCTGCCGCTGCCACCACAGAAACCAAAAGTGGCAGAAGTGATAGGGGGAACCACGCCTCTGGCCTGCTCACCTGTATGAGGGGTGTGTGACCGGCTCATGGCAGAAAAAGGTTGTGCACCCCTGATCTAGATATTAGATGTAACCAACAATCCTCCGCTGCAAAACATTTGCCTAGAAAGTAATTTGGTACCTCATGGAGAAGTGGAGGAATATGTCAAAACATTTTAAGTTTTGTAAAAGCCAACACTATTTTTTCAAAGAAAAAAAAATAGGGCTGGGGAAACAAAAACAAAGCCTCACCTATATGAAAAAAATACTGTGTGAAGCCTGCCACCTTAGTCAATTAGCATCTTGGGTGCCATGGAGTTAGTGGGGCTTGTGCTTTTTCTGGGTCTGAGGTGACAGATATCCTTCTTCCTTTTCCTTGGTCCCTAGCCACTAGGATGCTGTTGGCAGACTCTTGGCAAGGGTCACTGTCCTGCTCCCAAATGTGCTAGCTCCCCAGTAAGTATGGAACATTGGCTCCATTTCATCTTCCATAAACTCCCAGGTCTCCTCATCCTCAACAGAACCTTGACCTGGAGCCCGAGGACGACACTGAGCCTTTGCTCCTGCCCTCTCTTCACCCTCTTGATTAATGTATCAACTATTATTCATTAATCCAGCATAGGAATCAAATGATTTTTCTTTGCTGGTGGCCACTAAAACAATACTCTCACAACCCAATCTGTATGGCAGAGAGAAGAAATCTTTTTTGGTTTGTGGACAGAATTCTTATTTGGAAAGGGTCTCATGGACTGCTTTCCAGCAGCGCATATGATTAAGGACAAAGGGCAGAACCAAAGTCAGCAAGCAGGATCCTACTAAATTGGACATTTTTCCACCAAGCATGCAAAGCACACCTCAATTCTATGCCTTCTCAGAAGCAAGCCTCAATACACAGTTTCCAAGAATGCAAATCACAGCTCCTGTTATGTGCAATGGCTCTATGCAACATCTCTATAGACGGTGAAGAAGAGCTTATGTTCCATGCAAAATGTTTCCAATTTGCAAAGCAGACCCCTATTTTAAAGCCTTCCAGGCTGCAAACTCTGATTTCTCTGTAAACCCTTAAAAAGCATTAAAAGTCCTCTTAGCTCTTATCATCAGGCCAAAAAAAAGCTTGCATGTCTGAGATAAAACTTCCATAATATGGCTGTAGGCCACAAGTTCCTCATTACTGCCACTTCAGAATATGGATGTGCTCTTTTTACATCCTCTGGGTCATAGCTATTTGTAGAAAAGAATTTATTCCAAGTGCTCTCCTATTATAGGAATTCTACCGCCACATAATCAATTTTTCATTTTAAAAAGCATATTGAAAAGCATTATAACTTTTTATATATTAGGAAGAAAAGATGGTTTGTAGCACAAAAAAGGATACGGATTTCAGTCACAGGCCTTAAACCCTTCAAGTCTTTTTCTGTTATTCCTACCAAATAAATAAAAAAAATTCCACAACCCATTAATGTCAATAAAAACACAAATTAAAAGGAAATGATGTGAATTCATTTTTAGTCAAGCCACTTTAAGTTCAGTTCTTTGGGAAATAGTTGAATATACTGTATTAATCTATACCTAGAAGGAAGGGATGTGGCCGTACGTGTGCGGAATGCGTTTCCACACCACTGGAGCCAATCCTGTAATGCTCCATACACACCTACCTATCATAAATGAGATCAGCCCTGCGAGGGTTGGGAGGCCAAGAGTGGGGCCAGCACCCCACACAAGTGAAAAAATGCAAAGACTACAAGTCCCAGCGTCCTCTGTGCCACGCCACAGCCAATCCGACAGGAGGACACAAATGCGGAGGCAAAACGGCCAGCACATGAACGCACAAATGAACGGCTGAAGCGCATGCTACAGCTGAGGGCCCTGCCCGGACTGAGGAGACAGTCTGCCCCTTTTCCCCCTCCCTGAATCCGAGCCCTAGGGCACCCTACCTGGTCAAGGATGGCTATCCTCCTCCATCTACTCCGCCAGCCCTGCTCCCGCTGAGGCCTCCAGGCTCTGGTCCGGGCCATTGCTAGTTGCACCCCCCGCCTGAGGATGGAGCTGCGATGGTGTCGCGGTAGCTGAGGGGTTATCCCCTGATGGAGCATGGGGCCTGTGTCCATTGGGCAGGATGGAACACCACCACTTTCGACCATCTCCAGAGGCCCACCGGCAGACTGCTGTGCCTAGACCTTCCGACCTGAGCATTCCCACCTTCTCCGTCCATCACCGGAGCCCCACCGGTAGAGCACACAGCCAGGACTAGCTGCCTGCCCCCCCTCCAGACTCAGACGGAGGCCTGCCAGCCCCCTCCAGTGTGCCTGGTCCTGAACATGTCCGGTTAGCAGGGCCGCCGGCGCCAGACCACCATCCAGCCCCTGCAGCACTGTAGGCACCTGGCAAGCCTCCACCTGAGGCCAGGGGAAGGCCACAATGACCCTGCTAACAGTGAGCTGCGGCACCAGCGGCGGCCCTGTTGCCGGGACGCGCTCCTGACCTGACCACACTGCAGAAGCCTGGCAGACCTCCAGCCCAGGCTGGAGACATGGTGCCCGGCCAGTGAGTCCTGCCCCAGCACACCGCCGATGGCCTGCTGAACATGGACAGAGACAGACGGGCCGTTCGGGCCACTGCATCCAGGCACGGCACTCTGCCCGCAAGCCTCTGGGCACACCACCACCACCTGGTACCGGCACCAAGGGCTGGGAACCGAGATAGGGGCAAAGGGCCTTGCTGTCCCATCAGACAGGGTTAGGTCCGCCTGGCCAGGACCGGGCCCTCAGTTAGTAAATGAATAAAACACTTATACTGGTCCTGTTAAAATCAATGGGACAAGTTGGTCATGACTAATTTAAGCATGGTTAATTATTAATTCAACTAAAGAACTTTACAACCATGAAAGAGACAACAGATTTAGATAAGTATACTGATTGATCTAAATCTATATTGGCATTACAGCTCTTTTGAGCTAACATATGTGCTAAAGAATTAGATATAAAACTATCAGACAAAACACAAACAAAAGTAAAAACAAAAACACAATAAAGAGAAAAATGTCGTGGTACCTTTATTAAGTCTGAGAAAGTAGACTTAATCCACGAAAGCAAACATTAGCATATAGCAGTTAGTATTTAAGATGTCACTATGTTTTTGTCTTTTTTTTTACTTTTTTTTGTTTTTTGTTTGATATGTCTGTACAGACTGCCATTTCAAAAACTATCTGTCAAGACATCACTCTCATGCTGCAGCATCTTATATGAAAATTGGAATGAAATACTTAATCTTACGGTGCAATTAGATGGGGAAATACCTCATATTTTGGAACGCTTTGGCACAGCCTGGTGTGAACTTTGCCAGCAATCACATGACACATAGGGGATAGCAAACCAACCTGTTCCTAGTCCGTGCCAAAGCTGGACCTTTCTTAAGGACACACTGGAGTAATTCCTGCATGAGCAGAGGACTTGCTTTAAAAAAGATTGCTCCAAGTAAAATGACCCTTTCCAGAGCTCTCAGATGCAATCATTTCTCCTGCATGATTGCACTCTTAGTAGAAAAGTGTCCTGAATCAATTGGAGGACTTAAATTAAGATGTCTGTAGGTCAGGCATGTGCTGGGCACCGGGGGGGGGGGGGGGGGGGTGCTGGACAGGGGCGGCGACCAAGGGATGGGGGAGAAGGCTGGCCCCGGGAACCGCTTGGTCACTGCCCCTCCCTTGCTCCACCTGGCGAGCAGCACTTTAGAATAAACCATTGCTCCAAGCTGAAGGAGGGAGCTTGGAGCAATGGCTTAATCTAAAGTGCAGCGCGCTGGGCGGATAAAATAATAATAAAATTATTATTTGCGCCCCAGGGCGCCAGAGGTGAGGGTGCACTGGGATGAATCCCCCTGTCCCGGTGGCCCAGCCCATGCCTGCTGTAGGTCCTTCTTTACAATAGCATGCCTATGCACCTAACAATAGAAAAGGCACACTCTCAAAATGTTCCTTAAAGGAAGTCATGAAGTACATACATCCTAATACATTGGGAATCTATATTAGAGAAGAGAATTGAACTAAATTAATTGCTTCTGGAAAAATTACATGCCATTTTGTGCCACCCTATCTCAAGGAAATTGCTTATTCCACCACAGAAAGGGGTTCAAGTTCTTTCCTGCAGTTCCCCTCAATCTTTTACAAACCTGTATCTTTTGCTCTCACTCACCTTCGAAATGTCTAGTCATCTATAATGCTTTTCTGTTTTGCAGAAAAGTAGTATATTAAATAAATAAATAAACAGATCTGTTTACTGACAGGGTAGAAATCTGAGAAACAAATTGCTGTTGAAATGTTGGACTTATTCTCTTCTGCAACTTAGCTGGATTTAATTTGACAGAGGAAATAAAAGAAAGAGAAAAGATGTGAGGAGACAATGCATAGTTTTCTTTTCATCAGTTTCTCTGGTTGACCTCCAAATAGCAGAGTGTTAAGCTCCCTGAGATATGCATTTAATTCCACCCAATTATAATTACTTTAGTCTTCTCTGGCTTAGGTACACCTTTCTGTAATTCACATCTCTCTTTTTTCTAATTTGCTCCTCACCTTCTACATGAATTCTACTATTCTTCTTACTTTATATTATTTGAGTAGATTTAACTGTTGTGTATTTCTTGACTCCATTGACAGTTCTGTTCATGAATATACATTATTCATAGTTATGGCATGAAGCCTGTGTTGTAAATACCTTTTGTAAGGGAAAAATTACAAAACAAAGAAAATAATTTACCTTCTACACAAGAAGTCTTTGGAACACAAGGAAATGAGTTTTCAATTCCCTTTCCATTTGCAGAAGCAGAAATAATATCATTTACACTAAGCAGATTAAAATCTGAATATTGAGCTATCTGCATATTATTTTTCCACTGGTCTTCTATGTTTATCTTTTTGTCGTTAGTTACATCGTATGTGTCAACTCCTCTCTTGCCATTACCACTCTCTGTGTCGTTTGTATTTCTATACATATAATTAGCTGGTTTAAATAAGCTGTAAGAAAGAAAAAGCAATTTTTGTATTATATGAAATGATATACCACCTAAGTAAAACATGGCTGAAATCTTGTTGCATAGTTCTGCCTATGCAACAGGAAAACACTGTTGGCATCATCGCATTGTTGCTGATTAAAGGCTACCTATTGTGATTTCAGAATCCACACAGTTTATACACAAGGCAAGAAAGTTGTGTGCACCCTGACATTTCAAAAGGGAGACTTTATTCAGTGAGAATCTGACACTGACAATGATGTCATTCCCATTGTGCAGGTGGACACCAACCAACAAGACCCAACAACACACGCATGCATGCAAAATAATAATGTACCATCAGATCGTCGGACTGTGGTGGCTTAGTGGTTAAGATGATGAACTTGATGATTGGAAGGTCAGCAGGTCAGCAGTTTTAGACCTGAGTACTGCACATACCTGTCAACTTTTGGCTTTGAAAATAAGGGAAATTTTGTGGGTGTGGCCAAATCGGTGGGTGTGGCCAAATCAGTGGGTGTGGCCAAATCAGTAGGCATGACCAAATCAGTAAGTGTGGCCAAATCAGTGGGCATGGCCAAATCCCCCCAACCCTTCCAGAGCTAGGGGAGCTGGCAGAGAGGAGATCCCCCCACAGGATACCCCGTTATTAAAGAGAAGAAACCAAGTGGTTTCTTCTCTTTAAAAACGGAGTGTTGGGGGGGTGGAATCGATCCCCTCTCCTGGGTGCCCTGGGTTCATGGGGTTGTGGGGACAAAAGGGGTCTATCCCCCAAACCCTTTCAGAGCTAGGGGAGCTGGCAGAGAGGGGAACCCCCCACAGGACACCCCGTTATTAAACAGAAGAAACTAAGCGTTTTCTTCTCTTTAACAACTGAGTTTGGGGGGTGGGGTGGATTCGCTCCCTTCTCTCGGGTCTCCTGTGTCTGGGAGAGTTGGGGGACAAAGGGGGTCTGTCTCCCCAGCCCTCCTGAACCTACCACCCTCTCCGCTGGGTCCCCTGGGTTCAGGAGGGTTGGGGAGACAGACCCCTTTTGTCCCCCCCCCAACACTCCCAACCCCAGGGGAGCCAGCGGAGAGGGGGATGGCAACCCCCACCCCCCCACCCACTGATATTAAAGGGGAAACCCTGATCGGGTTTTCCCTTTTAATATCAGGGAAGCGGAAGGTCAGCAGTTCGATTCCCGAGTACTGCAGGACGGAATGAGCTCCCATCTTTGTCCCGGCTCCTGCCAACCTAGCAGTTCGAAAGCAAGAAATTGCAAGTAGATAAATAGGGACCACTTCGGTGGGAAGGTAACAGCGCTCCGTGTGCTCCGGTGTCTAGTCATGCCTGCCACATGACCACGGAAATGTCTGCAGAAGCAGACAATGCTGGTTCTTTGGCTTAGAAACAGAGATGAGCACCTAGAGTCGGATACGACTTGCTTTCGAGCAATGGAAACCTTTACCTTTACCTTTATCAGGGTGTGTGGGTGGATTCGATCCACTCTCCTGGGTCCCGTGGGTCCGTGAGGGTTGGGGGGACAAAAGGGGTCTGTCCCCCCCAACCCTTCTGGCCCCAGGGGAGCCAGTGGAGAGGGGGATCACAACCCCCCACCCACTGATATTAAAGGGGAAACCCTGATCGGGTTTTCCCTTTTAATATCAGGGGGTGGGGTGAGGAGGAGGAGGACCAGCTGAGCGGCGGCGTAGCTGGCCTTCCCGCCTCTCAGCTGCTGCTCCTCCTCACCCCCGGCTGGGGGTGGTGGTCTCTGGTCCGAGCGGCCCCCGGCTCCGGACGGAGGGAAATAAGGGAAAATACGGCAAAATTAATAAAACGGGAGGGAGCGGGAAGAGGGGTAAAAATAAGGGGTTTTCCCGGGTAAAATGGGATGGTTGACAGGTATGGTACTGCACAGCGGAGTGAGCTTCTGTCTCTGTCCCAGCTCCTGCCAACTTAGCAGTTCAAAAGCAAGAAATTACAAGTAGATAAATAGGTACCACTTCAGTGGGAAGATAAACAGTGTTGTGTGCACTCTGGTGTTTAGTCATGCCTGCCACATGTCCACGGAAATGTCTGCAGACGCATGGGGACATGAAAGGAACCTCATTCGGGCATCCCCTGAGTGGAGTTTCTCCAACAAAAATCCTTTCAACCCAGAAAGCACCTTTGTGTGCTTCTGACATGATTTTAAATTTTAAAAAACCCTTTACCTTACCATCAGATCAATTCCAAATTACTGTATGGTGATTCTTTTCCAGGGTTTCCTAAGTATATACTATTGAGAAGTTGTTTTCAATTCCTTTCTTCCCAGGGTGCTCTAGGACTATGTAGGTTTCAAATGGCTATTCAGGCTGGCGCTTCTCCCAACAGGCATGGTGGGAAATTGGACTCAAATACCTAACTTAGTGAATCATCCAGCCATTACACACATGAATTACATGGTGATTATATATCAGTGCTTACTTTACTTTGTTTCTCACACCTAACAAAAATCACTTAAAATCAATGGGCTTTCACAAATTTTCACCAAACTGATTGATCAGCCAGTCAATTGCCTCAACCTGTAATTAACATACATACTAGTGGGCCACATTCACCTTAATGGGATTAAGAAAATTGCACATGTCCCAGTGACAGTCTATAACTACAAGACAAGTTATTGTATTTTGGAGTGAAACAGCTAAATATAGATTTTTTAAAAAAGATTGAACTACAGTAGTTTACTTCTCAGATAACATCCAAGATGGACTACTTCACATCTGTACCCACAGTGAGATCAAAGATTGGAAATTTATTTTTTAAAAAAATAATTAGTTGTTAAAATTCAATGCCCACCCATGTAGTTGCTCTTATATTTGTAATTTTGAAAAGTAACTCTTTGCTTTCTCATATGTGTTTGACATAGATACTTTTAATTACTTTCTGTTAATATCACTTGAATTCTATAAGCCTTCATCCTGCAATATGAAACATACTATAGAAGTGAAGTTGTTACTTGCTAATTAATTAACGTAATGTAGTATAGTTGTATCTCATCTTCATTATCAGAAAATAGAATTAAAAGTAACCAGTACAATCAAGAAATTTAATTAGAAATAACTGTTGAAACTAGTCATTTTCAACCTGTAATTAAGATATAGAATATTATTTCCTATTTGGAGTTACTGCCCAGAATTTTTTTCCTGCTTCAGCTTAATATTCACAATCACTCATATTGAGCTTTCAGAGTACAACACAGGGTTTGCATATTCCAAAGTTTTTGCTAAAATAAACTGTATCTAACTACCGTAGATATAATAAATGAAAATTTTTTAATTATTCAGAAGATAACATTTTCTTTACACGAAGGAAAAATGAAAGTCAGCTAGATGCTCTCTTGTAGCTCATCTTCCTTGGATGCTATGCACCTCAATCAACTATGTATATCAAAAGAGCTGCAGACATTTGAACAGCACTAATTTCATCTACAGTATTTGGCTTAGTAGTCAAGTCAATATAGCTTAACATCATATTTTTGATATGTACAGTGCTAGTCTGCAACAGCAAACTAGCTAACATTGATATCCACTCCCATTACAGTAATAATCATATTATTATTATTGACTTAAAACAGCTGGATTGCATACATGTGTTGTATGACAATTTAATCAGACAAACTAATTTATCTGGAAGATGTCACAAGACTATGTCATTTGTGCAGCATTTTAAGAGTGCATGTGGTAGAAAATCACCTCTTAACTAAAGCAATAAACTAAACCCTATGTTTAATTCCTTGTTTTAAAAAAAGGGTTGTGCCTAGAGCAAATCTAATTACTGTATTAAAACATTGCCAAAAGGAACTATCTCAGTTTTTCTTACATTCAAAAGAATATTAACGCAACTGCCTGGAGCCTTATTAAGCACTTTCATTTCAGAGATCAAAAACTCAGCCTTTGACAAATGTATCTAAAATAATATTGTTCTGATATTTGATGAATTATTATAATTGGGGGTGGGGGAATCCTACCTTTTCCTGAATTTTGAGCAGGCACTTTCATCACCATCTTCTCCTAGAAAATTAATGAATACTTTAGTTTCTGATAGGTTTCTACAAGGCAGTTGACAAGCTCTGCTTTCATATTAATCAAGGTCACAAAGCAACAATGGAACTAATTCCAGGCTGTTGGCCTCAAAATGACTTTTATTTACTTGCCCTACTTTAATTCCTATAGGCCTTGATGGTTGGAATTTGAACCAAAGTACATCAATTTATACTATTTAGGATTTTATCCTTCAGTATTGTTTTTTAAAATGACATTCAGTTATCTTTGTGCATGCTGTTTACAAAATGAGGAGAATATGACACCTATCAATGATCTGCAAATTAAATAAACTTTCTCATATTATTCTCATATTTTGTTGTGTCTTCCAAGCTTGTTGATGCTGCTAACCATAAAAAATCTAATGTGCTTGGATTCTTACTGCCTGATCATTGACATAGGAATTATCATTTGTTTGTGTTGAGTAATAACTCCCTGAACAGTTCTTGAACCTCAGATGTCCCATAATAAATATAATATTTACTGTCTCTGTGGACAATGAATTTCTATGTTGTACAGCATATATAGCTAATATGTACTAATCTTATAAATACTGTACAGTGAAAAACAGAGCTGTCTGCTGTCTAAAATTGTATATACCCTATAAGGCCTAGACCAGTATGAAATTTCAAATCCTTGAATCCTATCAGAGAAAAACAGTGTTGTAGGTGTAAAATG
Source organism: Bradypodion ventrale (assembly GCA_035047345.1). Classification (NCBI taxonomy): domain Eukaryota; kingdom Metazoa; phylum Chordata; class Lepidosauria; order Squamata; family Chamaeleonidae; genus Bradypodion; species Bradypodion ventrale. Next base: position 121,333,158 of record JAWDJE010000004.1, read on the forward strand.
CACTATTTTAAGAAGTTCTGTCACTCAGCGGTAAATAACCTGACCTTTCCAATTACAACATCTCAAAAGTGATTCTTATGACCTGAAAAAAATGAATGACAGGTGACTATATGGATAGTAGTCCTCCAATGGTTACTATGGTTTTCAGCATATTATTGCATTTATAGAACCCTACCTCAACATGATTTGAAAATCAGAATACAGTACATTATTGAGGCCATTTTTGTTGTGTTGTGAGCTTGCCTTATGTGTTTGTTTCTTCTTTTCCTTGGCTGTATGAGTTGGTCTACGTTTCTGTATGTATTTATCTTGTTTACTGTATTTTACCATATACTATGGACTCCATCATAAAAAAGATCAACCTAGCGAGCTAGTTTCCCTTCTTGGACATACATCTTAACGTGATGAGGGGGTTTGAGTATATCAAAGAAGCTGATGGCAATACTGTCAGAAGGCTAGAATTTATTATGTGCCTCAACTCAAGGTGGGATGTTCATATTTGAGGCACTAGACTAGACTAAGATGCAGCCAACCTCTTCAGGATGCACAGAAAGAACCTCCTTGAACATTGTGGTATTTTTGAACCACAGTTGGGCGTACCCTGGTAGCGGCAACTGTATGTTGCTAGTTAATCTTTCTCACACTAGGTCAGGCGAAAGGAACTGCAGAATGAACTGTAACTAATTTCGTTTTGGCAGTTTCACATCTAGCTTAGACACGGAAGAAGGAGTAATAGCCACATCAGCAGAAGAGTGAATAGTTTATGTGGTGATGATGACAAAGAAACATCTAGAGGGCAACTACTGGAGTTAGCGGCAGCTGTAAATGATACTGACAAAGGATTTTTCACAGATAATGGTACTGAGACTCAAACTAGTACTGCACAAAAAGAGGGAATAGTAAACCACTGCTGAACCTTTTCAAGCTTAAAACCCTATGATGAGACACTCCAAAATGAAACAAGAGATAGTCAACTACTGGAGAACAGCCAAAGGACAGGTACAAATAGTGCTGTTGCAAATGAATTAAAGTCAAAAGGAGCCTTAGTAGCTGGTATGCACAGAGATGAAAGAAAAGTCCACAGCTGTAGAACAAACAATTGGAACACTGAATATTAAAAGTATGAATCAAGATAAACTGGAATGTTTAAACATTTTAGTGTTTGATCTGAATGACCTAAAGAGGACTGGAACAGGACATTTTCAGTTAGACACCTATAAAGTATTCTATCCTGGAAATAAATCTATGGTGAGGCCCCATCTTGAATACTGTGTACAGTTCTGGTCGCCATACCTCCAGAAGGATATTATGGAACTGGAAAAAGTGCAGAGGAGGGCAACCAGAATGATTAGGGGACTGGAACACCTTCCTTACCATCTGAGGCTGCAACGGTTGGGCCTCTTCACTCTTGAACGACGACGTCTAAGAGGTGACCTGATTGAAGTTTATAAAATCATGCACGGTGTGGACAAAGTAGATAAGGAAAAACTGTTTTCCCTATCGCATAACACTAGAACTAGGGGACACGCCATGAAACTTTTGGGTACTAGTTCTCAAACAAATAAGAGAAAGTACTTTTTCACCCAGAGGATCACTGGTCTATGGAACTCCCTGCCAGAAGAAGTGGTGACAGCTGTCAGTCTTGACAGCTTTAAGAAGGGATTAGACAAGTTCATGGAGGACAAGAGTATCAATGGCTATAATTATGGATACTTAAGGACAACCTCCGGGTTGGAGAGATAGGCAGGATATCTCTCAATATCATTTCCAGGGAATCCTAAACAGGCATCTGCTTGGGAATACCCTGAAGGAAATGGTGAGCCACTGTGTGAGACAAAATGCTGGACTGGATGGGCTGTGGCCTGTTCCAGCAAGGCTGTTCTTATGTTCTTAACTCAAAAGAAATGGAGCGGCTCTAATTTAATAATTTAATTTAATTTAATAGTCATATTTATAATACTGAGGCAAGATGTAGCAGAGGCAGTTAGAAGACTTAATGCAAAGTCTGACAAAATAATATCAATCAGACTTCTGGAAAAATCCACCAACATCACCATCATATTCCAAATGCCAGTGCTGAAGAAGATGAAATTTAAAGCATTTATGAAAGCCTGTGCTATTTTCATAGAAACTCCTCTTAGGGCACCTGTCTGGGAAGATTGTCAAGAGTCAGGCACTTTGGAAATGAAACTGTTGCTAGTGGCAAAGACCAGGTACTCCTCCTTCTTTTGGGGAGGTGATAGAGCTACAATGGAACCCTTATTCTTTGATACAGGAAAGTTATGCATGCCACTGCCACTCTGATCTTTATCATTATCTGGTACAGTTAAATACATCCAGTGTTATTTTTTCTTTATTTAAAAGCTTAACCTTTCTCTTTCAGTGAGAAGGTGATACTATCAGCCACGATTTTAGCAAGGTAGCATTTTGCTTCCTGCCTCAATCTGTGAGAAAGCTTAGGCTGCCCCTCTGGAGCATTCCCGTGAAAATAAATATGGCTGGGAAGTATTGCCCTATATTGCCTAAAAGTGGATTCACTTGTAAATGGTAGTGCCGGGGTGGGTGGGTGGGGGGAGAATCCCAATTGCCCTCCCCTAGTAACAGCCCCTAAACCAGGGGTTGGCAACCTTTTTAAGTCGGGGGCCAGGTCACACCACTGTCTTAAATGGACTGAAGTGGCTTAGTGGCTAACAACTTGGTGACCAGAAGGTCAGAAGGTCAGCAGTTCAATACCTGAGTGCTGCATGACAGAGTGAGCTCCTGCCATCAGTCCCAGCTCCTACCAAACTAGCAGTTTGAAAGCAAGAAATTGCAAGTAAATAAATAGGTACTGCTTTGGCGGGAAAGGTAACAACATTCCATGTGCTCTGGTGTCTAGTCATGCCTGCCACATGACAACGTTGGCTCTTTGGCTGCAAATGAAGATGAGCAACTCCCCCTAGAGTTGGATACGACTAGCTTTCAAGCAAGGGAAACCTACCGTACATACTCAAGTTTAAGCCAAGTTTTTTAGGCCAAAAATGAGCCCCCATAAGGGGACACAGCTTATACTAGGGTCAACAACCACGAGGGTCCCAAGACCACGCCGGATTCAGACGCACCCACAATTTAATTAATGTCACCATATTTTCATGTATTTTGATTATTGAAACTCCTTAGCAGCTGCTGCATTTCCCACTCTCAGCTTATACTCTGATCAATCTATTTTTCTGGGTTTTCAGGTCAAAATTAGGTACCTTGACTTATATTGGGTCAGCTTATACTCAAGTATATACAGGTAGTTACACCCCTGGCCCCCAACCAAAATCTTTCCACCCTAACTGCTTTTTGCTGAAGGAGAGGCACTGCCCTTGATCTAATAGCAGACAACTTATCAAAATCAACAGTAACCTCCAAGAGGAAGGAGAAAGAATGTTCACTCTGGATCAAACAGCAGCTTTGGGTTAGTGGTGTTTACTAGGTATTTTAAAAGCAAGGAAAGGTTGCATGAGATGCAAGCAGGCATTTCTAATTTTAATTTAATTTAATAGATTTATATACCGCCCTATCCAAAGGAATCTGGGTGGTGTACACAAGTTAAAACCAATATAAAACTATTAAAAACCCTTAAAAACATAGCAATATTATCTCCCCTCCCCTGCTGTGCCATTTACTATCTAAAAACAAATATAAAATCTCCAAAGCCTTAACATTAAAAAAAAATTATTACAGGAGGGGGGAGCCTCAGACGAGCTAAAAAGGGGAAGTTGCTGACAATCCCGGCCCCCAGACCCATTTTGCCAGCCACATCTTCAATTCTTTCCTAAATGGTGGCAACTGGGCCTGGAGGTATAGTTCTACTGGTTTACCTAGTTTGGCCCTGATTTAACACAATTTGTATTTCAGGAGAAGGAGGCAATGGCAGTACTTAGTTTGCTGTTAGTTTCAAAGTTCTGTACTTCCTAACACTGAAACTAATTATGAAATATTCTACCTTTTCTGTGATTTCCCCCCAATTCCATTTGTAGCTCTTGAGTAGGTGAAACCTGGAAAGCAGATGGAGCAGGTGCAAGATACCAGTTTGTTGGCTCTTCATTTCCCAGATATCTGTTTCCAATATATTAAAATGATACAAGAAACATTAAGTGTTTCCAACCAAATTAACGACATACCACAAGAGAACATATTGACTCCATGTCTCTTCTAAATTATCCCTGTTAACATTACACTTTAAAAATGTGCTGCATCCAAAACGTAAAGCTTCTGTTAATTTAGTTTGATTAAATTTGAAACCTGGCATGCAATGGGGTACCACTCTAGCTCCCAATACTCCAAAATGTTCCCATTTGTACAACTAACCTACACTTATATATATCAGGAATTTCTGGCACTGACAGCTGCACATGCACACTTTTAAGGAAAAAAACTAATAAAAATAACAAAATTGGAAAATAAATTCCTAGCAGAAATATGAAATCATTGAGCCTAATAACCAGGACTGTTGTATTATTTTCCATGGAATATGAAGAGTGAAAATAAGAGAAAATAACTGTTCCTAAAATGAGTATGATATTATAAGATCTCACAAGATTGCAGTTATGTAAAAGTTAAAAGCCTTTCCCCCCTTTATTTTATTGAAAATAAGTAATAACTGTGTGCCATCAGTTCAGTTCTGCCCTATGACAATCTTTTCAAGGGTTTTGTAGTTAGAGTTTTTCTAGTTAGAGAGTTTTTTTAAAAAAAGTAATAATAAACAAAATATATAAAAAAGATACATAAAACAGACTACATAAAAAGAAATAGTTCCAGCAAATAAGCAACCAATAAAACATATTGATAAAAATTATTATCTCGGTTTTTGTGGGTATAACCATTATTAATATCCAGCTTCTATAACTTATTATTCATTTACCCAATTGTATTATTAAATTTCAACAAGGAAAGATAGAAAGAAAAAAAACAATAACAGAACAAAACAAAATTTACTCTTATAAATAATAATTTGCTCTTATAAATACATGAACCAAACTGATTACACATTTAAAAATTGCTTTCTTAACTTTTCCACGTGTTCATTACCTTCTGCATAACATATTATTAATTGTGGTTTACTTTGTTATATCTAATAATCCCCCTTTTTCATTCATATATACTATGAACATATTTACTATACTTGAACTAACAAACACTTGTGGAACTCCTCACTTAGATATGTAACTTAAACCAAACATAATAAAATACAATACAATCCGTACAACACCGTGATATATGTACATTGCCCTGGAGGATGTGGTGTATCACACCGTTCTTTCAATGGTCCCAAAAGCTCATTTGATCTGGTACCAGCCTGCTACTTTCACCTCTCACAAACGGTTTCCAAATTTCCCAAAATCTGTTTTCTTTCACTATTCCTTTATTTTTTGTTCAATTCCCATGTCAGTTTATCATTTAAAGCCAGATTCCACATTTCCTTATCCCATTTGTCTATTTTTAATTTGACATCGTTTTTCCAATTTCTTGCGATACATAGTCTTGCCGTTGTCAATATAATAGACATTAAATCTTTTTTATCTTTATCTAAATTCAAATCTTTCATATCTGTAGTTAGAGAGTATTTGACTGTGAGTCTAATGGTAGATTTTAATAATTATAATGTGGTGTCAAGTCAATTCTGACTTGTGTCAACCTTTTCCAGGGTTTTCTAGGTACAGAGTACTCAGAAGTAGTTTGGGTACCTAACTTACTGAAAATGCGTCACCATTATAAAGTTTTAAAAAACCCACAATATTCCTTTAAAAACACACACCAAGTATTGTTCAACAAACCACTTGTCCAACTTACTGTTGTATTCCATTGGATCCTTCAAAAAATAAGTCATCCAAAGAAAGTGAAAGGTCTGTCATTGCCTCAAAATGCGATGTGAATTCTCATTAAGCTGTAAAGATCCATGAAATTAATAGTATGTAACAGTTATAATATTTATATTCTATTTTTCCTAATCTGAGGGATTGAAAATCAGTGATACATTGTCTCTCCACCTCACTTTATCCCCACAGTAACATCTCTTCTCTGAGGTGATTTAGCCTGAGCACTGGTGACTGGCACAATATCCCACCCAGAAAGAACAAAATGGCCAAATTGGTGCAGTTTTTTTTGCAGTCCAACCCTCTCTAATTATTGCATATTATATACAAGTAAGCTCTTATCTTCACAAAAGAAGACAGAACCTTTAAAGAAAACTGAATCAGAATAATCAGTAAGGGCTTGAATGTAGTTTCCCCTCACATGTTATTTTCCTATTGCCCTAGAAAGAAGCCTGAAGTGATTAATGAAAGATTGCCTCAGACATTTCCCCCCAACAGCCATTTTGGGATTAGGATCCAACTACTGTATTTGGGAAAAGCAATCACCCTTTTAAAAATATATATATATCATATATTAATACAAAGATCTAACCTCAACAACAAATATACAGTAATCTATACAACTTTAAAAAACACACAAATTACATAACTAATAAGTTCACCCACCACCTATGCTATGCCATGTTTTTCAATCATTGTTCTCCCCCCCCCCTTATGCGTGTTTTTTAAAGTTGTATAGATTATATTTGTTGATGATGTTAGATTTTTTTTATTAATTTTTTTTTAAAAAGGATGACCACTTTTCCCAGGAAGTTGATGAAAGTGAGCAACAATATATACTTGTTCACATTCAAATAGTTGGATCCTAATCCCAAAAATGGCTGTTGTGGGGAAATGTCTGAGGCAACCTTTCATGAATCACTTCAGGCTTCTTTCTAGGGCAGTAGGGAAATACATGTGAAGGGAAACTACATTCAAGCCCTTATTGATTATCCTGATTAGGTTTTCTTTAAAGGGCCTGTCTTCTTTTGTTTCCTATTTTGTAACAATTAACAATCTGAAAGTGAGCACCCTAAACTCATCATTGTAAGTGGATACAGCAAGCTAACATCACGTACATTCAAAATAAGAGCAACCTTAAATAAGCTTAGTAAAAGATACTATTCTGCAGCTTGATTTTCTAAGGCAGCAGTGGCTGATTCCCTGTTTGGGAACAATACGCCTTTACCCAGTTTAGTGTGTGTGTTTTGAAACCAAATGCTCCCTCAAGATATTTTCCTGGCTTCTGCTGGCAATCTGAAATTGGCAGAAGCCAAGCAGAGAAAGGCCGCAGAGCATTAAAGCAAGCCATCTTTGAAAATTCAATTTTCCTTTCAAAGAAATATATACAGTACTCTGTTCCTCTGCAAATCAATTTGCTGTTTGTCACATACAAAAATACACACTCCGTTATGAGTAAACTTAACTGACATGATTAATTATTTATTTTACAGATTAATTACTTATTTTCCTTTTGAAAGGAAACAAAGGTAGCAATCACATCCACAAGAATACAGGAAGACTAGGGAAGAAATTCTGGGACGTGTAGTTCCTTTTTAAAAGCCAGGTTTTATAACAGGGTTTTCCAACCTTTTCAAGCTGGGGGCCAGGTCATGCTCTCTCAGTCAGCTTCAAGGGTCGGGCAGTCATTTTGCCCTGCCTGCATGATGGGGGTGACCATTTTGTCCCAACAGCTTCGAAGGGGGTGGCCATTTTGTTTCTCAAATGCCCTTGGAGGGATGGGGAGTTCACATGAAATTGTGCCGTGGGCCGGATACATACCTGTCAAGCGCAGCTCCGGACAATACAGGACCTGCACAGAACGGTTCTGCGCAGGTTCATTCTACACATGCATAGAAGCTTTCTACGCATGCGTAGAACGGTTCTGCGCAGAACGGTTCTGTGCAGGTCACTACTATGCATGCATAGAAGCCTTCTATGCATCCCCTTCTGCACAGAAGCCTTCTACGCATGCATAGAAGGGTTCTATGCATGCGTAGAAAGGACCTGCACAGAAGGGATGCGCATAACTACTTTCCCCCTGCAGCCAAATTACGGGGTAGCGTTGGCAATGGGTGGGAAATGAAGAAAAATGGTGCAAAAATACGGGGTAATCCCGGCCATTATGGGGTACTTGACAGGTATGCGGATATGGCCCACGGGCCTTAGGTTGGGAACCTCTGTTATAGAACATGTAAAGTCTTAGTGAATAAAGAGGGAGGAAATTGTGCATTGCTTTTATTTGTGACTTGCCCCTGGAAAGTATTTTTCGGCAAGTGTAGCAAATAGGTTCAAAGCTGACTCCTTAGCTACTCAAAATGAGAATAGAACAATTGGAAGGGGGTGCATAGAGGGGCACAATTTGAACAGCCTGTGAACGACCACTTGAGAAGGAAGCTAGAGATAATTTATTTTGTTGGAAAATATGACTGGTGCATCAAGTTTGAAACTGCAACCTTGGGGCTCAAGCATTTCTGACACTGGAAGAACAAATTATAAGTGGTGATTGAAATTGAACACAGAATAAATTCTTTACAAATTAATTCCAAACTTAGATGGAGCCACAGTCATGATGTTAAGGGATGACCTACATGGCTTCCCTGCTTCTTAAGCTTTCAATTATGTCGCATATATGCTTTTATCTGGGCTGGTCAGAGACGTTTTGCTGCCTGGGACTGAGCAGCAAATAATGCTTCCTACTCAACTCCTCAATTATTTTTGCACAGTAGGGAGGAAATCCCCCTATGCCTTCTTACATCTCTTGTAGTGAATATGCAATAATAAGAAATCAGACAACAAACATTTTGTTGTTCTTCAACAATACTTTAAACCTGATGCCCAAGGAGACCACTTCATTTTGCTCAATGGAAGGTCCTGACTTTCATTTGTACTGTATTTCATATGTGACAGTGAGACATGTGATAAAATTCCCTTTATGTTGTGCAGTAGAAGTGCAGAGACCCACATAGAAGTATAGCTACAAGTTTCCCAGAATCCATCACTTTCTCACTAATTAGCATTTAAACATTCTGTGACATTTGTAAGAAAAAGTTTAAAAACTTTCTTTTACTTACAGTTACTTGAAATTACAGATACTGTACAGTACTGTACCTGTATGACATGTGCATGCTGCTTTCCTTACTGTTTGCTTACTAGCAACAAATTGAATGGATCATCATCAACAAAACAACTAATACTAAGCAACAAAGAGAGGGAAAGAACACAGAACAGAGAGAGGTAGGAAACCATGTTTGGTTAGTGCTGGATAAATAGTTACCCCAGCCCAGAAAACTCTGCCCCCATCACTGCAACTACAGGTACCATGAAAGGTTCTAATAAAATTACAGCAGCTTCCACACATAATAGAGGCTCTTGTTTTCATATCTGAGAGTAAGTAAAATATCACATAACAGCAAAAAAAAGACAAAAAAGGTTGTAGCACATTAAAGAATAATTCCTGTATTTAAATACAGTATGAGCTTTCATGGGCCAAGTCCACTTCATCAGACATAAGAGTGAGGCCTCATGTTTTCATGTTATGACTCTACTACACAAAAAGTCACAAATGAAGCAAAAAGGTGAAGCTACCTTGCTCCCTCTCTTCATACTTTTATATTAACATTATCCTGAATACTTAAATAGGGTTTATGTGGTGCCACAGCCTGCTTGGATAAAGAATTCCAAGTGTGAGGCCCCACTACTGAAAGCCCACTTTTTTTATATCTATCTGCTTTAGCCATTGGGAAGAGGGTTTAAGTCACTTTGAAAGGACCCAGAATTTAACTGGGAGCCAGTACAATTAGGGTCATAGTAGCTATTTTAGACTAACTGAATTGCTTTACTTCTTGATCAAGCCAATTAAAAGTATTGTAGCACCAGAGAAAATCCATTCTGTATAAGCATTTTAAGAGGCATTCTGGGTCCACAATATGGCTTATAATTATATTCTTAAAACAAATTCCTTGTTACCATAGAGTCTTTTTTCACTGACCAAACTGAAATAGAGGTTATTTATACAATATATGAACTCCGCAAAAGTTACCGGTAGGCAGTTTTATTCCAGTTTATGACAGAACAAACTGTGTTGCTAGTACAAAAAGAAACTCAACTGATGTTATGTGAAAACCACTAAGATTCTTAATCAGGGGTTCTCAACCTATGGCACCATTTCATTTGGCCCACGTTGCCGCACATGCCACCACCAGAAGCAGAAGCAGACATGTTTAAGACAGCTGTAAATGCACCAACGGCTGTCATAAATGCATTTACAAAAACAGCCATAAATGCACCCACAGCTGCCGTAAACACGTTTATGGCAGCATTTACAGCGGGGGAACTCCTAGTCCAGCCCGCTCAGCTGTCTGAGGGGGCATGGTCCAGCCCATGACTTGAAAAGGTTGAGAACCCCTGTTCTTAATGAACTCTTAGAACTCATCAAATATTTACTGTTAGAAAATCCCATATTTTATACAGCAAAGCAGAGCATCAAGTCATCTTTACCTACTGTATTGCAGATACATATACCAGATATCAGAGAGTAAACAAAACAAAACAGCAAAAAAGACAAAAAAAATAAGCAGTTATAATCAGTGATGCACTGCAGCAGGTTCTGTCAGGTTCTGCAGAACCGGCAGCAGAAATTTCCCCAGGCCATGCCCACTTGGTTGGCCATGGCCACCTCCATAGCCCATAATGGAGGATGTTTGGCCACACCCACAGATTTGGCCAGCACACAGAGTAGGTAGTAAATTTTTTCGCAGTGCATCACTGATTATAATTTATTTATTTCAATGGGATACTTAATTAAGCATGCTTCTAAGAGTTAAGGATCCATTCAAAGATTTCAAAAGAATATTTGAACCATTCAAAGATTTCAATAGATGATATGTGCATGCACTGAAAACATTAAGATGTGAAGGGGCTTAACTTTGAATGGATCGTATCTATCTATTATCATTTTAGAGACCACCTTCCTTTTGTTACTATCAAAAGTGTGTTTTCCAGTTCTTTTGGCCTGAGGCAACTTTCCATCTTAGTTTGCAACATCTGCTTTCAACTGACCAGACTTTAAAGATTAAAGCAACTATACAAACTGTTCATTTTTATAACTTTCCCCCCTCTCTCAGAGTTACTTCCCAAGATGGCATCTCCCTCTACACATACACACACATCACATAAAATATATAGCAAAGCAGCCTCTTAACAGCTCTGAGACAGTTTAATTTTTGATTTCCCCTAAGCCTAACATCTGATCAACCATATGTTTTGAGTCTTTTCCACTCAGCAAGATCACATAGCAAGTCATAAACCTGTACATTCTGGAGCAATGTGGCGAGGGGAAAAAAATCATGAACACCAGAAAGTCATGAGTCAATGATCCATGCAACAATACAATAAGACATGTCCCATCTTAGTACAAATTTGTTAAAAGCATGAGAAGTTCCATGGAAGTTTACCAGTGCGGGAAGAAACAGAAGCAATTTTTCCATGCCCAAAACATCAATACTGAATTATTATGACAGCACAGTGGAGGCTCTTGTTACCTCACAGTATTTGAATTTAGATTGTTGCTCAACCAATTAAAGTGGTGCTATTTTTCAAACCTATATATTCTTTCAGAGGAGTAAAAAGGCCCCTTGGCAGCCCCCCAAAAGACCCAATCGTGAAATGTTTTGGTCGAACCTAGAGAAGAAGAGCGCGGCAGCGAGATGAATGGAAAGTGAGACTGCAGTGGCTCAAGTGGCTAAGACGCTGACTGGGAGGCGGAAGGTCAGCAGTTCGATTCCTGAGTACTGCAGGACGGAATGAGCTCCCGTCTTTGTCTCAGCTCCTGCCAACCTAGCAGTTAAAAAGCAAGAAATTGCAAGTAGATAAATAGGGAGTACTTCGGTGGGAAGGTAACAACGTTCCGTGTGCTCCAGTGTCTAGTTTCCAGTGTCCAGTGTCCTGCCACTTGACCACGAAAACGTCTGCAGAAGCAGACACTGCTGGCTCTTTGGCTTTGAAACAGAGATGAGCACTACACCCTAGAGTCAGATACGACTGGCTTTCGAGCAAGGGAAACCTTTACCTTACCAGCAAGAACTCATTCCTTGATAGTCTGGTCAATTGAGGAAAATATATTATTTAAAATACAGTGGAAGTTGAACCCTGACATACAAACGGTTCGAGTTACAAAAAATTTGACATACAAATAGAAATCCTGGCTTAAAAAAATCGACATACGAAATTTTAATAGGAAAAATTTGACATACAAAAAATATTCGGTGACATTTAGTGGCCCCTTCTGGTAATGCAACGTGTTTTCTTCATTTATTTATTTTTTACATATTGTACAAATAATCTTGTGGAACGGAAATAAATTGTATGTAGAGGTTGTACTGTATTTTGTTTATATCCTGTGACCAAAACTATTTGTCTTAAGTGAAGAGCTACCTGGGGAGCAGTTAACCTCTTTAAATGCCCTGCTTTTTAAAGACATTTTCCCTTTTATACATGGAAAATAGTAACTCAGGAATTTAAAATTCTCTGCACTTTTTCCAGATCTTACAATAGAAGATATATAAACAGTATAGTTATTTTGTTGGGGTAAAACCTATAGAGTGCTCTTTGATTTCCATTTTAAAGCAAAGTTTACTGACCTCAGTTTACAGCCTTTTGACTGTTGTGTCCTGCAAACATTTACACATGTCAATAAGCTTGCCCATGCAAATTGTTCTCCTGAAGTTAGTCAAGTGCATAAGTGTTTGCCAAATTGGGCCCTAAGAGAACTAAACACAGTTCCCCCTGGACCTTACCAGTACTGTTTATATGTCAGCCAGAGGGAATCTCCCAGGAGTGATGCAACATTTTTCTCTCCAGAGGCCAAGCATATATTTTATGCAGCACTGCACTAACTCAGTGCTTGCTTGGTAAATTTAGCTCTTGAAGCCTATTTTCTAAATGGCAAAGTAGCGTTCTGCTAATCTTGTCTCTCAATTTAAGTTTCAGTGTTTCATTTTCTCTGAGAATAGGTCTCCCAAACTAAAGTCCCAACAAGTGATAGGAAAAGTTCTTTTTGGGCCATAACTTCCCAAATCCACCAGCTGTTACACCTACCGTAGTAACTCAGGGGAGTCTGGGAGTATCCAGAAAAATAGCTTTTCTTGTCTCTGCTCCTAACTAGAAAGTTAAGCCCTAACAAGTAACCTTTCTTGGCTAACTTTTCTGTTTTGACTTGTTAATATTTTGTGGACTTATGTTATAGGTATTGGATGCCATCATAGTTTGCAAATTGCTATATTGTTTGTTTTTATACTGTTACTAGCTGATTACCCGGCCTTGCTCGGTTTTTTTTCTTTAAAGGAAGTTTATGGGCCGGAGACACAGCTGCTAAAGAAACCTGTGGCCGCTAATTGCGGCCCCAGCTTCCTTTAGCAGCGGCGTGTCCTGGCAGAAACTTCAAACTGTTGTCAAGCTGCGTTCTTCTGCCTTCAGCAGAAGGATGCCGTGGCTTGACAGAAATGTAAGTTTACGGGCCAGAGACGGTGCCAGGTGGAAAATTCAAACCGCTGTCAAGCCACGTCCTCCTTCCTTCATTCCTTACTTGTAAACGTGGTCCTCTGTGGCCTTTGACACTTTTATGTTCTACTGTCGAGAAAGCCTGGAAACCATCATGTCAGTAAGTTCTCCTCAAGGAAAAGTGTGGCTGTGTTGGGATCAGTTAGGGAAAAAGGAGGCTGTGGTACACATGCACAGTACTGCTGTTTCGTTGCTTTTTCTCCTGTCAGTGGGGGTGTTCCCTTTGCATCCCACTTTGGGGGACATAAACCCCAAAATGGGTTTTGTGACCCCCACAGTGCTGATTTCGCAAGCCCAAGGTATGTATGTGCCAAATTTCAGCGACATTGGTCCAGGGGTGTGGGTTCCTTTAGAGCACATACAAACCCACACCTGTTTTATAGATATAGATTTGATTGTATTTGCTCTTATTTTACCTAATGTTTTCCTTATTGTTTGATGTCTTTTGTTCTTATCGTGTGCCACCCAAAGTAGTGCCGAGCACTAATTGTTGGTTGGATATTAAACAAACAAATACATCCAGCATTAGTCTTGAATAGGCTACGATCAAATGGAAGTTGTCAACTCAATCCCTGTTGATTGCTTTCATTCTATTCTAGCTGGGGCTAACATTTGATTTACTCCTCTGTGTGCATTGTTGGAATGTTTCAAAGCATTTATTAATTTTTAAACTCATTTGAAGTTTCTCCTATTGTATTTAAATTATATGAGCCAGAACCCAATAGTGTTCACACAGTTTTGCATAACTTGCTGTGGCTTATTATGGCTAAATAATCTCATTACCTATTATGCTTATTATGCTCTGGTTTATTACGGCTCAACCATCCACGCTGGGTATATCAGCTTTGGCCCTGACGTCTCTGCAGTAGACTATACTGCTCCATTATGGAGCGCATCCACACACGCAAAACAAGTTGACATCACTGTTAATGAAGCATTTACAACAGCCATGGGTGCTTTACAACAGCATTTTGCGCATGCGCAGGTGCATTTCACTTCTGCTTCCAGGAGTGACAAGGGAGGCACAGGCCAGATTATTAGGCACCATGGGACAGATCCGGTCTGTGGGCCGTAGTTTGGGCACCCCTGCTATAGATAATTGTAGTGATAGGAGAGAACCAAAGAAAACAGCATGTTGCAAAAGGAAGCAGAAACTCTTGTCATTTCTGATCACACACACACACATACATAGACACAAGAGGTTGCAAACGCAGCAAAAAAATGAAGTACGTCGATGGATTTCCAGAAGGAAATAGGAGCCTGGAAAGGAAACACTTTTATAACAAGATGACTGCTGACAACACTATAGAAAGCAGGTGACAGCATTTCAAAGTCAAGACATGTTACATACTTGTTGATGTGTTTACAACACAGATGAAAGTAGATTCTTGAGCTTCCACAGAGAAATGTCAGGTGACACCTTTGACGCTTATAAAGTTATTAAAAACATTTCTGTGGATAAAATCATCAAGGTAAACTTTATAATTTGCATATTCAATCTGGAGAAGTGGCTTGTGATTTTTCTTTTATTTTTCTGTTGCAACAATATATACAGAATTCTTATCCACATAGAAGCTAACATAGATCAAACTTAGCTATGTTCTGGTCTTTTTACAGCCAAATTAGCATTTATGTACAAGAGGAACATATTAACAGGCTCATAAAGCCCTAGGGTTAATAGAAGTACTCCCATATATACATATATATTGGGGGGGGGGGGGTTTGGGGAAGAAGAGCTTGGAAAAGTTTTTTCTGAACTAAAATTTCAGAACCCACAAGCCAGCATAGTCACTGACTGGAGTGGGGGAATAATAAACAATTGAGCATGCTTGGTGGACACAGATAGCTCTGCGCAAGTGAAAATGTACTCTGCAATCTGTTACAGCGTATAGGTCTCACTGCTTTGAATCATAATCAACAAGACTTTTAGTTCTAAAATATTAGTAGCTATTTCCCTATTGCGACCACCAAACTGGACAAGGTCTAAATTGGGGACAAACTAGTTTCATGCAGCCAAGGTGATTAGGGGCTTTTTCTTCTCAATGAGTACCCAAAAGCCAGATGCAAGGCTGCTATTGCACTTAAAGGGGACAACAGGACTTAGTTTTGATGTGACATAGAAAAATCCCAACTGTCCATTGGTGCATCCATGCATGTAAGCATGTCTTCAATGGATCACAGCTTGAGGCTTCAAGTGACACCGAAGAGGATTATCTATGGCACTCTTCCCTGGCATAATGTTCTCCTCAGTGCTGGCTGGGTTGTTTTATTTTTGTTTATTTATTGCATTTATATCCTGCCCATCTGGGATATTTTCCCATTTTGGGCGGTTTACAACATACTAAAAAACTTTACAATAAAATTAAACAAGTTGAATAAATTATAAATATCAACAACAACAAAAATGATACCCCCCCAGTTAAAATGAACAACAAAGAACACATGGGTTAGTAAGAGTTATTGTCTACTACATTGGGGAAGGCAGATATTTGGGACTGCAGCCATAGAAACCAAAATCTTTCTATATATACACCTGAATATAATCATAGTGGCAGTTCACCTTGAATAAACAGGTATAGGTTTGGGCTAGATAACTAGAGTGATGTTAGAACTTTGTTGGAAGCAAGAGTCTTTGATCTTAACAAAATATATGTCAAACTCTTTACATAACTTTGGCAGTTATTTTAACCTGGTGTTTATCAACCTTTTAAAGCAGGGGGCTGAGTCAAGCTCCCACAGACTATCCCACAGGGCCGGGCTATTTTTTTGAATAGAATTTTTATTTATTTATTTATTTATTTATTTATTATGTATAATTTTCCCACTCTAAGTGGTGTACACACAATATCAGATAATAACAATAAAAAAAATCAAGAACAGAACAACCAAAGAAATATATCCCAAAGCAACAACACAATCAATTCAACACTGGTGTCTCTGTTTTTGAATGCAAAGCTTTCTGGTGCTTTGCAAAAATGGAGTGCACTCACCAGAAATTTTTGCATGCACCTTAACAAATAACTCCCTTATTTTAGGCATATTAGAAAACAAAAACAAAGAAACAAATACAAAATTCCCTTATTTTAAAAATTCTCTCTCTCTCTCTCTCTCTCTGTCACACACACACACACACGGGCACACACAGGGGCATACACACGGGCACACACACGGGCACACACACACACACACACACACACACACACACACACACACACACACACACACACACACACAGGTAAACAAAAGGAGCCTTCCTACTTCACCTGCCTCAGCTTGCCTCTGCCTCCAGTGCATTCCTATGGGAAACCGTGCTTTGCACCCTCTAGTGGCCATATTTGGTAATGACCCAACAAACAGCTGCTCCTTCTCCCCCACCCGGGAAATGCTGCTTTTTACTTGCTGAAAATGCAGCAAAAAAGCGGGGGAAATTCCAAAACCAGAGAGGAGAGGTTCCACTGTATTTAAAAACATGCTTTCACTTGGTGATTCATCAAGTAAGTGGAAGAGGCAGTGATGCAGCTAGCCATTGATCAGGGGTGCCCAACCTATGGCCCGGGGGCCAAATCCAGCCCCTGACACCAATTCATCTGGCCCACAAAGCCCTTGTCACTCCCAGAAGTGGAAGTAAAATGTACCCGTATGAGCACATTTTACTTCTGCTTCCAGGAGCGATGAGGGCTTTCGTGGGCCAGATGAATTGGCATTGGGGGTCAGATCTGGCCCCCAGGCCATAATGATCAGCCCCCTGAACCACGTGACCAACCCGCAGTCCAAAAGGTTTGGACACCCCTGCCTTAGATGCTTCTGCTGACTCACACATGGAGGTCCGGATGGAATGGCATCGGGGGTGGGGGTGGTTTGGCCCACGGGCCATAGGTTGCAAATGTCTGTTTTAGCCTATGTACCATTAACCTGTGCCTTATTTTAAATTAGGCAATACCAACTGTAAAAGAGGTTTAGGGTGTGTTCAGATTGATATATGGCTTGCTATCTGGTGTAGTTTGATTAGCCCTATTTTCTAGCAACCACATGTTTTTTCGTTAATATCAATCCATCCCAGTTATAGTTTATTTGGTGTGACTGGGAGCATTCTTGATTATCTTGTGGTTAGGCTATGTGGTTGGTTAATCCACTCCCAAGTAATGCTGTGGCTAACTACACGCTTATCTAGAGAGCCACTAACTTTTAAAAATATTTCCCTAATCTGACACACCACAATCTTAATTTATAAAACCAAGCGTTAACCATTGGACCTTTGCACAGGTTCCTAAGCCAGGCCCTACTAGCCCGCACCTACCATTCGTGCACACGCCCGAAGTGGGTCCGCAGGTCAACGAAGGTTTGAGAAAAGTGCCAGTGGGGCAAGAGCTCCACAAATGCAAAAAAGGGAAACAACTTCATTTCCCAATGTTCCTTGCGCCGCGCCGTGCCAGAGCCAATTAGGGTGAGAGACGCGAGCAAAAGGAACGTTCGGAAACGCGCTGTGGCCAATCAAAAGAAAACCGCAGGGGAAAAACGACGCACAAGCTGAAAACGCCAATGCCAAACTACAAGCCCCAGCATCCTCCGTGCCATGAGCGCACAGAACACTGAGGAAGCTGACGAGCGAAAAATAAAAATAAAAAACACACCGGGAGTGCAAGTCCGCAGCAGCCAGACACAGAGCCTCACAGAAAAAAAGCCACAAAAACAGGGTGGGAAGGGGGGGAGGCACTGCCCCCCCCCCCTTGAAAGTGAACCCATTCCCAGGTAAGCAAAGCCATCAGACGGCGCTCCGCCCACTGACTTTACTTACCGCAAAAGGGTTTCGCTTTCAGCAGAGAGGGGATTCCCTTCCTACACACACACACACCATATTAAAGAGAAGAAAACAGCGGTTTCTTCTCTTTAAAAACGGAATGTTTGGGAGAGGGTGGAATCGATCCCCTCTCCTGGGCCCCATGAGTCTGGAAGGTTTGGGGGGACAAAAGGGGTCTTTTCCCCCAAACCTTCTAGACCCAGAAGACCAGGGAGAGGGGATCGATTCCACCCCCACCGCCAAAACGCACCGTTTTTAAAGAGAAGAAACCAAGCGGTTTCTTCTCTTTAAAAACGGAGTTGGGGGGGATTCCCCCTCTCCGATGGCTCTCCTGGGTCCGGAAGGGTTGGGGAGACAGACCCCTTTTCTCCCCCCAACCCTTGCAATCCCCCCACCCACTGATATTAAAGGGGAAACCCCAATCTACTTTCACAACTCCACACAATCAAAGCACCATAAAAAAAAACAATGCCACCTGAAGCAGCGCTGGGATTTCCGTGGCCCGGACAGTGAGCCTGGCCTGCGGAAAGGAACCCCCCCCCCAAAGCCACAACATAAAAACAAACTTTTAAAAATAAATAAATACTTAAATAAATAAATGAAAACACAAAAACAACAATCAAAACCATCCAAAAATACACAAAACCAAACAAAAATAACACCAAAAAACAATAAAAAGTAAACAAAAACAAAAATTAAGAAACACAAACCGCACCCAGCCAAACACCACAAATTCAAAAACAAAAACCAGCCAAACACCACAAAATCCAACCCACCCACCCACCCCCCACACACAAAATAAAGAAAACAAGCCAACTCACCCCCACGTCCTCCCTCCACGATGACCGGAAATGAAATGAGGAAAGAGACTACTTACTGGAAGAAGCGCCACCCAGAGGCCAGTAGAGAAAAAACAACCAAAGTAAAGGAAATACTCAACAGCCCCACCCAGAGGCCACAATAGAAAAAACAGTCAAAAACATAACATTACATCACACATTCACACAAATCACAAATAAATCTCACAATAAACACATCTAAACACAGTTTAAAAACATTAAATGTAAAAAAAACATGTACTTTCACATTTTTAAAATTATTACCTAAGGTACAACTATTTTTTTAAAAAACCACAAACGAAAACATTATTCGGTTAAAACAATTTGAAAAAATTATATCATCCTTTTCTCTTTTTTTAATCCACAAAAAAACCCAAAAAAGATGAACACATTTTATAACAGCCCGCCCAAAAATTTTTTTGGATAAATAAACGTTTTTTAAAATTCAATTAAAGACTAACCCAGGGGTGGGCAAACTTTTTGACCCGAAGGCCACAATGGGTTCTTAAACTGGACCGGAGGGCCGGAACAAAAGCATGGATGGAGTGTTTGTGTGAACTAATATAAAGAGAACCCTCCACTCTTTTGGGATCCGTGGGCCAGATAGAACAGCCGAATGGGCCGGATCCGGCCCACGGGCCATAGTTTGCCCACGGCTGGACTAACCTCTACTTTACAAACATTATAAAAAAACCTTACAACACCATGGGCCAGATAGAACAGCCGAACGTGGCGGATCCGGCCCACAGGCCATAGTTTGCCCACGGCTGGACTAACCTCTATTTTACAATCATTATAAAAAAAACACCTTCCGACACCATTTAAAACAGCCAGGCAACCTCTGCTGGTTCTAGATAAATTGGAGGTGCCCTTCAGAATTTATTTTACATCTGATAAAATACCGACTCTTTGGGAGGAAAATTAACCCCCCAAAAAGAGGAGAGGATGCCATTTTAGCTAGGTAAAGGTTTCCCTTGCTCGAAAGCCAGTCGTATCCGACTCTAGGGTGCAGTGCTCATCTCTGTTTCTAAGCCGAAGAGCCAGCGCTGTCTGCTTCTGCAGACATTTCCGTGGTCATGTGGCAGGCATGACTAGACACCGGAGCGCACGGAACGCTGTTACCTTCCCACCGAAGTGGTCCCTATTTATCTACTTGCAATTTCTTGCTTTCGAACTGCTAGGTTGGCAGGAGCTGGGATGAAGACGGGAGCTCATTTTCGTCCTGCAGTACTCGGGAATCGAACTGCTGACCTTCCGCTTCCCAGTCAGCGTCTTAGCGACTTGAGCCACTGCAGTACCCTGCCACTGCAGTACCCTATTGGGCAACAAAAGCTGAGAAAAGGGACATCAATAATTGAAAGGGGAAGAAATTGGAGTGATCTGAAGGACTGTTTTGTTCTCTTTCCTGTGTGAATAGGAAGACTGTTCAAGTACTGTATGAGATTAAATAGATAGCACCAAAGATAAGAGCCTTTTAAGTGTGAATTAGGGACTGCAGTGGCTCAAGTAGGTAAGACGCTGACTGGGAAGCGTAAGGTCAGTAGTTCGATTCCCGAGTACTTCAGGACGGAATGAGCTCCCATCTTTGTCCCAGCTCCTGCCAACCTAGCAGTTTGAAAGCAAGAAATTGCAAGTAGATAAATAGGGACCACTTCGGTGGGAAAGCAAACAGCGTTCCGTGCGCTCCGGTGTCTAGTCATGCCTGCCACATGATCACGGAAACGTCTGCAGAAGCAGACAGCGCTGAGCTCTTCGGCTTGGAAACAGAGATGAGCACTGCACCCTAGAGTCGGATACGACTGGCTTTCGAGCAAGGGAAACCTTTACCTTTACCAAGTGTGAATTTAATTGCGCCAATTTCCCCGAGCTTGACAAATCTTTAGACAAATTCATAGATGAGCAGATTGTCAATAACTTGTTCCTTTCAGTAGCAGAAGCAGCAACAAAAGAAGGGTGCAGTTGTTCTCACTGGCAACCTATTAGCCTGGCCACAGTGTGAACAGAAATGGTAGCTAGAATGAATTTTGAGCTGATCAAATGTAACTCTTCTGTTCTTAAATAAAATTATTTTCACCTTGTAAATGCCACCACAGGCAATGCAACATACAACATCAAGAAAAAGGAGTATCACACCAAAAATCAGAAGAAAAGATGCATCAGATGCATCAGATGTGAAAGAGAATGAAGTAAAATCATGCCACTAACATTTATTTTTTAAAATTTAAATTCAGAGCACATTAGACATTGTTTTCAAATCAGCTATCTAAAATTTTGCACACTATGCTGTCATTTTTGTCTGTATCCTTCAGGACAAAAGATAAATACAGTACAAAGCAAAAGACAGCATGGGATACAGACAAATAATGAGTGATATACTCTTTCTATAAATTTATATAGAAGCAACGGAACAACAATACATAAGTAAATGTTTCAATACCATCACTACACAGGAATATCTAACTTTGCAGCTAAATTGTTTACTTTGAAAAGCCCTCCCATGTTTAGGGATTAACGGAGCTTACATGAAATGCGCCATTATACTTAGGGAGCTGGATGGAGAACAGTCAAACCAAGGGCATATTTTTCTAGTGGTAGACAAGTTATTTTATTGTCTAATATTCTACAAAAACAGCCTTACAGTAAATCTCTTGATTTATTGAGACCAAGAGTTAATAACTCTTGTAGTGAAAACCCAAAACAGCAAAGCTTAAACTAAGAGATTCCATCCAGATGCTTTTATGCAAATCAAGCACAACTAAAGGAAACAAGAAGAAGAAGCTAGATTCAGTCATAGCTAGTAATCAAACCAGGGCGCCCAAACTACGGCCTGCAGGCCCAATTAGGCCTGTGCATATCATTAATGCGACCCGCGGTGAGTACCCAGGCTCACTGTGGACCGCCCCTCCACCCACCCCCACCGCCTGGCAGCGTCGGTGCCGATCACGCTTTGTCCCGGCTGCTCCAAGCGGCCTCTGGCTCAGTCCCATCCCCTCTGCAGCCTTTGCCAAAGCCGATCGCCGCGTTGGGGAAATTTTCGTAGCCTCCTACATTTCAAAATCCACAGCACTAGGAGAGTCCCCTGGTGCGCCCAGGATGACGTCACTGCAGCGCACCAAGGTTTACCCTTCCAGCACCACAGATTTTGAAACAAGAGGCTCCGAAAATTTCCCCAATGCTGTAATAGGCTTTAGCAAAGGTTGCAGAGGAGATGGGACCAAGCCAGAGGCTGCTCGGAGCAGCCAGGACAAAGTGTGATCATTGCCACCACCACCACTGCTGCTGATATCAAAACTATCTGCAACGGGAGCAGCCCGCCTCTGGTCCCCACAGCTGTGTGTTGGGGGTGGGACTGGCCCATACCTGTCAACCCGCGGCTCCGGAAAAAATGGGACCTGCGCAGAGCGGTTCCGCACAGGTCGCCTTCCACGCATGCGCGGAAGGCTTCCACGCATGCATGGAAGGGTTCTACACGAGTGTAAAACCCTTCTACGCATGCGTAGAAGGCGACTTGTGCAGAAGGGCTGCGCAGTACTTCCTTTCCCCCGCTGCCAAATTACGGGGTTTTGGCAGCGCGGGTTGGGAAATGACGTCAATCTGCGCATGATTACGGGGTAATCCCGGCCAAATCGGGAAGGTTGACAGGTATGGACCGGCCCATGAAAAAAAGTTTGGGCATCACTGAATTAAGCAACATATTCCCTTCATACGTCAAAACTGTCAGCAACGGGAGCAGCCCGCCTCCGGCCACCACAGCTGCGTGTCGGGGGCGGGGGTGGCCTGTGGAAAAAAAAGTTTGGGCACCACTGAATTAAACATCCTGAGCCAATTTACTTACTTATTTACTTATTTACTTATTTACTTATTTACTTACTTACTTACTTAATTAATTAATTAAGTCCACCTTCTGATATCCAAGAAGCATTTTGAACATAACTGTTTTCTTCAGCTATTACAGAGATAAAGGAATGGTCTAAGTCTAAGCATTATGTCTTCCACCAGCATCCTCACTACAAGTCTACTTACTGGTGTCTTGTGTTGTCGTGGATGGTGAATGCATGGATGTGGAGATCTCTGCGGCATCTTCCTTCTAAATAACACCTGTAAAACAAATTTGCTGAAAATATTACCTTGCCACAAGAGATAGATTGGAAGCCATTCATAAATTCAAAGAATGATGATAACCTTTAAGGAATGGCATGCTGTATGTGAGATAGGGGACCCAAAGCAAAAAAACAGACCCACCCATTCATATGGTCTAAATGAATGGTAAGTGAAATGCATATTTCCTGTTACTATTTCCTGTTCTTGTATCCTCCAAACATGCATTCTCTTCATAAATCTGTAACTGACCAACCAAATTTGCACCCAAAGCCTATATATATTTCTTAATAATCCACCACAAAACAAAATCAAGATAATTTGGAATATATATGTCTGAAACAAGCTCTTGTTAGGATAAATAGACATTTTAACTCTTGAGGGAATTATGCTTCTAACAATATAGTAACTGTATCATCTATATTCACCTCCAGACATCCTCACAATACAGACATATCTGTTCTTACATGCAGCACAATTTATATATGTTCGTGTGCTTGCACACAAAGATTTCACATAGATATTATACACAGAGAACAATTAAACTTGAAAGCAATTTCCTGCTGGCTCAGGTTGTAGGGGAGTCAATGCAGTACAAGTGATTGTCCTCCTTATCCATGGAAATTATATTCTGAGACCTACCACAGATACCTGAAACCATGTATAATAGCTAACCCAATGTTAGCTGGCTTCTAGTGGCCAGATATGGTAATACACTGAGAAATGCATATATATTATGTATTACAGAGATTTTTTAATTGAATATTTGTAGACCTGTAGATAATTGAAACCATGGATATTGAACCTACAGATATTGGGGGCATGGGCATGTGGCTGTATTTACAAAGGCTATCTTGTATCCCTGTTCTTTATCAGAATCCATGATGTTAACTTGGCAACATGCAAAGATTTGGATAAGCAAATACTTAAAGACCAAAATGCCTAAAAGTATCTTGTTGCTTTAATATTTGCAGCAAAGTAAGTCATTTAATCCCTTTTCTTTGCTATGGTTTAAGTAGATGCAAGGTCACTCAACTAGTATTCCCTGCAGACCTTGCAGGGAGATTGTAGAAACTATTATGATGCCTTTGAAAATGGCATATTCCAGATGTTTATGTGTCTTGATATATATTATTGAAATACTAATTGTGACGACTGTATGGATA